>JAJQQW010000012.1:61052500-61400000 GCA_025583905.1 Ia io | reverse complement strand
TAGGCTCAGCAGGCTTGGCTGTGCGCTGACTCCTTGCCGGGCCTCCAGCATGAACAAGAGAGCAGGCTGCTCTCATGGGCTCGCTCCTCAGCAAGAAGACAGACAACAGAGCAGTGAGGACACAGGGACAGAGCCAGGGACAGTGGTGGGATCTGCAGAAAACCGTAACACGGTCTGGAGAGGAGAAGCTTCAGGGAGGGATTGTTCCAAGGGGGAGGGCGCCTATGGCATGGGGAGGGTGGAAGCATGTTATCCAAGTCTTGTGTGCACAGCAAGGACACACAGACGCAGGGCAGTGTGGGCAGTGTGAGCGGGGAGGGAAGGGGGGCCAGGTGCATAGGCGGAGACGTGGGGGGCAAGGAGGGCATGGTGGGGGGCACAAGAGATGAGTACTAGCTTCTAGGAGGAGCTCAGCAAAGTGTGGGTGCTGCCATGAGGCACAGGCTGACTGGGTGCTGAGATGAGGCATTGACTGACTGGGTGCTGTGACAAGGCACTGGCTGACTGGGTGCTCTGATGAGGCACTGGCTGACTGGGTGCTCTGATGAGGCACTGGCTGAGTGGGTGCTGTGATGAGGCACTGGCTGAATGGGTGCTGAGATGAGGCACAGGCTGACTGGGTGCTGTGATGAGGCACTGGCTGACTGGGTGCTGAGATGAGGCACTGGCTGAATGGGTGCTGAGATGAGGCACAGGCTGACTGGGTGCTGTGATGAGGCACAGGCTGATTGGGTGCTGATATGAGTCACTGGCTGACTGGGTGCTGTGATGAGGCACAGGCTGATTGGGTGCTAAGATGAGGCACTGACTGACTGGGTGCTGAGATGAGGCACCGACTGACTGGGTGATGAGATGAGGCACCGGCTGACTGGGTGCTGATATGAGTCACTGGCTGACTGGGTGCTGAGATGAGGCACTGGCTGACTGGATGCTGTGATGAGGCACTGACTGACTGGGTGCTGTGATGCTGGCACTGACTGACTGGGTGCTGAGATGAGGCACAGGCTGACTGGGTGCTGATATGAGGCACAGGCTGACTGGGTGCTGTGATGAGGCACCGACTGACTGGATGCTGTGATGAGGCACTGACTGACTGGGTGCTGAGATGAGGTAATGGCTGAGTGGGTGCTGAGATGAGGTAATGGCTGACTGGGTGCTGAGATGAGGCACTGGCTGAGTGGGTGCTGAGATGAGGCACTGACTGAGTGGGTGCTGAGATGATGTTATGGCTGACTGGGTGCTGAGATGAGGCACTGGCTGAGTGGGTGCTGAGATGAGGTAATGGCTGACTGGGTGCTGTCTAGGTGGCCCTGGTAGAGCTCCTGAAGGAGGATGAATTGCCAGAGGACAACGCCCAATGCGGTGCCCTGACCTGGGAGCAAGCGCTGCCTCCTTTGCCCAATGATTTTGCTGCCTGCACCGTGGGCGTCCCCTTGGGTGGCTGTACCACGAGGCCCTCTGGAGCATGGAGGGGGCTGTAGTGCTGCAGCCATCAATCAAGGGGCACTGATCTCGGCAAGGATGTCCAGGCCTCTGGTGTGAGCCATGTACCTGAGGACAGATGACTGCTCCTGAGATGGAGGCGTGTGGTGCCTCAGCAGACCAGAAGGCTCTGAGTGGAGCAGTGCGCACCCCCTGCGCCCAGGAAGCTCCATGAGCATGGGCGTGCAGGGCACCTGGCGCAGTCAGAGCCCAACCCAGGCCCGGGGGCCTTTGCCCCTTCCACTGCACTGCTCTGGCTGGGGTCCCAGGCAGAGGGGGTGCCAGGGCCCGGGGCTCAGGGGGCAGGGCCAGCGCAGGCCCCCTGTGAGCACAAGCAGACCAGTGAGGAGGTGAGGAGGGGCCGCAGGCAGCTGGCCTGGCGCTGCTCCGGGAAGCTTCCTGGGAGCTGGGCCAAGGCCGCTGTGCCCCTGGAGGGGAGGCACTCAGCCTTCCCCCTGGAATGCAGGCGCAGCCCCAGGAGGCGCGACTCCCAAAAGCGTGAGCGTGTTCACGCTCAGGTGACTCCTCTGAGGACAAGGAGCAAGGATGTCCCAGGAATGCCCAGCCCCCAAGGCCTTGAAGAAGCAGGGCTGAGGCAGGGCCAGGGCCAGGCCCACCTACAGCCCCCGGCACTGGCCGCGCCCTGCCAGCTGCTCCTCATGTAACTGTCCCCCTTCGCTGCCAGGCTGCACCCCTACCCCCAGCTCACAGCAAGGGAGAAAGGCCAAGGGCGGACACACACCATGATGGTTGAACCGGGGCTGTCTGTTCAGATGGCTTATCCCACCTCACCCTAGTGATCCTCCCCCGAACCACGCAGAGGCCCAGTCCTGTGTGACCACCTCAGCACCGGGGTCCAGACCGGCCCCTGCCCAGCAATGTCTGCCTCCTGAGGCCTGGGGTTCCAGCCTGGGGCCGCAGGTGGATCGGTGGTGCCGCTCCAGCGGACCTCAGATGTCAGCACAGGAAACCCAAAGCGCGTGCACCCACGCAGATCCCCGTCTCACGGATGAGGGGCAAGCAGAGCTGGCAATGACCCGCCCCAAGCTGTCACTTTTGGGGCCTTCACTTGGCCAGGCTGCACGGACATCGGGCCTGACCTGCCCGGGGGAGGGCTCCTCCCGTTTGGCATGACTCACCTTCTCACACCCTTCCAGGCTCTGGATCGATCCTAGAGCGTCTTGCTCACGGCTGAGGCATCGACTCTGGCTTTGAACATGGTGTAAGGACAGCGTGGCTTTAAAGTCAAGTCAATCTGAATTGAATTCATTTCCACTTCGGCTGACCTATATGACCTTGGGCACACACGTCTTAATGAGCTAGACCCTCTGTCTCTTCCGACAGGACTGGGGAAGTAATATTTATCACGACGGCAGTTGTCGGATTCCATAGGATCAAGCGTGCAGAGCACCCAGTAGGTGCTCAGTCTGTGGCAGATGCCTCCTCGCTGCTGCACGTCCGCTCTTGGCCGCACCGAGCCGCAGGGCCAGCCTGGACTCAGCCTGCGTGCTGGCCGGGCCCTTGCCCCTGGCTACCTGTGCCCTACCAGGAACCATTTCACGCTCCAGATGGAGCCACACTCCCCTTGTGGTGGGTGGTTTTGAATAATGACAGCAGCACCCTGCCCGCTGCCTCGGGCCTGGGCCCAGGCGTTCATTTAGCGGCTGCAGAGCTTCCTGCGCAGAGGAAGGGCCGGGCTGAGCGGGGAGCCAGGATGGCCACCGTCTCCATCTCCCTCGGGGAGTCTTCCAGGCAGGCTGCGGCGGCCGAGGCGTCCAGGGAAGCAGCCTGTGCTCTGGAGGCTGAGAGCACTGGGCGGACAGGAACGGAGCAGCAGCCAGGGCCTGCCTCCCCGCCTCCCCACCTCCCCACCTCCCCGCCTCCCTGCCTCCCTTCCTTCCATGCCTCCCTGCCTCCCTGCCTCCCTTCCTCCCTTCCTTCCATGCCTCCCTGCCTCCCTGCCTCCCTGCCTCCCCGCCTCCCTGCCTCCCTTCCTTCCATGCCTCCCCGCCTCCCTGCCTCCCCACCTCCCCGCCTCCCTGCCTCCCTTCCTTCCATGCCTCCCCGCCTCCCTGCCTCCCTGCCTCCCCGCCTCCCCGCCTCCCTGCCTCCCTGCCTCCCTTCCTTCCCTGCCTCCCTGCCTCCCTGCCTCTCAGGTGACAGCCACGGCTGAGCTGGTGAGGAACCCTCAGGGAACCCAAGGAGAGGCCAGGTAGCATCTGCCTACAGGAAGCAACACAAAGTCCCTGCGGCCGCGAACCCCAGGAGAACGCAAGCTGCTCAAATCTGGGACAAGGACCAGAGGTGCCGGCCCAGGGGTGTCGGTGGCACACACCCTCAGAGCACAAGCGGGAGCCTTTCCTTTGGTGACACCAAACGAGACGCCACATCTCGCTGTCTGATCATACAGAGGGCACCGTGCTGTCCTCTTCCCGCAGGGAGCTGTGCTTGCTCCGCTGGGTGGGCGTCACCAGAGCCAGTGGCAGCGGGGAGGGCTAGCAAGTGTGTGGCCCCCGATGCTGTTGTGGCGGAACTGTCCCTGCAAGACTCCGTCTTCGCCCCAGGACCTCGGGACAGGTGGAACGTGGAGGTGGAGGCAGAAAGGGGGAGTGAGGGAGCAGCGAGGCCAAAGGCGGGCTCAGCCACAGCCTGGTGTCCTGTGAAAGGACATGCAGACAGGGACACGGGCAGAGGGGAAACGGCCTGAGGACGCAGAGGGAAGACCAACAGGTACAGACAAGGAGGATCGGAGAGCGGCCCTGCCAGCCGTGGCTTCCGGCCTCGGGGTTCGGAGTCCCAGCCCCCGCCTGCGGCAGGTGGCCACGGCGGCCGGGCACTCCAATGCCAACGCCGTCTTCTCGGCCGCACCGCCACGAGGGCCCTGTGCGGGCAGCCCGCCGCGTGGGGTCAGTGCCGCAAGCTGGAGGCTGCCGTGTGCACGCGGGCACTGGGCTCAGGTGCCCCCGCAGCTGCAGAGAACCTGAGCCACAGGCGGAAGGAGATGCCACTGCACCTTTAGAGGCCGTTCCCGGCCGCCGTGCTGTGAGGTCCACATGCCGTGGCTTTCAGAAGCCTGGGGTAATGGTGCACGATTGTACCTTTCTCTTGGTTAAATCCGTCACCGGCAGTGCCTGCTGTCTCCTGGCGGGCGGCCTTCCCAGAACCAGGGGATGAGGTGGCGACACTCAGGGTTCCAGGCAGAGGGGTCAGAGCAGGTGACCTGCCCGAGGCCAAAGACTCCCCGAGGCGCAGGCGAGGCCCCAGCACTTGCTCACGGTGGTTGGGGCCAAACTAATGAATCAAGTGCTCGTTTCTGGCTTATTCTCCGCAGACAGCATTCCCTGAGGACCAGGGAGAGGTGACTTGTCCATGGCATCTGTAGCTGATTGGATTGTTCCTGGATTCTCTTCCCAAATACCATAACCCATCAGCCGAGCATCTTCAAACAGCCCTGACGCCCAGCAGTTGCTACTGCAACACAAAGCGTGTGACATCCGTTCACAGTCCCACTGAGAGGCTCCCCGCCCACGCCGAGGGCCCGGGCTGCAGAGCCGAGCTGCTGGTCTGTGCAGTGACTGCGGGCTGTCCCAGGCCACACACCGGCCGTGGGAGCAGAGCAGCCGCCACCGGAGGAGACCCCGACAGGAGCAGGCAGCCGGAGGCGGCCTTTGGCCGCAGTGTGCGTGCCCTTGCGGCCAGCCCCGTGGAGCACACGCGTCCTTCTCGATGCCAGTGTCTCAGCTCCTGCCCTGGGAGTCTGCTGGGCTCTCCCGGCTCTGCGTGTTCAGCCCTCACAGGAGACGAGTTGTACCAGGTCCACCCAGGTCCTCCCAGCAGGAACGCGCAGCCCGGAGTCCGCTGTGCAATCCGGGCCTCGGGGCTGGCGGGCCCCAGCGCCAATCCTTAAGCAGGGCCGGGCCTGTAGGACGCTGTCTGCTCCAGACCTCTCTGCCCTCCTGGGACGAGAAAGAATGCTCCTTTGGATGAAACTCACGGCAAGAAGGCTGGACTTCTTTTTCTTTAATAAACGCCCTTTTCCTCTCCACCTTTAGCCGCCGAGTGTCTTCCTGTCCTGCTCTGACTCGGATACCCATTTCGTGGAGAGGCAGCAAGGTGGGCACCCTCAGACCCTGGTGCCGTAGGCACTGTAGTACCACATTCCTAACGCAGCTTTCTCTCCCTTAACCCAGCCTCGGCGGCCCTGAAGGTGGGCCACCACACGGCCCTCGAGGCTGGCTCTAGGCCCCAGTGGAGACGCTGTCCAGCCGGCTCTGAGAACTGGGGAACCCCGCATCAAGACAGACTCGCAGCCATGCCAGGGCCAACCCATCATCCCCACTTCAGACTCCTTTCCTTTTGCCTTTTCCCAGAGAAGTGGCCTTCGGTTGCATCAGGAATGCGTCTGACTTGCCCCCACAACGTCCCCTGAGTGTCTCCCAACCACTCCTCCCTCCACAGGGCGGGCAGTGCCTGGGTGTGGAGGGAACCGCCTCTCAGGGGCCAGGCAGGCAGGGTCTCCGCTGGGGAGCTGCTTCCCCCCCATCTGTCTCAGCCAAGGGCGCGCTCCAGGTCCCAGGGCGCTGCTCACCCACTCGCTGCCTCTAGTCCTGCTTCCCAGAGAAGCTGCCTTTCTCGGCTGCCGGTCAGATGCCCCCAGTAGGTGGTTTTAGGAGAGCCAGAGAGCAGAGCTATTGGCAAAGGTGCCGGTGGGGTGCAGGGTGCAGGGAAAGCAACACAGAGGATGGGGGTGTCCTGTTTGAGTTGCACCCTCAGGATGAGCCTTCAGCTGCCACGGGCCTGCAGCAGTGACTTGGGGGGGGGGGGGGTGTGCCTCAAAGGAGCCATGGTCTTCGAGCAAGGATGGAGCCAGCCTGCAGTGCTGCCCCCAGAGAAACAGCCAAGTGGGTGGCTCTCTCCTTCTCTCCAGGCTCCTACTGGGCTGCCCTCTGGACACACTCCACCCCAAGCCAATGGGCAAGGGAACTAAGCAATGGGATGCATGTAGTTCCGCTCTGGGGGACCAGAACAGGGTGGGAAGGTGGAGAGCAAAGTGAGAGGGGCAAGTGAAAGACGCCAAGCACATTTCCCACAGACTGGAGCTACACCTGAGGCAAGTATGTAATCCCAGACAGGAAGGAGGCTAGAGGAGGGCAGAGATCCTTAAAAGTATCCCCTGATACAGTGCTCCTAACCCTCTTTCAAATAAAAGATGTGGCTACAAACTTTAGGGACTGAAAGACATAAAAGTATGCAAATGGCTCCATTCTCACTGCAAGACCTCGTTTCCATATTCAGTTTGGACAGTGAGCGAGCCGATTAAGAAGGCTGGTGGTGACACCGCAGAGGACCTGGAGGCACGTTACTGTTTCCTGTGGTTCTGGATGGAATGGAAGCGCTTCCCTGGGGAGAAGGTCACAGGGGTGAGGACACACTTGAACAAAGACACGGAACCAGAGGGACAAAGGTGTAGGCGGAGGTTGGGGAGCTGCCGGCGGTGCGGCGCAGTGCGCAGTGCACCCGGAGGAAATTGCAGCAGGGTCATGTAAGAAAACCAACTGGTGCCAACCTGGGGAGATTCTAGAATGCCAGGAGAGAAGGGCAGACATGGTTATCCAGGGGGTGGGTGGTGCTTGGGTGTGGGCATCAACCTTACGCGGTAGCTCGGATGCAGGGCAGACTGAAGGCCGCTGAGGTGTGTGAGGTGCAGGACGCCAGCCAGGAGGCAAACAGGAAAGGGGCGATGGCGGTGGACAGCGGGAGGGGAGGAGAGGGCAGCTGCGAAAGGCCACAGGCTGGCACCGAAGTTCGCCGGCACCTGGACTCCAGGTGGGTGGGAGGCAGAAACCAAATGTGCTTCTGAGTGCTCTTGACTGTCTTTTTTTTTAAGAATAGTTTCTTGATATTTTTAAGGAGAGAGAGGAAGAGAGAAGAGAGAAACATCAGCGTGAGAGCCTAACATCGATGAGCTGCTCCTGCACACCCACTGCAGATGGTGCCCGAAACCCAGGCCTGTGCCCTGACCAGAACCGAATCATCTCCTCTTGGGCCTAGGATGACGCCCAGCTCACTGTGCCACTGACCAGGGCTCTGACAGCCTCTTCACACAGGTGCTGATGCCAATCACGATGTAGCCGGCTTGCGTGGGGCGGGCGTATAATCCCATTATAGAATTAATTTGCTGCAGGACATCCCAATCAAGTTGCCCAGGTGGTGGCTGTTAATATGGATGTGATGTGAGGAACCACAATAAAGGGACGGGCTTTTAAGGAGTGAAAGGTGGGGCGGGCGTGGGAGTCGGGACTGAGGTCTGAGGTGTCAGGGAAAGCAGCTGGTGGGGAGGCCTGCAGAGCGCCTGGCGAGGAGCAGTGAGCACTGAGGGCGAGGGCGCAGGGGCTCTCTAATGAAGGGGGTTTCCAGCTCGGGAACCAGGGTCCGGCACGGTCATTCCCAGATGCAGGGCCTCTCTGAGATGACACAGAGGAAAGGGTGAATGCCCCTGGTCCCTGGGTGACAAGATGGTTTCAGGAAGGACGGCCCTCCTCAATCTGGAGCCCACCATCTCCCTGCACCAGCTCCTGGCTTCCCTGCCTTGGGAATGAGAATGCATCCGTTTCCTTTTGCTGCTACAACCAATCCCCACCCTCTTATTGGCTTAAAACAATGCAAATTCAGTATATTCCATTTCTGGAGCTCAGAAATATTAAGTGGGTCTTACATGGCCCACACCAAGGCATCGATAGGAATGTGTTCCCCCTGGAAGCTCCCAAAAGCAGCCATTGCCTTGCTTTTCCGACTTGCAGAAAACGCCCCAGGCCTTGGCTCCTGGCCCTTTACCCCCCCTCCTCAAAGGCAACAGACTAGTGTTTTCGGTTCTCTCCCTGACCTTGACTCGCCTGCCTCCTCTCTGGCTCCAAAGGCTGCATGTGATGACAGTAGGCTCCTGGTAACCCAGATGACCTCCCATCTCAAAGCCCTCAGTCGCTGCCAAGTCCCATGGAAGGTAACACAGTCCGATGCTGAGGATGAGCGTGTGCGGTTTGGGAGGAGCGTTATCCTTCCTACCTAAGGAACACACTGTGCCACCTTGGAATGCTCTGAACGCTTCCAGACATTCTTTAAAAGTCAGCTCAGAGAGCACCTCCTCTGGGGTTCATTCCCTGACACCCCAAGCAGGTGCTCCTTCCTCCTTCCTGCTCCCACAAGATTGGACCCAATCCTCGGAGATCACCAGGCAAGTTCTACTGTTGGGACCCTCGCTCTGAGTGAGAGAAGAAACTTGGCTCTTTCCATATGCCCATGGGCCAGCACAGGCTCCGCTTCTCAGGATAGGTAGACTTTTTTTAAAGGAAGAGAAAATGGAAAATAAGAGAAAAATGGGGAGAAAGGTGAAAATGGTTGAGTCTACTTAAGCCAAGCCTTTCCACACTCTTTTGGTTCATCCTCTAAACAAGTCAGCGTAGTGGGCATGGTGACCCCTATTGTCCCTGTCAGCAGGCCAGGACTCGGAAAAGAGAACTGCCTCGTTTGTGGCTGAGCCAGAAGCTCTGGGCTGTTTGCAGCCTACATTTCACCACATCCCCTTAGTTTTATCTGCCCCAGACACACTGGGCTTTGTGCTTTTCTATAAAAACACTAACTCATTCCCAACACAGTGCCTTTGTATGTGTTGCTTTCTTTGCCTAGAATATTCCTTCCTTCATATCTTCATGTCACCAACTTCACCTCTCTAGGTGCTTCCTCAAATATCTCTCCAGTACGGCCTTTATGACCATTCTCTCTTTAATATGTTCTTCTCAAAAATAACCCCAAACCCTTACTCAGTGTATCCTCCATCACAATAATTTTTACCAGCTAAAATCAAACTCTATGTCTATTACCAGTAAAGAGGTCTAGGGAGACAGAGACTTGATCTACTTTGTTCACCTCTGTGTCCCTAGAGCCTAAAGCAAGTACCTGGCATAAAGTAGGTGCTTCTCAATAAATACCTATTCAGGAATGAAAGAAAGAATGAATGAATGAATGATACTATCATGACTCAGTAAGGTTGAGGACAAGATCCCAGGAAGATGAGCTGGGAGGGAAATTGTTAAGCATTAAACAATTGGGATGATTCTACGTAAGATTGGGTACAATACATATGGAATATACCAAAGTGCAGAGTTTGGCCAATGTACGGATTCCCATAGGAAATGAAGGACACATGTGCAGTGTGTGAGTATTTTGTTCCCTGCAGACCAGCCTCACTCTGATCCAAATGAGGCCTAATGCTTCAGGAGGCAGTGTCATGTGGCCATGGACAGGGCTCTGGAGCCAGGCCACCTGGGGATCCATAGCCACGCTCTGCCACGTACCAATTTCAGCAAAACAATTACCGTCTCTGGTCCTA
Source organism: Ia io (assembly GCA_025583905.1). Lineage (NCBI taxonomy): Eukaryota > Metazoa > Chordata > Mammalia > Chiroptera > Vespertilionidae > Ia > Ia io. Next base: position 61,390,132 of record JAJQQW010000012.1, on the reverse strand, counting down.
GTTTGCTTTCTTATAGAATGAAGATGACAAATTCTGATTTCCAGGGTTTCCCTAAATGTGCAATTAAAGAAGGTATTTAGCTCTCCCTGTCTTTCCACCTTCCCTAACTGCCTGGGCTCAGTCTAGTTTTTGTTTTGTTGTTTTTTTTATTTTTTGTTGTTGTTTGTTTGTGTTTTTCAAAGTGTGCTGATGTGTTTTCATTCTCAGTAATTCCTTTAAACATCAGGGTTGGGTATAAAAGTAATTATTGTCTCCTTCGGCTGCCCCAGGGGACAGCTGTGTTTTAATGGATCACATTCCTCCATGGAGCCTGCACTGAAGCTCTGTCACTAGGGGCAGCCATCAGCCCTTAGTTCCTCAGACCTGCGCAAGGCAAGCGAGCATGCGGTTCCCTGAGCCAGGAGTGCACAGGGAACCCGATGGGGTGAGGCCAGCCTGCATCTGGCTTTCTGTCAGCAAGTCTGCCTCCAGCATCATCCTCTCCCCATCAGTCTTCATTACAAGGAGAGAATTAGAGCTGGGAGGTCCCAGAACTGCCTTCCCCTTTCCTGGAAGGATTGCTGGCACAACCAGCCGACAACAGTAGCTTCTAAAAACCAATCAGAATAACAAATTTCCCCACAAAACAGTCCCTTCCAAGGAATCTGGCTCCAATCCCCTCCCCGTTTCTTTCAGCGCTTGCTGCTGAGTCACCTGGAGAGGCCAAGTCAGAAGCTGGTGTTGCTCTGAGTCACTCAGGCCGACACCCAGCCCTGACCACAGAACTCGGCACAATGCACCCCTAGGTCCCTGGTGTCCGGGGGAGCTGGGCCTCTGACCGCCGAGGAGCCTGCCTTTCCAGACCATTCAGGGCCCCCCAGAAACCCAGGCAGTGCTTTACAGTGGTTCTGACAGTGGTTCCCAAACCAGTAGCAGCAGAACCAGCAGATAATTTGTTCAAAATGCAAATTCTTGGGCCCAAGTCTAACCCACCGAAGACAAAGCTCTGAAGGAGAAGTCAGGCCATCTGTCTCCAGGTGAGTCAAGTCTGAGAACCACTAGCCTGGCCATCCTCACTCCATGCACACTCACCCAGATCCTGGGGGGTGCCTGGCCTGGGGGAGGAAAAGCCCGCAGAGAGAAGCTCACATCCTGAAGGATGAGCCTTGTCCTTGGTGAACAAGAAGTGCCCAGCCTCTGTGGCTCAGCGGTTGAGCGCTGGCCTATAAACCAGGAGTCATGGTTCAATTCCTGGTCAGGGCTCATGCTTGGGTCACAGACTCAATCCCTAATGGGAGGCATGCAAGAGGCAACCGATCAATGATTCTCCTCATCATTAATGTTTCTATCTCTCTCCCTCTCCCTTCCTCTCTGAAATTTATAGATATACTACTGGCCTGGTGCATGACATTCGTGCACGGGTGGAGTCCCTCAGCCTGGCCGGCAATTGGGGCCAATCAGGGCCATGGGAGGTTGGCTGTGGGGAGGCTGGCTGGCAGCGAGAGGTTGGCTGTGGGAGCACACTGACCCCCAGGGAGCAGCTCCTGTGTTGAGCATCTTCCCCCTGCTGGTCAGTGTGTGCCATAGTGACTGGTCAACTGGCTCACCGGTCGTTTGGTTGTTTGGTTGCTCTGTCGCTTAGGCTTTTACATATATAGATATATAAAAGTGGCTCTGATTCAGGAAAGACCAGCTGACTCAATCTACCCTGAAGCCAACTAGTTACTGTTCTAACCAGAAAGACCTCCAAAAGGAAATGATGCTGACAGCTGGGTTCTAAGTCACAATGAATTTCTTAGCATTCAGGTTGGTTCTGGTTCGGGGGATGGTAAATCCTGACTCACTGTCACCCTTGTGATGACCCTCATGTTCCCCAATACCCGTGGTCGGCAAACTGTGGCTCGCGAGCCACATGCGGCTTTTTGGCCCCTTGAGTGTGGCTCTTCCACAAAATACCACGGCCTGGGCAAGTCTGCTTTGAAGAATTGGCGTTAGAAGAAGTTTAAGTTTAAAAAAATTGGCTCTCAAAAGAAATTTCAATCGTTGTACTATTGATATTTGGCTCGGTTGACTAAAGAGTTTGCTGACGATTGCCCAATACTATACGAACCAGTCACAGGAGGGGGAGGGGGAACATTGTAACCTCTGAAGATGGCAGTCAACGCTGTGCTCACCTCCTGCTATGACCACAACAAAATTACAACTAAACTACAGGACAACCATCACCACCTGGAGCTCAGCTGAAGAAGGTCCTATGAGTAAGGATGCACGTCAGAGGCCACATGGAGCTGGTAGAAAGGGCGGAGATGCTAAGCAGGCTGGTCCCCCACCATTGTTGGTGGCAAATGACCAAGAGGGATGGCTCAGCTGTGGAGGTCCCCCTGAGGACGCAGGGGCCCCAGCCCTACACCAGGCCCCCCCACTCAGGGTTCCAGGGCTGGGAAGAGAAGTCCCCACAACTTCTGGCTTTGAAAACCAGCAGGGATTGAGGCTGAGTGAGATGGAGGCAGCTGGAATCCCAGGTGTTCCTCTTATGGGCCCACACATGGATATAGTCACTGACACACTCCCTTGCTCTGAGCTCCAGCATTGGGGCAGCAGCTCAAAAGGGAGCAGGGACTGCTGGGAGGAACGACTGCATGGAATCAGGGCGAGGCTGGAGGGGCAGCTGCCTCCTGGAGAGAAGGGCGGGCAGGGCCACTGTCCTTTTGTTGAGCCCTCCCACCACCCAGCCTGCATCGGCAGGCTGACACCATATCTGGGACTCCGTCAACCTAGTCCACACCACCTGTCTCACTCTGGTGATTTTCTGAGATCCTGTTCCACCCAACCTTCAGGTCCACCCAAGCTGCGTCCACTGGCTTTTCCGTACAAACGGACTGTCCTGGCTTATGCTTCAAACTTTCCTAAAATCTCTCAAAGGTTCACAAATCCCAAACAAGCCTCCTCTAGCCTCCGTGTGCCCCTAATTTTGCTAAATAGCCCAGGCCCAGGCCGGCACTAGTGGCAGGGGCCTCAGTCGAAGCTTAGCCTCTCCCAGGCACCTCCAAGCCCAGCCAAGTGGCGACCATCTGCAGGTCACTTTGTAATTCATGCCAAGTGGCCCCAGGCAGGACAGTCAGCAGTTGGAAGCATGAGCATCCCTCACATTTCACTGGCTAGAATTGACGTTACGTTTCCCTAATGGCAGGAGGCTAGGAAATGCTGTGCTCTTATGTACCAGGAAAAGGAAAAAAGCTTAGTGAGCACAGAGTATATGCTTTGGCAAACATGTCTTAAAGGAAATAATAAAATGAACATACATGTACCTAACACTAGGCTTAACAAACAGACTTCCACAGTATCATAAAAGCCTACATGGGTCCGACACTCAGAGGAAACTCCTTGTGTTAACCATTCCTTACTTATTTGTATAATTCTAACACTTGTCTGCATTTCATATTGTTATTTTAAAATATTTTCTATTCTTGAATTTTATGTGAACTGACTCATAATGCATATATTCCTTCATGGCTGCTGTTTTCGCTCAATATTATGTTTTTGAGGTTTATTCACACTAAATTGTGCATCTCTAATTAATTTATTTTCTTTGCTTCCCTGTATTATATTATGCAAACACACTACTACTAATATATCTGTTCTAATGTTGATAGATTGTTTCCTCCTTTGCTGTCACGAATGGTGCTGTGTATGTATTTCCTCACGAACTTTCCAAAGAGTATTTTAGAGTGCACACCAATGAAATCCTTCTCTAAATGGTAAGGTCTTCTCACTCTGTTTCGCTAGTAAGTGACGACCTGTTGACCTATAAAGAGAATTGAACGAGAATCGGTACTGCTGGGATGCGTAGCGAGGATCACCATCCGCCTGCACAGCAGCGTGCACTGATAGACCCATTTTGGAAAACAGTGTAGAAATGAGTCCTGTGGTAGAAGCAACATTGTTTGGGATAAAAGACTAGTGACTAAGGCATTCTATAAATCTATGCATGGTGATGCTGGGAAATCATTGTGATCTAAGGCAAGTCCTTGTCTAAAGTAAAAGGCTATCTACTGAGTACAACCCACCCGTGATGGAAAGCCCTGCTATGATGAAAGAGGTCTTTGTAATTACCTGCCACCGGTAGGTGACCGATGCCCTGTAGAATGCAGTTGCACTGGAGGTTCCACGTTGGTCTCTGTCGCGGGCAGTGGCGACAGTAAAGGAAAGACAGCCACACCGGTTTTGCTCAGGGTAGATTCCTGCTACTTTGTCCACTTCGTTCTTTGTTCTGCAAACGAGCAGTGCAGTGGCTGAGAGAAGAGGTAAACTTCAGCCACAGCGTGGTCATTTTCCATCCCGATCACTGAGAGACTCCGCGCAGGGTGCATTCACTCACGGAAGCACGAGCCTCCGGTCAGTGCCCATTCTGAGAAACCTTTCATAGTCATCTTCTCCAGATTTCTCGTCATTCATCTTCAGATCTTGTCATTCCCAGTCCCCAACCATCCGAATATATAAAGAGCCAGGGTCTATACCGTCCAAAACGTCCGAGCAGATGACCAAACACCTGCTGCATGTGCAGCAGGCTCGGGTGGGTGGGGACTGGCGAGCAGGCTGAACTGCTGATCTCTTCTCCTCCCTCCTGGGTCACGGGCGCCCCGGCGACCCAGCACTGACTACTGCCACCAAGGCGGGTGTGATGCGATTGGTCGGAGGGCCCCGCAATCACCCCATGATAGCCCCTCAGTGGGAGGCCCAGGCCTGGCCAGGGGGCTCACGATCGCCCCAAAGAGGGAGGCCCAGGCTACCCGGCCAGTGGCGGTGGGCGGGGCCTCCCTCCCTCTGTGGGACAATCATTTGTGGGGCTCCCGGACTGCGAGAGGGCGCAGGCCAGGCTGAGCGACCCCCTACCCCTGAGTGCATGAGTTCCGTGTACCGGGCCTCTGGTTAGATATAATCAGTAACCATTGCCCATGAAGAAGGTACATCTGTACTTCCCACTATTTCTTCTTTCAAAGTGAGACAGTTTGAAAGTTTTTCCCAAAAAAGAATGTTCTTTCCCACTGTAATTTATTGTTACCTCTGATTGGGGCTATCAAAACTGGCTAGTGTGGGCACATTCTCAGAGCCAATTATAAACCAGGAGGGAAAATTTAGTCATAAAAACCTCTTCTAAGGCTGAAAATGTGAGTTGAAGGAGAGGTATTAATATGGAAAAAATGTCATTAAACTCTGAATCAAGTGTTGCTTCAGTTCAGTTGTGGTGTGTGTGTGAGTGTATGTGTGTGTGTGTGTGAGTGTGCCTGTGTGTGTGTGCCTGTGTGTGTGAGTGTGCCTGTGTGTGTGTGTGTGAGTGTGTGTGCCTGTGTGTGTGAGTGTGTGTGTGAGTGTGTGTGCCTGTGTGTGTGTGAGTGTGTGTGTGAGTGTGTGTGCCTGTGTGTGTGAGTGAGTGTGCCTGTGTGTGTGTGAGTGTGTGTGTGAGTGAGTGTGCCTGTGTGTGTGTGTGTGAGTGAGTGTGCCTGTGTGTGTGGGTGTGTGTGTGTGTTTCAGGGTCTGCTTAAGCCTGACCTCATAGAAACCACTTCCAGGCGCCCACAAGTGCTGCAGAGCACGGGCACCAGGACAACCGGCGATCGGATGGCAAGCTAGTGTGCCATCGCCATGCATTCAGTCACCACCAGGCTCCGGTAAGAACTGGAAACCGTTTAATAAAGAGGGAATACTCGATGAGTGACATCAGAGAAAGGGTGGAGTCAGCAACTACATGCTCCCATTCCTCCCCAGAAAAACTTAAAAACCAGCAGGAACTATAAAAACCAACATTGGCAGAACCCCAGAAAACAGTCAAAAACTTACAGCAACCAAGCAAATGCTGAATGAAGAAAGAGACCATTTGAAAACTCTGTGAGATTCTCACTTGCCTTTGCCCTCTCTCCTCCCCAGCCTGGGCATGGTCTGATCAACTGCAGCCCCATTCCCAGTGCAGGGCCTGGTCTCTGGCTCCAGCTGCAGAGCAGACCTCATTCACGTTACGGTGTGTAGCTGTTCTAAAGTTTCTGGGAGCTTCCCAAGGACTGATGCAAGGCACTCATCTCTGTTCTGCTTAACTCAGAACTCACAAAAAGTGGAAAAGCAACAGACTGTGACCAACAACATTTCACGGTGATGGAAACCTGGAGTCACCTGCAGCAAAGGTCACAATGGAGACACACCGTGAATCACCTGAAGCTGGGAGGAAACGCTGGCGAGAACTTCCTTAGGATCTGGAGAACTTCAGAATCACGTATGCATGCCTTAGGACAGGTTGTATGCTCAGAAAATATAGGAAAAGACCCTAAGCTTCCACCTCTGCTGATCCCTAAACTCAACACAAGCAGCTTGGCTGAGTGTGGAAGGAGTGCCCTAACACAGAACCAATCCAAAAAGGCAGGTGGAAGTGTTTGGGGTTTGTTGTTTTCGTTTTATTTTTAGTTCCTGGCATTTAAGAAAATATCCATCAAAACATTAGATAAGCACAAGCTAAAGGAACGGGGACTTCAAGACCACACACACAAAGGACACACTCTGTGCAAAATTGTGTGGAAAGGTCACGGACCAAGTGGATAACTGTAGCCTTCAACAATAAAACATAGCAAACTCTAGAAAGGAGAAGAATATGATTTCCAGTGTTATCATGTAAAATTTAAATGTTCAGTTTTCAAACAAAAGAAGAGGGATATAAAGACACAGTAAAGAGTGTCCCATTCAAAGGAAAAAAGAAAATTGACAGAAACCATCACTGAGAAATTTCAGACGTTAGAATTACTAGAAAATAACTATCTTAAATGGCTCAAAGAGCTAAAGAAACCATGTACAAATAAATAAATAAATCCAGAAAATTTAGGTATGAAAAAATGAGAATATCATTGAAAATATAGCAATTATAAAATGAATCAAATAGTTATTCTGGATTTGAAAAGTACAATAATTGGAAAAGAAATTCACTATAAAGGTTGAACAACAGAATTGAACAAGCAGAAGCATCAGTGAACTTGAATATGATCCAATTGATACTAACCAGTCTGAGAAGAAATGAAACATAGTGAAGAAATAATAATGCCTGAGGAACCTGTGGAGCACCACCAAGCACACAGGATAATGTCCTAACAGTTCATCCAAGAGAAAGTAGAAAGGAGAAATAATATTTAAAGAAATCATAACCAAAATTCCCCAAGGCTGATGAAAGACATGAACTTACAAATTTAAGAAGCTCAATGAAGTCTAAGTAAAATAATTCAAAAGATCCAACTAAAACACATTGTAATTAAATTACCAGAAGACAAAGACAAACAATCCTAAAAGCATTAAAAAAAATCCCCATGTAAAAGGAATCTTTTATAAGATTAATAAGTGATTTCACAAAATAAACCATGGATACCCAACAGATGGCATGTTTAAAGTGCTGAAATATCATAAACCTACCAACCAAAAAATATACCTGGCAAAATGATCCTTCAGTAATGAAGAACAATTTAAGGCATTCCGAGATAAACCAAAGCTGAGGATGGTTCTTATCAATAGATCCATCCTACATCATGTGCTAAAAGAAGAACTTCCAGTTGAAATAAAAAGACAATAAAGAGTAACTAAAAGTTGTAACAAAACAATAAACATTTCTGTGAAGGTAACTACATAGACAAATATAAAAGCCAATAAGATTGCATTTTTGGTTTACAAGTCCAGTGTTTATTTCTTACATGATTTAAAAGATAAATGTATAAAAATAAGAATAAATCTATGTTATTGAACATGTGGTATATATAAATGTGATTTGTGATAGCAACATAAGGGAGGGGAAGGGAGCAAGATGGAAGCAGAGTTATTGTTATGTAATTCCAGTTAATTTGTGTAAATTCAAACTATCCTATATAATAAAAGCCTAGGTGGCATCATGCCCTTGTGTGATGTCGTTACAAGATGGCCACCACAAGATGGCCGTGCACACAGTGGAGGCGGGGCCCAGTGGCCACTCCACACAGTGAGGTCTGGGGGGTCCCGTGGCTCTGCACGGCTCAGAGGAGGCCAGTCCCAGCGTCTCTGCCACCTCACACAAAGGAGGCAGGTCCTGGCAGAGGAGGCAGGTCACAGCAGGGAGGGCAGTTGGAGTGATCAGGCCAGCAGGGGAGCAGTTAGGTGTCATCAGGCCAGCAAGGGAGCAGTTAGGGGGTGATCAGGCTGGCAGGCAGAAGTGGTTAAGGGCAATCAAGCAGGCAGGCAGGCAGGCAGGCAAGCAGTTAGGAGCCAGTGGCCCCAGATTATGAGAGGGATGTCTGACTGCTGGTTTAGGCCCGATGCAGGATCGAGGCTAAACCAGCAGTCGGACATCCCTCGAGGAGTCCCAGATTGGAGAGGGTGCAGGCTGGGTTGAGGGACAAATTCCATGCACCGGGCCTCTAGTATTGTTATAAATTTAGGATGCTAGTTCTAATAAAAAAAATACTACTACTAAGAATATATCTAAAATATATACACAAAAGGAAATGACAAGGGAATCAAAATGGCATACTACCAGAAACCAATCAACCATCCAAGAAAGCAGAAATGGGGAATATGAGGAACAAAAAAGTGCAAGACAAATATAAAACAAATAAGAAAATATCACAAGTAAATCTTTATCAGTAATGACTGAAAATGTAAGTGGATTAGACTCCTATCAAAATGTAGATTTTCAGAATAAATTTTAAAAATCAACTCTATGCTGTTTATAAGAGATTCAATTTAGATACAAAGACAGGAACAGGTTGAAAGTAAAAAAAAGAAAAAAAGCTACTTTGTACAAATAATAATAAAAAAAGAACCAGATGAGTTATGCTATTATCAGACAAAACAGACTATTGAAAAAAAACTATTTGAGAATCCAAGATGGTAGAATAGGTGGAAGTTACACTCACCCCCTTCCAGAACCAATCAGAATTACAACTGAACTACAAAACAACCATGATTGAGAAACACCTGAGGACTAGCTGAGCAGAATTCTTAAAACGAAGGATATGCAGAAGAGGCCATTGGTCGGAGGGGCAGAGAAGCAAAGGGGCTGGCCACACACCCCATGGGGGATTGAAATTCTGGAGAGATATTTCAGTTGCAGAGGTCCCCTCTCAGGAAGGAGGGGTTTCAACCCCATGCTGGGTTCCCCAGCCTGGAGCACCAATGCAGGGAAGCCCACATAATATCTCGCTGTGAAAATCAGGGGGATTCCATCTGCCCAGTTGAGATGGAGGCTGCTGGAGAACCAGGTGGCCTGCTAAAGAACCAGCACACAGACTCTCACTGGCAGGCACTCACCTGGGCTCTCACAGAGAGACGGTAGCTCAGGGAAGACTGGAGTCAAACAGGGAAAGATTGAGTTGTGTGCCTTTAGGGAGCGGGCTGGCTGGGAGCTGCCAATGTCCCTGTGCTGAGTCCCGCTCCCACACCACCCAGAGATGCCATCTTTACTGGGTCCAGCACTCTCCTCTATATGGCAGCAGCTTGGGTAGCTGCTCTGGCCCCACCCAGTTCACTCCCTGGGACCTGGCCCTGCAAAGCTCCCTCATGGCTGTGGGCTCTGCCAGGGGTAACCAGACTAGGTCTATGTTGTAGTGTTTTTTGAAAATTTCTGGGCAAACTCAAGGAGTGCTAGAGACAGAGAGAGAGATTGGATTCTGCGGTTTTAGGGAGGAGGGCGTCTTCCTATGCCCAACAACTGTCACTGTTCCTGTGCAGAGCCCTTCCTCCGTACAACCAAGTCTTCTTTTCTCCTGATGAACACTACTGGCTCTACTGATGAATCCCTTAGATCCTGCTCCCAGCACAGGTCTGCAGGCCTTAGCAGGTGGCAACTGGCCTTTGTGTACCCTGAGAATTTTGCTGAGTGATGTCAGACCCAGCACTATGCTGAATTAGATGGTGATTCAAAGAAAACCTGCCTCATGCAACTCACATACCACCTGAGGCTCTTTCAGTGGCTGAGCATACCAGGCAGCCCACAGGGAGAAGCAGCACTCGGGTGCCTTGGGCCTTTCACTGACCTGCCCCAGGCCCAGTGCCAGTCTCTGTATGCAGCATGGCTCCTCTAAGGTGCACCCAGGCCCAGCACAGGCACTTACCAACCGTGGACACTCAGTAGCTCCTAACACCTAGCCCAGGACTGATCACAGGCAGCATCTGACACAGACCTATGGCCAAATTGCTCCCAAGAGGCCTCAGAATCAACACACCCCACCCAGCTGCTGGCTTCATATTACATCACACCAAAATCCAATTAGCTCCACAAGTGGAATACCCAAGAGAGGTCTCGGCAGGCACCAAAACTTCCTTGTGCAAATTCCGCTTCATGAGGTCAGCGCCTGCACAGAAGCTCAGACTCTGGGGTCAGGGTAAATCCTCACAATCAGCAGGTCTAAAGGTCAACCTTACACATAAATGAGCCAAAACCGATCGAATCTCAAATAACACAAGAGTGCTAAAACTCACACAAGGGACACATATGGAGCACACAGCATAGTGATCAAGCAGACTGCACCACTGAGCTCCACAGGACACCTGCTACATAAAGCTGACCGGCCAAGACTAGGAGACATAGCAGAGCTACCTAATGCACAGTAACAGATACAGGGAGGCAGCCAAAATGGAGAGACAAGAAACATGTCCCAAATGAAAGAAGAAGAGAAATCGCAGAAAAAGAACTGAATTAAATGAAGCTAAGTAATCTACCAGATACAGAGTACAACAAAATGATTCTAAGAGTGCTCAAAAAACTTAGGGGAAGAATGGATGAACTCAGTGAGAACTTAAACAAAGAAATAATAAACAGAAAAAGACAAAAAAGCATAGGAAAGAACCAGTTGAAAATGAAAAATACAATATCTGAAATGAAGACTACAGTAGAAGGAATCAATATCAGAATAGATGAAAGAGAGGATCAAATCAGCAATTTGGAAGACAAGATAGCATAAAACACCCAATTTAAGCAGCAAAAAGAAAAAAAATGAGGATAGTTTAAGGGACCTGTAGAGTAACATCAAGCATAACAGCATTCACATTATAGGGGTATCAAAAGGAGAAGAGGGAGAACAAGGGATTGAGAAGCTATTTGAATAAATAATGACTGAAAATTTTGTTATCCTGGTAAAGGGGGAAAATCACACAAGTTCAGAAAGCACAGAGTCCCAAATAAAGTGAACTCATGAAGGCCCACACCAAGACATCTATATATATAAAACCCTAATACGCAAATTGTCCCTTTAGGAGTTCGACCGGGAGACCGGGAGTTCGTTCACTTACTGTGACATGTGCTGACCACCACAGGGTGGTGCGGAATGAAGGAAGGCCCCGGCTGGCAGCCGGAAGGCCCCAATTGGCCATGATCTCCCCATGCACGAATTTCGTGCACTGGGCCTCTAGTACTATAAATAAAATAACAAAGGTTAAAGACAAAAAGAGAATCTTATAATCAGCAAAAGAAATACAGTAAAATGCAAAGGATCTCCCATAATACTGTCAACTGATTTCTCAACAGAAACTTTTCAGGCCAGAAGGGATTGATATGAAATACTCAAAGACGTAAAAACAAGGATCTACAACTAAGACTACTCTACCCAGCAAGCTTATTTAAAATAGAAGGAGAAATGAAGACCTTCTCAGACAAGAACACTAGCAAACCACTAGTATAAGAAATTTGAAAAGGACTTCCTTTAGAAAGTAAAATATATATATAAATAATACAATAACTACATATTGATAAAAATCACTTTAAATGCAAATGGATTATGTACTTTAATCAAAAGATATAGGGTAGCTGAATGGATAAGAAAACAAGACCCACATATATACTGTACACGAGAGACCCATCTCAGATGGAAAGACACACCAACTAAAAGTAAATGGAAGGAAAGATATGTCTTATGCAAATGGAAATAAATAAGAAACCTGGGATAGCAATACTTATGTCAGACAAAGTAGACTTAAAAACAAGGCCTATAAAAAAAGATAAATAAGGACATTACATAATGAGAAAGGGATAAATCCAACAAGAGGATATAGCCCTTGTAAACATTTATGCACCCAATATAGGCACACCTAAATATGCAAAGCAAATCTTAATGGACATAAAAGGACAGATTGAGAGTACAGTGGCTTTAAATGACATGTTAAAACAGATGGATTTAATTAATATTTTCAGAGCATTTCACCCCAAAACCACTGAATATATATATTTCTTTCAAGTACACATGGAACATATTTCAGGATACAACACATGTTAGGACACAAAACAAGTCTCAATATAGTTAAGAAGACTGAAATTATATCAAGTATCTTTTCTGAACACTGTAGACAAAAAAAAAGACCACATGCTAACCTGACAAGCTCAGGAAAGGCCTGCATGGCGGTCTTGGAAACCAAAGACCTAAAGTAACCACAAAGGATGGTCTGAAATTAAAAGTACTTATGGCGGGTAGTCACGTCTTAGGCTGGTATCTTCCCTGACAAGGTCAATCTTTACCTTAACTGAGTCTATTGTCTTCTTGCATCTATGATAACATATCATAGAAATGTCAAAATTACTTGTAACTTCCTTTTTTTTCCAGACCCCTCAGGGCACAACCAAATGCTCTGGGTACCAAAACAAAGACCATGAATTTCTTCATTGTTATTGTTATCATATTAATTGCTGACTGTTAACTATCCTGTACCCACCTAAGTAAATGATGTATGTGTCTATCATTTTACTTATTATCCAATCCCAGAGATTTCCCCACTTTGTTTTCTCCTGCCTCTCTAATATCACCAATGGATTTCATGTAACCCACTTATGTCTCCTCCTTTGAATGTAAAGTATAGAACAAGGTGAAAAACCACCATTCTCTGGAGCGTTATCCCAATACATTGACATTCTGCTTCCTGGCAATTGTCCACAGTTTGGCTCAAATAAACTCACAAAAATTCTTTACAGGTTTGAATGTTTTTTATGTTAACAATACCATGGTATGAAACGAAAAAAACAATTACAAGAAAAATACTGAAAAAACACACAAACACATGGAGGCTAAATAACATGTTACTAAACAGTGAATGGGTTAACAATGAGATCAAGCAAGAAATAAAAAAATACCTTGAGACAAATGAAAATGAAAACACAACAACCCAACACCTATAGGATTCTATATGTACATCCTATATAATAAAAGCCCAGCGACCAAACAGTGGAATGACCAGAACGACTGGTTGACCAGTCACTATGATACACACTGACCAACAGGGGGCAGATACTCAACGCAGGAGATGCCTTTTGGTGATCAGTGCACTACCACAGTGGGAGTGTCACTCAGCTGACCAGGATGAGCGGCTGCTCATGCTGCGAACTCCAAGCCAATGGGCAGGAACCTGGGCTGTGATCGTTGCCACCTCACCGCAGGCTCCTCCTCCTCACTCCCTGCCGCTTCCTCCAGATGCCTGCAGGCCATGCAGCACCACAGCCGCAGGTTGGGAGGTAGGTTCGTGGCCACCACAGGACTGAGGCCTACTCTGCTGCCTCTCAGTGCTATTATCCCTGCGCCTGGTCTTAATTGGGTCCCCTGCAGAGGCGAGTGCTCTGGCTCCACAGAAGATGCTGGACCAGGGAGCAGCTGCTCAGAGGGCGGGTCCACAGCCGCTGGGCTGACCAGGATGAGCAGCATTCCCACAGTAAGCCAATCCCCACAGGCCACACCCCCCAGCAGTGCGCGAATCCCGTGTACCGGGCTTCTAGTAAATATATAACATTCAGTTTACTAACCCAATAAGACACTCTCAAAGTAAAAAAAATTAAGTGGCATATGCTTCCAGAATCTGTATCTTAGTTTAATCAAATAAGTAAACATATTGAAGATAATGTTTTTCTTTAGGATACAAATTACAATAAGAAAATAGAAGAAACTAGAAAGCATACGGAGGTATGGTTTTTAATTGCAGATATCAGTATGAACTCATGCTTTTTTAACATTAGACTGGATAAGAGGATTAGAAGATGACAGGTAAATGATGAACAGAGAGAGAGATGGAGACAGAGATAAACAGAGAACAAAGAAGAAAGAGAGGAAGAAAGATTGCCTAGAAGTAATAGCACTGCTGCAATAATAAACTAACCTAAACCCACATTTTGGTATCTAAATACAATCTCAACTGAAAGGAAACAGAGTTCTCTGGAGAACAGTCTGATTCCAAGGTTGAGAAAGAGAAAATACAAAATTAATCTGGGTCATTAGTCTGCAGCACAGAGTGAGAAAGTGCCAATAGGGACATTTTTATTGAGATATAATTCACATGCCATAAAATTCACCATTTAAAAGTTCAAAGGTGTACCATTAAGCAGCATAGTATATTTGCAAAGTTGTGAACACATCGCCATTATAGAGTCCCATAACATTTTATCTCCCCAAAGAAGAAACCCCAAATTCTATAGAAAACGGATTATATACTTCAATGTAATTCCTCACATGCCCTTCTCCCAGCCCCTGGCAAAAAGTAAACCACTGCTCTGTCTGTATGGATTTACCTATTCTGGATTTTTTTTTATAAATGAGATTATATAGTATATAGCCTTTTGTGAGTGGCTTCTTTCACTGGGCATAATGTTTTCAATGTTTAGCCTTGTCATGGTATGTATCAGTGCTTTATGCTATTTATCAATGAATGACATTTCACTAGATTGATGTGCCTCATTTATCTGTTCACTAGTTGAGTTGTTTCCACACTTTGGGCTGTTATATACAACTAGAGGCCTGGTGCACAGATTTGTGCACCAGTGGGGTCCCTTGGCCTGTCCTGCGGGGATCAGTGCACCTCTGTGCCACTGCAGCCCAGCCTTACCCACTAGCCCCTCAGCCTCCAGCCCGCTGTCTGCGTCGATCCCACACAGCACAAAGTAGTGCATGAAGCAGCAGGCGGCAGGGAGGAGTCCGAGCCCAGGCTGGGTGCTGTGCCACTCCCGCTCATTTCGGCCCCACTGTGCATGCCACCACTCGGGTGTGCAGGGGGAGTGTCCATGGGAGAGGCTCATGCCGCAGCAGCTGCACTTGCCAGCTGTGAGCCCAGCTTCTGGCACCCGTCTGTCAGCTGAGAGGTGCTCCTGTGGGAGTGCACTGACCACCAGGGGGAAGCTCCTGCATTGAGTGTCTGCCCCCTGGTGGTCAGTGCACATCATAGCTGACCCCCAGGTCATGGAGTTGCTTAGGCTTTTATAAATAGAGACTAGGAGCCCATTGCATGAAGTTTCATGCAATAGACTTTTCCTTCACCTGGCTGCCGGCACCAGTTATCCGCCAGCAGCAGTTTTCCTCTGGCCACCCGCTGATCAGAGTGCCTCCCGCCAGCACGATCGGCCACCCCGAGAGGAACTCCGATCGGGAGGCGCTCCGATCGGGCGGGTGGCCAGAGGAAAACTGCTGCTGGCGGAAAACTGGTGCCAGCAGCCACGCAATCAGCCACCCCGAGTTCCGCCACCAGCGTCTTCCGCAGGGCCAGCCGTTTAAGCCAGCGGTAGGAGCGGGGGTCGGGGACTCGCGAGTCCCCGCCCCCCGCTCCTACCGCCAGCCAATTGGCCACTCTGAGTCCCGCCCCGCGCCTCCAGCCGGCCCAATCGTGGGCATAGCGGAGTGATGGTAATTTGCATATTACCATTTTATTAGGTATGATTCTTCTGTGTGAGCTTATGTTTCAGTCTTCTGGGCATGGGCCTCAGAGTGAAATTCTGGGTCAGACAGTGAATCTGGATTTGGTTGTTTTGTTTACATTTTTGAGAAGCTCTCTGACGAGCTGCCTGGCTATTTTCCATAGCAGCTGCATCACCTCACCTTTCACACAATGTGTGAGAGTCCCAGTGTCTCCATGTCCTTTCCAAAGCTTGTTATCTGTCTTTTGAGGTTAAAACCCAAAGAGTGGGTATAAAGTGGTATTTAATTATGATTTGATTTGCATTTCCCTTGGAACTAATGGATTCAAAAATATTTTCATGTATTTATTGGCCATTTGTATGTCTTCTTTGAAGAAATGTTTAGTCAGATCCTTACTCATTTTTTAAAATTGGGTTATTTAATTGTTGTTGAGTTGTAAAAGTTCTTTATATATTTTGGATACTTGATCCTAATTTGATATATAGTTTGCCATTATTTCCTCTCATTTTGGGAAATGCTTTTCATTTTCTTGACAATATCCTTTAATTCACAAGTTTTTACTTTGGGTGAAGTTCAATTTATCTACATGTTCTTTTGTTACACATACTGTTAGTGTCATGTCTGTGAAGATTTACCTTATGTTTTCTTGTAATAATTTATGGTTTTAGCTTTTATAGTTAGACCTTTGATCCATTTTTTATTTAATTGAACTTATTGGGGTGACACTGGTTAATAAAACCTTATTGGTTTTGAGTGTACAGCTCTATAACACACCATCCACACTGTATCCTGCACTCACCACCCAGAGTAAAGGCTCTTTCCACCTCCATTTATTCCCCCTTTTCCCATTTCCACCCACCGACCCCACCACCTTTCCCTCTGACCTCTATCACCATACTGTTGTCCAGTCTATGTGTCATATATATATTATTCATTTTGTTTAATCCCTTCATTTTTTTCCACTCACTTCCTCAACTCCCCTTTCCTCTGAGAGCTGTATCTATGCTTCTGTTTCTACTTTGTTAAATTATTTTGTTGATTAGATTCCACATACAAGTGAGATCATAGGGCATTTGTCTTTCTCTGACTGGCTTACTTCACGTAGATCCTTTTTGAGTTAGTTTTTGTTAATGGTGTAAGTTAATGACTCAACTTTATTTTTTACATGTTCAGATCCAGTTGTCCCAGCATCATTTGTTAAAAACAAAATAAAAACTATTCTTCTCCCCCTTGATTTGTCTTGATACTCTTATTGAAAATCAACTTACCACTAATTTGAGTGTTTATTCATGGATTCCCAATTCCATTCCATTGATCTAATGTCCACATTTGTATTAATACCACTGTACAGGCTTGATTACTATAATTTTGTAATAAGTTTTGAAAATCAGAAGTGTGAGTCTTCTAGTTTCGTTCTTCTTTATCAAGATTATAATTACTATGTTCTTGCATTTCCATATGAATTTTAGGATCTTCTTGTCATTTTCTGAAAAAAGTGTCTGTGGAATTTTTATAAGGTTCATATTGAATCTTTAGATAAATTTGGGGAGTATTGCCATTTTTGCTATAGTACATCTTTCAGTCCATGAACACAGGATGTCTTTCTACCTATTTAGGTGTTCTTTCGTTTTTTGTTTTTTGAAGGGTTTTTCTTCTGCAATATTTTGTAGTTTTCATTGTACTATTTTTACATCTCTTTAGTAATTTAAAACCTACTATTTAATATTTTATGCTGTTGTAAATATAATTGTCTTATTAATTTCATTTTTAGATTATTATTACTGTATAGAAATACAATAATCTTCATGTATTCATTTTATATCTTTCAACTTTTCTGAATTCACTTATTAGCTCAAATAAGCATTTTGTGAATTATTTTGGGTTTTCTATATTTAAAATCATGCCATCTGCAAGTACAGGTAGTTTTTCTTCCTTCCCAATATGGAGGCCTTTTATTTCATTTCTCACACAACTATCCTGGCTAGAAACTCTAGTTCAATAATGAACAGAAGTGGAATAAAGGACATCCTAGTAGTGTTCCTGACAGCCTTTCACTAGCCTCTCTAATAAAATGGTAATATGTAAATTAACCATCACTCTGCTACATAAACCACGCCCACCAGCCAAGCCATGCCCACCAGCCAATCAGGGCGAGTATGCAAATTAACCCCAGCCAAGATGGCTACAGCCACAGAGAGCAAGGTTTCCCAGGTAACAGAGCAAGCCAAGCTTCCCATAGCCGTTGCAGGCCTAAGCCTCCACTCAAGCTACAAAGTTTCAATTATAGAAGGTAAACAAATTCAAACAGAAATGGGGGCAGAACAGAGCTTGAGAGAGCAGGCCAGGGTTGCCGGCAGCAACAGGGTAAGCAAAGCTTTCCGCACACCCTAGCCAGGCTCACCTGCTTAAGGCTACAAAGTTTCAATTGTAGAAGGTGAATTAACTGCAACAGAAATGGCTGTCTCCCCGGAGGGAGCAGAAGGCTTGGCTCTGCTCCAGGCTACAAAGTTTCAATTGTAGAAGGAAAATAAATTCCAGATACCAGGGCCTCCGCTTGGGTCGCCAAGGGGTGTGGCCGGCCTGCAAACCACCACAGGCCCCTCGCCCAGGCCGCCCCACGCCCCAAGGGAACCCCCACCTGATCTAGGACGCCCTTCAGGGCAAACCAGCTGGCCCCCACTCCTGCACCAGGCCTCTATCCTATCTAATAAAAGAGTAATATGCAGATTGACCATCACTCCAACACACAATATGTCTGCCCCCATGTGGTCAAAGATCCTGCCCCCATGTGGACACAAGATGGCCACTACAAGATGGCCAGCAGGAGAGGGCAGTTGGGAGGCACCTGGCCTGCAAGGGAGGGCAGTTGTGAGGGACCAGGCCTGCAAGGGAGGGCAGTTGAGAGGGACCAGGCTTGCAAGGGAGGGCAGTTGGAGGTGATCAACCCTGCAAGAGAGGGCAGTTAGGGGTGACCAGGCCGGCAGAGGAGGGAAGTTGGGGGCAAACAGGCTGACAGCAGAGTGGTTAGGGGGTGATCAGGCTGGCAGGCAGAAGCGGTTAGGGGCAATCAGGAAGGCAGGTAGGTGAGCAGTTGGGAGCCAGCAGTCCTGTATTGTGAGAGGGATGTTCGACTGCCCGTTTAGGCCCAATCCTGGGGGATCGGGCCTAAACGGGCAGTTGGACATCCCTCCAGGAGTCCCATATTGGAGAGGGTACAGGCTGGGCTGAGGGACAACCCCCCTCCATGCACAAATTTCATGCACCGGGCTTCTAGTTAAGAATAATACTTATCATGGTTTTTCATAAATGTCCTTATTATGTGGAGTAAATTCCTTTCTAGTCCCCGTGTGTTATGTGTTTTTATGATGGATGGGTCTTAAATTTGTTCAAATGCTTTCTCTGCATCTATTGACATGAGTATTTGTTTTTCTGTTCATCCTATTAAGATGGTGTATTAAATTAATTGCTATTTATATGTTGAACCAACTTGTACTTCTGGGTTAAATGTCACTTGGTCCTGGGGCATAATCCTTTTTACGTTCTGCTTGATTTGGTTTAATCATATTTTAAAGAAAAGTTTTATGTCTATACTTGTAAGAGACATCATTCTTTACTTTATCTTCTAATATCTTTTCTGATTTTCCTATCAAGATAATAATGGCCTCATACAATGAGTTAGAAAGTGTCCCTCTTTTATTTTTTTGGAAGAGTTTGTAAAAGACTGTGTTAATTCATCTTTGAATATTTGGTAAAATTTACCTGTGGCCGAAACCGGTTTGGCTCAGTGGATAGAGCGTCGGCCTGCGGACTCAAGGGTCCCGGGTTCGATTCTGGTCAAGGGCATGTACCTTGGTTGCGGGCACATCCCCAGTAGGGGGTGTGCAAGAGGCAGCTGATCGATGTTTCTCTCTCATCGATGTTTCTAACTCTCTATCCCTCTCTGTTCCTCTCTGTAAAAAATCAATAAAATATATTTAAAAAAATTTACCTGTGAAGACATATGGTCCTGAGCTTTTCCTTGTGGTAAAAATATTTTTATTATAGACTCAATCTTTTTACTTGTTATTAGTCTATTCAGATTTTCTATTTTGTCTTGAGTCAGCTTTAGTGTTTTGTGTCTTCCTAGGAATTTGTCTATTTCACCTAGCTTATCTAATTTGTTTGCATACCATTGTTGCTTTGTGTGTTTTTTATTTCTTTAGGATTGTGAGTAAAGCTCCCTCTTTCACCATAATGTCCCCTCTTCCTGGGATACTATATTAAAGAGTCATGAGAGCCAGATTAAAGGGCTCCTCCTAGCCAATTATGGGACAAATTGAGCACCAAATATCTAAGGGCATAGCAGTTTTCACTCATTAAAAGAGCAATAAAGCCCTAGCCAGGCGGGACAGCTGTTTGGAGCATTGTACCACATACCAAAAGTTGTAGGTTCAATCCCTAGTCAGAGTGTATATGGGAGGTAACTGATCAATGTTCTCTCCACATCAATCTCTCTCTCTCTCTCTCTCTCTCTCTCTCTCTCTCTCTCTCTTTCTCTCTAAATCAATTCTAAAAAAGAGTAAGAAATAATGAGTTCATGCTAATATACCTAATAAATGATTAAATTAATAAATACAGGAGAATAGAAAATCTTCCTTATGGGAGCATTCCAACTAAACAAAGAGGGAATTATAAAGTTAGAAAATCTTCATTGAGACTAAAACTAGTGAGTTAATGTTTAATGGGGGAAAACATATCTATATGGTCTCAAAGTATCTCCCCACAAATTATCCTATCTAATAATAGACAAATATGCAAATTTACCATACCTCTGACACGCCCACAAGCCACGCCCACCATCCAATCTGAGCGAGTATGCAAATTAACCCAAACCAAGATGGCTACAGCCACAGAGAGTAAGGTTTCCAAGGTAACAGAGGAAGCCAAGCTTTCCGCCTGCCCTGGCCAGGCCTAAGTCTCCACTCAAGCTACAAAGTTTCAATTATAGAAGGTAAACAAATTCAAACAAATGGCGGCAGAATGGAGCTTGAGAGAGCAGGCCAGGGTTGCCGCCGGCAACAGGGGAAGCAAAGCTTTCCACACACCCTGGCCGGGCCCACCCGCTTAAGGCAACAAAGTTTCAATTATAACCCCAGCAGAAATGGCTGCTGGCCTCGGAGGGAGCCCCAGGCTTGGCTCCGCTCCAGGCTATAAAGTTTCAATTGTAGAAGGAAAATAAATTCCAGATACCAGGGCCTCCACTTGGGTTGCCAGGGGGCGTGGCTGGCCTGCAAACCACCACAGGCCCCTCGCTCAGGCCGCCTCACACCCCAAGGGAACCCCCACCTGATCTAGGACGCCCTTCAGGGCAAACCAGCTGGCCCCCACCCCTGTACCAGGCCTCTATCCTATCTAATAAAAGAGTAATATGCAGATTGATCATCACTGCAACACACAATATAGCTGCCCCTATGTGGTCAAAGATCCTGCCCCCATGTGGACACAAGATGGCCACCACAAGATGGCCAGCAGGAGAGGGCAGTTGGGAGGCACCTAGCCTGCAAGGGAGGGCAGTTGAGAGGGACCAAGCCTGCAAGGGAGGGCAGTTGGAGGTGATCAACCCTGCAGGAGAGGGCAGTTAGGGGTGACCAGGCCGGCAGAGGAGGGAAGTTGGGGGCAAACAGGCTGGCAGAAGAGTGGTTAGGGGGTAATCAGGCTGGCAGGCAGAAGTGGTTAGGGGCAATCAGGAAGGCAGGCAGGCAAGCAGTTGGGAGCCAGCAGTCCTGGATTGTGAGAGGGATGTCCGACTGCCCGGTTGGAGAGGGTACAGGCTGGGCTGAGGGACAACCCCCCTCCGTGCACGAATTTCATGCACCGGGCCTCTAGTTTCTTATAAAAGGGAAAATAGCACTTTCATGGTTGAGAAACCTGGTGAACATCAGGTTCATGTTCAAAGTTAATGTCAGTAATACTGAGGGTATCTGGAATGATTGCTGATTGATTCAATACATTGAATAGAGTGCAACACTCTATTCAATTGCGAAATAACAAAAACAGCAGCATAAACATAACAATGAGGAAACATTAGACAAACACAAATTGGTGGGCATTCTATAATGCCTGAATCTTCAGAAACATCAAAGTAAGGAACAAAACCTTTCATATTAAAACAGAATGAAGAGTTATGACAATTAAATGCAATGCAATGTCTTAGATTAGACACTGGACTAGGGGAAGTAACCCTGTAAGTTACATTATGGGACAAGTCATTTAAGCATTTTGACTCATTTTCTTAAACTTCCAAATGGAGGTAAACCTATGCATCTCCTAAAGTAGTTAGTATGTGAACTGAGATGTCATTGTAAAATACATGGCATAGGCATGGGCATAAGAAGTATCCTACCTAATAATAGACAAATATGCAAATTGACCATACCTCCGACACACCTACAAGCCATGCCCACAAGCCACACCCACCATCCAATCAGAGCAAGTATGCAAATTAACCCATCCAAGATGGCTAAAGCCACAGAGAGCAAGGTTTCCTAGGCAACAGAGGGAAATAAGCTTTCCATAGCCATTGCAGGCCTAAGCCTCCACTCAAGCTACAAAGTTTCAATTATAGAAGGTAAACAAATTCAAACAGAAATGGCGTCAGAATGGAGCTTGAGAGAGCAGGCCAGGGTTGCCGCCGGCAACAGGGGAAGCAAAGCTTTCCACACACCCTGGCCAGGACCACCCGCTTAAGGCAACAAAGTTTCAATTATAACCCCAACAGAAATGGCTGCTGGCCTCAGAGGGAGCCCCAGGCTTGGCTCCTCTCCAGGCTACAAAGTTTCAATTGTAGAAGGAAAATAAATTCCAGATACCAGGGCCTCCGCTTGGGTTGCCAGGAGGTGTGGCCGGCCTGCAAACCACCACAGGCCTCTCGCCCAGGCCGCCCCACATCCCAAGGGAACCCCACCTGATCAGGGACACCCTTCAGGGCAAACCAGGTGGCCCCCACCCCTGTACCAGGCCTCTATCCTACCTAATAAAATGGTAATATGTAAGTTACCATCACTCCGCTACGCTCAGGATTGGGCCAGAGGGAGGCGCAGGGGGCGGGACTCGGGGTGGCCGGGGTAGCCGATTGGGCTGGCAGGATGCTGAGCTCGCATTGCCAGCGGCGGTGCGAGCTCAGTGTCTGCGCCATGGCTGTGCTGCGGAACAGAAGGGGCCTCTGGGGCAGCGAGCTCACCTCCTGCTGCGGACCATCAAAAGCGGGGGAGCTGGGTGCCTGTCTGCTCCGGCACCAGGCCTTTTGGAAGCCTTCGCCCCGCCAGAGGCTTCTGAAAGGCCTGGTGCACCAGTGGACAGGCACCCAGCTCCACTGCGATCGAAAGCGAAAGCGTGTAGGGGACCCTACACGTGCATGATTCAGTCATGCACTGGGCCTCTAGTTTAATATAAGCTCATCGATAGTTTCCTTATCCTGAATAGCCCTCTTATTGCACTCCACAATTCATTCTTGTTGGGTGCATCCTATCCACTCACTCCATGTTTACCTAAATAGGGACTTTTTTAAAACGCCATGGGACACGGGACAAATTGCTAAAAATCGGTTTTGTCCCGCCAAAAGCGGGACGATCTGGTCACCTTATGCTAGGGTCCATTTTGCAACCCCTTGTCCAGTGTCAGGTTGTGACATGTTTGCTCCT
This sequence comes from Ia io, assembly GCA_025583905.1. Taxonomy (NCBI): domain Eukaryota; kingdom Metazoa; phylum Chordata; class Mammalia; order Chiroptera; family Vespertilionidae; genus Ia; species Ia io. The sequence continues at coordinate 61,366,821 of JAJQQW010000012.1, read as the reverse complement.
GGCTTTTGTTTCTACATGTGACTGTAAGAGGGCAGCTCTGATGCCCCTATTTCCAGATTTACCCAGGTCCTTGGGCTACACCAGGGGGTAATATTAGAATTGCATTTCCCTCTGCCACATACATACAAGGCGCACACGCGTGCGTGTGTGTGTGTGTGTGTGTGTGTGTGTATGTGAGAGAGAGAGAGAGAGAGAGAGAGAGAGAGAGAGAGAGAGAGAACTAGGCCTCTTCTGATATGAGGCAAATTTGTTCCCAATGTCAAATGTCACTTCCTCGGTAATGTCTTTTATGATTATTTTTAAAATGGCAGCCCAAGTGCCCATCAGTAGATGAGTGGATAAAAAGCTGTGGTACATTTACACCATGGAATACTATGCAGCAATAATAAAGAAGGATCTTTTGCCATTTGAGACAGCATGGAGGGACCTTGGGAGTATTGTGCTAAGCGAAATAAGCCTGTAAGAGAAAGACATGTATCACATGATCTCACTTATATTTGGAATCTAATTAACAAAATAAACTGACAAATAAAATGGATCTACAGACATGGAAGCATGCAACAGACTGATGAATCTCAGAGGTAAGGAGGAAAGGGGACAGGCGGGAAGAGATTAACCAAAGAATTTATATGCATATATTCATAGCCCATGGACAAACAATAATGCAGTGGGCCTGGGGGTGTGGGGTGGAGGGTGGAGGGGGTCAATGGGACATCTGTAATACTTTCAACAATAAAGATAAATTATAAATAAATAAATAAATAAATAAATAAATAAATAAATAAATAAAATGACAGTTCACTATCACCCAGCAACCTCTAGCCTCTTTTATTTTTCTTCATTTTCCATAATACTTACTATACTTTAACATACTCTATGTGCTTAACTGGTTGTTTTGAGTACTTCCTGTCTATCCTCACTGACATTTAGTCCCCTTGAATGCAAGATATCTTGGCTGATTTTTCATTAATATCTCTGGCACCTAGAACAGTGCCAGACACTTCTTAAATACCTGACAATATGTGTGAATAAGGAATGTTTTCATTGTTGTGCTGCATTTGATGGAAACTGAGAGCCACACTCATGGCTGCCACTGTGAGAACCTATATTCATTCATTATGTTGACCGGTATTTCTCAAACTCAGCTTTACCAATACAACTCAGAAGTTCATGAGGTCATGTAGGCGTAAAAGGACTTCGAAACAATTCTCTAAGATCTTGTTTGAGATCAAGAATTATAAAGATAAGAGCAAACATGTGGGACTATCCTATACAATAAAAGGCTAATATGCAAATCAACCAAACAGCACAACGACCAGTCATTATGACGCGCACTAACCACAAGGGGGCAGACGCTCAATGCAGGAGCTGCTCCCTGGTGGTCACTGTACTCCCACAGGGAGAGCGCTGCTCAGCCAGAGGCTGGGTTCATGGCTGGTGAGTGCAGCGGTTGTGGCGGGAGCCTCTCTCACCACCTCTGCGTCAGCGCTAAGGATGTCTGACTGCCGGCTTAGGCCCGCTCCCTACAGGATGTCCAGCCGTCAGTTGGACATCCCCTGAGGGCTCCCAGACTGCAAGAGGGCACAGGCCAGGCTGAGAGACCCCCAGAGTGCACAAATTTCACGCACGAGGCCTCTAGTAAGGAACATAAGGAAATGGAACACGTCAGAGAGTTTCTACTAAAAAAAGTGGATTTCTTGTTACCAGGAGAAATGGGGTCACTGGCCAGTGTCTTCATTCTGTGGCTGGGGACAAAAAGGAAGTAGAAATAAAGTGATTTTAAATGTGGGTTTTGAATTAGACCTGCTAATATAGGTGTCACAACAGTTTTCTAAATATTTCAAAATGAGCAATATCTTAAATGTGTACTTTAAAAGACAAGCGTGAACAGGCTGTTTTTTTTCATGCTAAGGAAACTCTAGTTCATAATTTCACAATTAAACTCTTGTTGGGAGACTTCTTCATGCATTGTTCCTCGCTCACAGCTGGAATAGACTCCCCAGAAGGATTGCCACTCCAGCAATGCTTATATCAAGACATTATCCTCCATATCTTCTCCTCCATCCACAGACTCCAAATAGCATCCAGTCCCCACTCTGATCTTTGATTTACAACAATGTGAGTCCAGATTATACTCTGTACTGTGATCAAGGACAAAAAATTTCCAGAAAACTTAGAAATGCCCATGTTTTCTAGTTTTTGGGGTGTGACGCTCTTATGTAACCCTGTGGGCTCTTCACAACTATGGGGGAGAAAGAGGTTTGGAGATGAATAGCTCAGCTTTGTGGGTGCTGGTGACATGCACGGTTCATTCTACCATTTCCTTGTTCTGTATTGGGCAATATGACAGGACTTAATGTGGGATGGGGAACAGAATCATGGGTAAGCCATCTACCAAAAGCAAAACTTGACCTTCAAGTTTAGGTAATTAATGGTCCATCCTAGGCATTTCAGTCCTTGGCTGCAGAGCCCATCTGCCTTCCACCTCCAGCGAAGACTGGTCTCGAGAGAGGCAGGACAGGCCATGCATATCCAGCCTCAGAACAACAGCCAGAGGAGATTAACAATGGCAGCAGAGTAAGTGGATGCTGCACAGACATGCTCCCAGGAACAAACTGGCATTACAACTAAAATACAGGAGAACTTCCTGAATAAAATCAATGGAAAACTCGCAGGAGAGAACCCTGATTGATACCCAAGGACCGAAGGTGGGGATGGCATAGAGACTGGTAGGAGGGGCAGAGGCGCAAAAGGGCTAGCTGGGCACCCACAGACAGCAACTGAAGTCCCAGAGAGATATCTCAGCTGTGGCGGGTGCCACTGAGAACTCTGCAATCTAATCCCCAAGCTGGACCCCCCAGCAAAGAATACCAGAACTGAGAAGGGTACCCACATAACATCTCACTGTGAAAAGCAGGGGGGTGCTATCTGCCAGGGAGTGATGGCTGAAAATTCAGGCACCCTCTTCAAGGGCCAATGCACAAAACTCCCTGTGGAGCCACCCACCTTGTGCTCTAGCAGAGGGAGGGTGAAGTGGACTGGAGTTGTGAGAGTGGAAGCCAGGACTGGGGACCTGGGGGCTAGAGCTCAGAAGGCAGGCACCCCGAGTTTCCTGGGCTGAGTCATTGCCTCAGGCGGTGGAGGGCATCTTTCCCACAGAGACAGCTGCCTTGCCTGGGGGAAGACAGAAGACACACCCTGTTGAAAACACCTTGCCCTGAGGCCACTTCAGAGATTAAAAGTAACTATTAGCCTCCAGGCAGAAGCAACTGCCCCACCTTGTTGAAAAAACTCTCCCCACACCTCAGGACGATTGCTGGGGCGGGAGGGGAGGGCATCAGCCTTAAGCACTGTCCTGCACCAGAGATTGAGAGGTTGAGAGGTGTGTAGAGGATCTACCTCATACATAGTCACAGACAGTCAAAATGAGGAGACAAAGAAACAACCCCCAAATGAAAGAACTAGAGACTTCTCCAGAAGAAGAGATAAATGAAGCAGAGATAAGAAATATATCTGAAACAGAGTTCAGAGTAATGATGATAAAGATGCTCAACAGCATGAAAATGACAGCCATGGTCCCGATTGCCTGAAGACTTTCACATCCAATATATTAAAATTAAATATTTTGGTGAATGTCAGAGGAAGTCAGCATTTCTGCATTCACTTTGTCCATAGAAAGAGGGATTTTTATTTATCTCCCAAAAAGAGAAAATATTTGAATCAATACTTTTGCATCTACTCTGAACTCTTACATTTTCTCTTTCTGTACTTAATTCCAGTCCAGGCTTCTCACAAGCTGAGAGTGAGCACTTGATTTGCCTCAAAACTGGAATGGAATCCCAGGTAGAATGAAGAGACCATGAGGGAAAGGCTAAAAAAGACCTGCCAGAAGGGAAGGGCCAGGAGCCTGGTTGTTTAGGACAGCGTGCTGCCCTGTCTTGGCTGGGCCAGCCCTGGCAGGGGCTGCGTTGGCGGCTGTAGAATTAATTGAATTTCACAACTCGCCTCACATTCCTGCTGGCACAAAGTGCCTTGCAGGAAGGGAAACATCACAGGAGGGCAACAGAATGGCAACCCCAAGGCTGGGCACTGCTGTGAGCCTCCCTTTATCCATCTCCTGGCTCAAAATAGCTTGCCTGTTAGCACCCCAGCTAGAGTCCCACAGGCAAGGGGGGAGCGTGTGGGTCTAAGATACAGCTGCCCTCTGCGTCCAGAGGAAGTGGCCACCTGCAGGGCCTGCCCTCTCAGGGCCCTGGAGGACTCACCCATGCAGAAGGCATTCTGCACACAGGAATTTAAGTCCCTTCCAGCTGTGATGCTCTATTTATCTACTTCCTGTGGATTTGAAGATCAACTCAGGCCTTCAGTTAGCATCACTCCTCACCCCCAGTGATATGCATAATCTGTAGGGCACAAGCTTCCCACCTCACTTACCCACTTAGACATCCCCCGGGAAGACGACTCTCTCCGGGCACCGTGTGAGTCTGCATAGGTTACTGTTACGATGTTCACAAAAACAGTGTAAGGGGTAAGGAGGAATCCCCATTTAACTAGTAAGGAGGTAACAGTACAAATCATTTAGGGGGCTTACCCAATGCCAACCAATTCATAAGAAAAAGAGCTGGAATTAACATTTATACAAAAACTCCAAAGCCAGGGCCTGTTTCTTCAGAACTATTCTACCTACACAGAAACTAAATTGCTTCTGTGACCATTCCCATGTCATGACTAAATACATGCTCATTGATGGGCTGGGCTGGCTCAGTGGATAGAGCGTCAGCCTGCGACTGAAGGGTCCCAGTTTGATTGTACCTCAGTTGCAGGCTCCTTCCTTGCCTGGGCCCTGGACTGGGTGTCGGCAGGAGACAACCCATCCATGTGTTTCGCTCACATTGATGTTTCTCTCCCTGTCTCTTCCACTCTCTCTAAAAATCAATGGGAAAATATCCTCAGGTGAGGATTTAAAATAATAATAATAATAATTAAATAAATAAATAAATAAATGTTCATTAATGACTGGCTGTGGACATGAATATATGATCTGTTGGTTATATATAATGGAGGATTTGATCAGGGAGCAGAAGCATTATTGCTAATAACACTTCATGCCAACAAAGTCTAAATTTTTCAGGCAATATTTCTAAGAACATTCTGCATGCCCTTCGTTTAGTCATATGTTCCTGCGTTTTTTCAAAAACTGGCACCTACAAGACTCCAGGCGCGGTGCCAGGGGTTGGTCCAAAGAAGAAATTCTCCCTGAATTCATAGCACACACTGCCTTGTGGGAGGACAGCCTGGATCAGCTGAAGGTGCAGAGGTCGCAAGGAGTGGGTGCTGCCGGGGAGCTGCCCTGGGAGCCCAGAGCGGGTGGGAGAAACAGGGCCGGTCTCCCGCTTTCGGTCCGGGGCCGAGGCTGCAGCACGGGCGGCTAGTTCGGTTCAAGGGAAGGGGGAGACCTGGCTCGGCCTGGTTGGGTCAGGAGCTAGTCTCACAGACCCTCGGGGGTGCAGCCAGCAGGGAGGACCAGCTGGCCAGTCACCCCGGGGAACAAGGCGGGCAAACAGTGAGGGCGGGTCCTCTGCGGAGCCTGCGCAGAAAGCCGGGTGCCGGCCGCAGGGTGCCCGGGCAGGGACCCCCTGGGGGAGGTGCGGCGGTGCGGCCGGAGGGACAGCGGGTGGTTTGGCAGGAAGTGGCTGTCCCCGAACGCCCGGAGACACTCACGCAGGCCCGGTCTGCGGAGCGGGCGGCGGAGGCAGCACCCCCAGGCGGCGGCCGGCGGCGGGATGGGCGCCGGCCCTGCCTGACTTCCCCAAGCCGCCTCGCTGCGGCGCCCGGCTCAGCGCCTGCCCTGCGGCCCGGTGCTCGGCTCTCGGCGGTGACGGCCAACCCCGGCCAGGCACAGGCGGGCGTTTCAAGGCCACGGTCACTTAAAGCCGGAGCCCCTGAAGTTCCGTTCCCGGCCCCACGGGGAATCCACGTCCAGACCGGGCTTCCTGCAGTGACAAGACGGGCCACGCCGGCTGCGTCCGCGCCCAGAGCCGCTGAGCGCCGGACCCGCGGGCCGCCCGGCCGGACCCGCCGGACCCGCAGACCGCCCGGCCGGACCCGCCGGACCCGCAGACCGCCCGGCCGGACCCGCCGGACCCGCAGACCGCCCGGCCGGACCCGCCGGACCCGCAGACCGCCCCCGGACCCCCGCCGACCCCCGGCCGGACCCGCCGGACCCGCGGACCGCGGACCGCCCGGCCGGACCCGCCGGACCCGCGGACCGCCCGGCCGGACCCGCCGGACCCGCGGACCGCCCGGCCGGACCCGCCGGACCCCGCAGACCGCCCGGCCGGACCCGCCGGACCCGCAGACCGCCCGGCCGGACCCGCAGACCGCCCCGGGCCGGACCCCGCAGACCGCCCGGCCGGACCCCGCAGACCGCCCGGCCGGACCCGCAGACCGCCCGGCCGGACCCCGCAGACCGCCCGGCCGGACCCGCCGGACCCCACAGACCGCCCGGCCGGACCCCGCGGACCGCCCCCGCCGGACCCGCCGGACCCGCCGGACCCGCAGACCGCCCGGTCGGACCCGCAGACCGCCCGGCCGGACCCGCGGACCGCCCGGCCGGACCCGCCGGACCCGCAGACCGCCCGGCCGGACCCCGCCGGACCCGCAGACCGCCCGGGCCGGACCCCGCAGACCGCCCGGCCGGACCCGCCGGACCCCGGACCGCCCGGCCGGACCCGCCGGACCCGCGGACCGCCCGGCCGGACCCGCCGGACCCGCGGACCGCCCGGCCGGACCCGCCGGACCCCGCAGACCGCCCGGCCGGACCCGCCGGACCCGCAGACCGCCCGGCCGGACCCGCAGACCGCCCCGGGCCGGACCCCGCAGACCGCCCGGCCGGACCCCGCAGACCGCCCGGCCGGACCCGCAGACCGCCCGGCCGGACCCCCGCAGACCGCCCGGCCGGACCCGCCGGACCCCACAGACCGCCCGGCCGGACCCCGCGGACCGCCCGGCCGGACCCGCCGGACCCGCAGACCGCCCCGGTCGGACCCGCAGACCGCCCGGCCGGACCCGCGGACCGCCCGGCCGGACCCGCCGGACCCGCAGACCGCCCGGCCGGACCCCGCAGACCGCCCGGCCGGACCCGCCGGACCCGCAGACCGCCCCGTCAGGCACCCTCCCCTGGGGCCGTCCGCCGGGTTTTCTCTGCTTCAGCCTCACTGATGCCTCTTTTTCTCCGGAAGAGCTATCATTAATGTAGGAACATACCATAATATTTCCTATTACACAAACTGCGTTGGTAGACACAATTCCACAACATTCTGCCATAATGTGTCTCTTGTTCTTCCTGTAGATAAAATTCTTCATAAGGTTATCTCCATAAGCAGTTTCCTAACTCTCCTCTCTCTGACACACACACACACACGAACAATGTTTTTGTAAGTAGAAAATACAGGGTGGGACAAAAGTATGTTTACTGTTGTTCATATGGAAAATAATCCATAAATAATAACACAAGAATAAACTGTGTTTCGCGTACTCACAGCTGCAAACCTACTTTTGCACGCCCTGTATAACACACAGTTCCAAAAAGACAACACCAGAGAGTTGCCAGGTCAAAAACACAACACGTAGTGTCCGCACCTCACGGCCGCCCCCCACCCTGCCCCGCTCTCACTTCTCTCTCTATTCTCCACAGGTAACCTCTTAATTTTACTCGGCATTTTCTTACTTTACTTTGTAGTTTTATACCTATACTTGCATCCTTAAATGCTATAGTTAAGCTTGACAGATATTTTAAATTTATATTAACATAACCCTATGTCTTAAATTCATATCATCAACTTTTGGATCTAGTTTCTTTCAATCAACATTGTGTTTGTGAGATTCACCATGTTATTACACAAAGCTGTAATTTATACATTTTCATTGTGAAAAGTTTCCATTATATAAACATGCCTCTTTATCCATTCTATTCTGATAGATTTTAATTGTTCACAGTTTAGGATGCATAAATAACGCAACTATGAACATCCTTGGACGTGTTTATTGGTACATAACTATAGATATTTATTCTGAATGTACAGATAGATGTAAATGTGAGGGATCATTGGCTTTATATATCTTCAACTTTCATGGATAATGCCAAATGTTTTCCAAAGATTTACACTGACTTCTACTTCTACTTGGAGTATATAAGAGTTTCTTTTGTTCCATATCATATTTTTCAGCATTTTCTTTCTTTTTCTTTTAGCCAATCTGGTGAGTAGAATACTGTATTATATTGTGACTTAAATTTACATTTCTTTGCTCATCATAAGTTGAGCACTTTTTAATCTATACTTATTAACCAATTGGACAAACACTTAGGTAAAATGCTTGTTGGTTACATAGGCTGCAAATATCTTCTTCTTTCTTAATAGTGTCTTTTGTTAAACAAAATGTTTAACTTTAATACAGTCCTATTTTTTGATATTTTCCTTTATACTTATAGACATTTATCTATTATTTTAAAAAGCTTTTCCGATACCAAGACTGTGAGCATGTTATTAAACCTTACCTTCCAGAAGCTGTAGTGCCTTGGCATGTGCCAGTAGGCATAGATCTCCAGCCACCGGGAGCTTCTCTTTGTGTTAGGTACCAGATGGCGGTCACATTTAATTTTTGTCCCCTTGGATATCCAATGACAGGACACCACTTGTTATTTATTTTATTTCTTTTCCTACTGCTCTGTTTTCTTAACTTGTTTAAATCAAGTGATTGTTTATGAAAAGGTATGAATCTGAGCTGATTATTAGTTCTTTGGTGTACTTGTATAATTATAAGCATTATAATTATAATCGTAAGCATACTGCATTATGTATAATATTTGGAACAGAATTCTTTACAAATATCCTTCATCAGATCAAAGCAATTTCCTTCTGTTCCTAGGTGGCTGAGACGTCAAAGATGAATGGATGTTAAATTTTATCAGCATCTTTGCGTCTTTCACGGTGATCATATCAATGTTCTTCCTAACTCTGCTAGTGCGGCAAAGCACATTATTTGATTTCCGAACGTTTAAGCCGGTCATGTCACCAGAAATTAACCCAGCACAGTTGTGAAGCTTTATGCTTTTTATATATGTGATGGACTCTGTTTACAAAAATGTATTCGGTTCCCTGAGCCGATCTCCAGGAGTGCGATATCCTCTATCTTTATTTACATAATATACTTTTCAGCTTGCAATAGCAATATTATTCTGAATAAACAAAACAAAGAGAATAGTAATCTTCATGTTCCTAAAGATTTGTTTTATTACAAAACACAGGAAGAAAGCTTTCAATTTACTTCATAATGTATCCTAAATATTGGCAGAATATTCCAAATATATCCCATCCTGTTGTGAATTTATATTTGTGGGAAGGTCTTAAATTCCAGACTCACTTTCTTTAACATTTAGAATACTCTTTCAATTTTCTCCTTTCAGCAATTTTAGTATTTTTCATTTAATCTACATTTTCAAATTTACTGTCATAATGCTATTCATTATACAGTCTAGCTTTTATTCTTACATTATACAGTTAGCTTTTATTCTTATATTATACAGTCTCATTATCTATCTGGGGAGTTAGCATGTATATTGATATGTATTTTCCTGTCTAAAATGAGTATTTGAGTCTTTTTTCTTTTAATCTTGTCATGGCCTTGATCCCCTCCCTGCATGTTCTTAATTTTACTTGTTTTCTTTTTAAAAAATATATTGCGGTGCCATTGGTTAATAAGGTCAAATACATTTCAAGTGTACATTTCATTGATACGTGCCCTGTATGGCATGGTGCACCCAAAGTCAAATCATCGTCCATCACCATATATTTGGCCCCCTTTACCTTCTACCACCCTGCATGTTTTCAATTTCACTTATTTTCTATTCTTATTTTCTTGGTTCTTTCTATAAGCTTTGATATTAACTTGTGTTACTGTTTCTGACTTCCTGAGATAGTTGCTTAGTTCACTAATTTGTTAGCTTTTATTCTTTTATAATATTTACACTTTAGGTTACAATTTTTCTCTAAGATTACGTTGTTAACTTCCCAAAAATTTTTAATAAAAATCTTTATTATCATTTAGTTAAAATATTTTCTAATTTTCTTTAATATGTACTTTGGCACATGAGTATTTTAAAACTGTGCTCTTCAATTTTTAGACATATTGGAATTTCCTAATTATCTTCTTGTTGTTATTGAGTTTTAGCTTAATAACACTATGGTCAATGAGCCTACTCTATAAAATTTCAATCCTTTAAAATTTGTTGAGATTCCCTTTACCATCCAGCATGTATGGATGGTAAATGATTCATGTATACTTGAAAATAATGTTGTTTTTTTCTGTGTTTGTTGTGAGCAATGTTCTATATATATATAGCCTATTTGATCAAATTTGTTAATCATTTTGTTAAAATCTTTGATATCCTTACTGACTATGTTTTCTGCTTCTTTTACCAGTTACTGAGGAAGAAATGTTAAAACTTCCAGCTATGACTTAGATTAATCTACTTCTTTGTACTTCTGTCAGTCTTTGCATTAAATTGAAATCTCAGTTGTTAGGATCATGAATATGAGAGTTGCCAGTTAAGCCGTTAGCATAATAAAATGTCCCTCTCTAACTGCATTATCTCCAGGCCTGAATACTGTCCTGAATTTCAGCCAATAGCTCCAACTGTTCACACAGCAGCTCTAATGAGTGGTTCAGTGGGCATTTCAAATATTACATATCTGAACAGAAGTTCAGATTACAAATCTTAATCCATCAGAACTTCTGTTCAGATATGTAATATTTGAAATGCCCACTGAACCACTCTTCTTCTAGATCTCTCCCTTTTAATACATAGAACACCATTATTCCAGTTACTTGAATCATAAGATTAGAAACATTTCAGATTTCTCCATTTTCCCCAAATTTACTTGGCCAAAACCAAGGTGTTAACCAAGCTATCACCTTTCTAGAGGCTGCGGGGGGTCTGGTATCTGTGCCTTTTCCAGTTTACAGGTTCCACTTGCATTCTTTGACTTGTGGTCCCTTCCTCCATCTTCAAAAGCAGTAAGTTTACTACTGTCTTCAAGTCTCTCTTCTGCTCTGACATTCTTGCCCCTCTCTTATAGAGACTTGTGCTTATAATGGGCCCAGCCAGATAATCCACGATAGTCTTCTCACTCAAGATCATTAACTTAATCCATAGGCAAAGTTCCATTTTCCATATAAGGTGACATACTCACAGGTTTGGGAATTAGTACCTGGGCATCTCTGAGGGTTCACTATTCTGCCTACTATAGTGGGTGTGAAAACCAAGACTTAATATAAGAGCCAAATTTTGCCTTTTTTCCTTGTCTTCTCCCCCTGGCAGGCTCAACATTCTCAATTCTGTCATTGGGATTTTTAAAGACTTAGTTAGTCCTTAATCCTTTCCTCACTCTGATCTTTCCCATAGTTCAATCAAATATAGATGCAGAAGATGACAAATTTGCTCTAATCCTGACCAAGCTCTGATGCAGTAGACTTAAAGAACTGATTTTGAGAGTAAAAGTAGGAACTCTAGATTGTAACATGGATCAACTGGCATAATCTCAACTGTAAAGCAATCCAACAGTATCCTACCTGATTTCTCCACTTGGAGCTAAGATAGCGCAGATGCAGTAATACCGAGTTTAACCTCACAGTTTTCCTTCCAATATGCACCGCTTCCAGTGTTACCTGCCTCAGGGAATGGCATACATATTCAGTTGCACAAAAAGAAACCTAGTTATCATTCTTCACATCTGTTTCTCCCTAACATCAAAGTTTCCATCTTCACTACCATGTAACTAGGTCAAGAGAGCATCAGTTCTTATGTGGACTGACCCTCATAAATTTCCTCTCGCTTTCCTCTAAACCATTTGCACACATCAGCCAAAATAATATTTTCAATATAAAAAAAATTATGTCAAACCTATCTTCATCTAACCTCCTTTAACATCTTCCTCACTATTAAAATAAAGACCAAGGTATATAAAAGGACTCCAAGCCCTTTGTTAGTTAATTCACTTAACAGATATCTATTGATTGCTTGCCCTCTATTAAGCATTATCCAAGGCAATGGAGGTATGGAAAAAAGCAAAGCAAAAAAGTTCCTCTTTTTAAGGGGCTCTTTTCTACTGGAAAAGACTAACAAACAGAAAAAGTAAAAAGAATATAAACACATGTAAGATGTAATGACAATAATGGGAACAAGCAAGACAAGGAGACATTTGAGGAAACAAGTGAGATTCGGAAAGAAAGCCACGTATAAAGAAGAATGTGTGCAAACATTTCATGTTTGAAAAGACCATGGAAAATTTTAAGAAGTAATGTAGTGCAACACAGCTCTTAAAGGGAGACCTATGCAAATCAAGGTGGGAGGTATGATTGCCCGGTCCTGTGCAACTTTGCAGGCCAAGGCACAAAGACATGGACATTTATTCAGAGTAGAAAAGGAGTAGACTATTAAGGATGTCCTCATACTAATTTCCACGCCTGGGAATGTTGCTTTGCATGGAAAATAGCCCATGTAAGAATTCTGAGCTCTAGAAATATCCTATCTAATAAAAGAGTAATAGGCAAATTGACCATCCCTACAACACACAAGATGGCCTCCCCCATGTGGTCAAAGATGGCTTCCCCCATGTGGATACAAGATGGCCGGCAGAGGAGGGCAGTTGGGGGAGACCAGGCCAGCAGGGGAGGGCAGTTGCGGGGGGGACCAGGCCTGCAGGGGAGGGCAGTTGTGGGTGATCAGGCAAGCAGGGGAGGGCAGTTAGGGTGACTGGACCGGCAGAGGAGGGCAGTTGGAGGTGACCAGGCTGGCAGAGGGGGTCAGTTGGGGAAGACCAGGCCAGCAGGGGAGGACAGTTGGGGGTGACTAGGCTGGCAGAAGGGGGCAGTTGTGGGAGACCAGGCCTGTAGGGGAGGACAGTTAGGGGTGACCAGGCTGGCAGGGGAGGGCAGTTAGGGGTGACCTGGCTGGCAGGGGAGGGTATTTTGGGGCAATCGGGCCGACAGGGGAGCAGTTAGGCATCAATCAGGCTGGCAGGGGTGTCGTTAGGGGGTGATCAGGCTGGCAGGCAGAAGCGGTTAGGGGCAAGCAGTTCAGAGCCAGCAGTCCTGGATTATGAGAGGGATGTCCGACTGCCTGTTTAGGCCTGATCCCACCGGGTCCAAGATTGGAGATGGTGCAGGCTGGGCTGAGGGACACACACCCTCCCCCACAGTGCATGAATTTTCTGCACTGGGCTTCTAGTAAAAACAGAAATCTGAACTAGTTTAAGTCACTAAGTTAGTGGTAATTGATTATAATAACAATAGAAAACTAACCTACCCACACTCCCTCCCGGAATGTAAACCAATATGTAATCTTCATATTCTGCAATCACAAGAAATGATGCTTTTTAGAGAACACTTCCCAAGTGCTCAAGTTCCCAGATGCTAACAGACTTTGTCTTAGCAAATCAGGCAAATAGTTACACATAACTTTAGATTTTAAACCAATAGGAAATGGAAAATTCGATTCCATAAAAATTACTCATTTGCATCAGTTAACCACACATTGCTAAATTAGAAGTGGAATTCAGTCCCTTTTTGTCCCTATCAATGCTCTGTTTTTCACTGTTTTTTTTTTTTTTTACTGAACCTGTGCATATTATTCTAAATCAACTAAGCGCAAATCAATTTGAAAAGAACGTTTCATTCCTTTCTAGAACTATTGATTTGTAATTTAGATTATGGGGTAAAACTTAATAGGTAAAAAGTATAGTTCATGGAAAAAAGAAATGTTGACTCATTTATATATTCAGCCATTCATTTTATCCATAATCTTTTTATTTATTCATTCATTTACCAAGAAACTGTTCAGTGGTTAGGATGTGACAAACACTGTTATGGAGATTGAATATAGAGATTGAATATGCCTAAGGAAGACAAGAGGGCTCTTCTCACAGAATTTAATTCTAGAAGAAGACAGATGATAAAGACCCACAATAAATAATAAATGGCAAGTAGTGATAACGGCCAGACTGCACTAGTGAGAACTGGAGGTTGAGAGTGTCTTAAGAGGTTCCATGAGGAAATAACATCTAAGCTTATCCTGAATGAAAAGAAGAATCAGCCACAGGGAAAGAGCTTTTCGGTACAGGGAGGGGCAAGTGCTGCAGGTGCTGTGTGATCAAATGTGGGATGAGTCGATGCACTGGGTAAGACAGACATGGTCAGAGATTAGGGTTTTACTATAAGACGGATATGTCATTGTAAGCATATTATGTATCCGAGACTCAATATTTTTATCTCTAAAATGGGATAATAAAACAGTGAGCTGTGGTAGACTAAATTTGATAAAACTTGTGAAATGCTTAGCCCACAGTGGAGAGGAAGTGCATTCTCTGTTCTTTTCCTTTGAAAGAAAAACCACAAAGGGCTGGTCTGGTGGAATTCTTTTTTCAAGGCTCCCAAGTCAAAGGGCCCTGGGGAGGGGAGTGGAGGAGACCAGCGAGTCCACTCGCACCTGAGAAGAGAGACTGAGTGCGAGGCTGTGGAGAGGCAGTACTGGCTGAGGAATCATCTCCACGCTGGGAGACAGCATCGCGGAGAGCAACAGTGGCCGGGAATGGCAGGCTCTGCTGACCTGGGGGTCGGCAGCACAGAGGGAAAAGTATAATTTGTACAGCATCCAACTCTCATTTGTCAATTTAAGAACAATGTCTTTCAGTTAATTATTTTCCCAAACCAACTAATTAAAAATGCCTTTGCCCAGTGAGAGACCATGATTGACAGCACAATCTCTTAAACCCACAGCTGTTAACCAGTGTGTTTCCCTTATTCTAACATTTGCTCTCATAATGGATGAAGTGTCATCTGTGAAATTATCTAAGCAAAGCCTTGTGTCTGCTGCTGTGTCCTCTCTAGCCTCTTTGGGATAATAAGCATCACGCCCTCACTAGCAAGCAGGCTGAGGTCAGCCACTGCAGAGCCGGGGCTAATGGCTTAATACCAAGAGCTCACGACGGTGCATGTCAAGCACATGGGGAGGCAGTCACATGGCCAGCTGCCGGAAACCGAACAGGCATTCCCAGGAGAAGTGCCCAGAGCAGTTCCCTAGAGGAGGCGGAGAACCCAAACTCCAAAGGGGCAAATGAGGTTATTATTAAACATCTGTCTTGGCCAGAGTCTTCACAGGAGAGTATCGGGAATGTAAATTTCAGCAGGAAATGCTGTCTCTCCTTAAAGATCAGACATCCCCATCTTATAATTATTGCTCAACCAATCCAATATATCCTTCATCCTCCCCACTCGCTGAAACCGACCTTCCCATTGCTAAACAGAGTACTTATACCTCAGACTCCGGCAAAGCAAGTCCTTGACCTTCCAGGCATCCTCTTTTCGCTTGAGTAATATGATCATCAAAATGCCATTGTATTGCCACTGTTTTTCTGTTCTGTATTAGTCTCCATTCTCAGGTCTTTGCCCATGTCTATTCCTTAGCTATGCTGATTTCCTGAGACTGCATTTGAGTCTCCTCTATTCTCTTTGCATGTTTCTGCTGGCAATTCCAACCATGCCCACGGAAACAGGTACCAGCTAAACACTGAACATTCTTTCTGGAGTAAATGTTTTGCCAACTCAAAATGCACAGACATGTGCAAGGCTTTTGAGTAGACAAATTAGCCTCAATATAAAATCTCTTAACCGTTCATAGCATCAAAGGGATGATTTACATAACCTGGCTACCTTGCAACCCAAACACAAACATCACAAACACAGGTGATTGTAATGAATCCAGAGCCACTTTATCTAAGTTTCCACTTATTTTCAAACATATTAGCCATTTTACAACGTGAAACAGCACAAGCCCTGATCCCATGATCAGGAAAAGCATACTAACTCCACATCACCCGGCATCTCCTGGCCTTTCGACACCATGTTCAGGGAGCCTAGAACCCCCATTCTATAGATTGTAAAACTTTACTGTTCTCAGAGATTGCTTTTCAATATGCAAGAGACAGGTTCTCATGATGGCATTTGGCTGTGATTTCAGCTACTACTGGATTTAAATAATTGCTAGGTTACTTCTTTCTGTAAATGTTGTTTCTAGTTCTATAGCACGTGGTTATGACGAACACCTTCTTAGGTTCTCTCTCGCTGTTTCTCTCTCAATTCCTCTCTCTCTCTCTCTCTCCCTCTCTCTCCCTCTCTCTCTCACACACACACACACACACACACACACACACACACACACACACACATATACACACACACACACACCCTTTGTCCTTAGATGTTGGTTTTACGGATGATTGTGTGAATGTATTATAGACTTTGAGAAAATTGGTTGTAGATGGGAATGGAGACATTAAGAAAGGATTTAACCTAGCAACATGCAAAACAATAGACAGCTCTGTTCTTAAATAAGAACAGAGCTGTCTATTGTTTTGCATGTTGCTAGGTTAAATAAGAACAGAGCTGTCTATTGTTTTGCATGTTCCTAGGTTAAATCCTTTCATATAAAATGTGGAATACTTTCTCTCTGATTCTTCTCACTAAAAACTATAACTCCTGGAAAAAAAACAACAGCCAATTAAGGAGAACTCTGAAAGGTGAAAGGGAAAGTCACACTGATTAGGGAATGCAGAACTGAAGAAAGACCATAAGGGCAGGGCATTGCACGTTCCCTCATCCCACCCAACAGAGGAAAGCAATCCGGACCCAGCTTTCCCTAACCCCTGTCTCCTGCAGGAAGCAGCACAGGTGAAATCATTCCTCTGCCAGATCGCAGGAGGACCAGGTAGGTCTGGAAGCAAAGTCTATCTTGCCACACAAGTAGCCTGGACTGGGAAGCCCTCCTCATTCCCCTGGACCTTCGGTTCTCTGCCCCTCTGAGCACCAGGCAGTCCTGCCCTGGAAAAACCTGCCAACAACTCTGGTAGCACCTGGAGGGAGCAGTGAGAGTCCACCAAATATAAACCAAGCAGAACAAAATGCCCCTGTAAAGGTGCCCAACACTAACTTACCTTTAAAACCACAGCCCCGGAGCAGTCCAAAACCTAGATGCTAGATCTAAACAGGGTGACAGCCTGGTAAAATGAGATGTACATAGCATCCACCATCCTATATAATAAAAGCCTAATATGCTAAGTGTCTGACCATTCCTTCAACTGTTTGACCAGTCACTATGATGAGCACTGATCACAGGGGACAGACACTCTGACCAGTAGGTTAGCTTGCTGCTGGGGTCCGGCCAGTCAGGGCTGGGCTGCCCCGACCAGCGGGGTCTTCTAATGAGGGTACCGAGGCGGCGCACCTAAGAGAATGAGAGACAGACAAGGGACACAGGAGAATGGAGGCAAGACAAAAAGGGTTTCTGCTCAAGCCTTCAATTTTATTTTTTACAGCGTTCCTTATATGTGGTTCCTAGTAGGGGTGGGGGCTGGTGGGCTTATGTGATTGGCTAAGGTATATCAGGTAAAGGTGGTGACTATAGATAGGGTATGTGGTGGTTGAAGGGCAGCTACAGAAGGAATGCTTTGTCCTCAGGCAAGAGGAAGTGGGCCTAGTTTCCGTGAGTTTCTGTTTCAGTAACTTACTGAAGTAAGGTCAGAGTTAATCCTTTGACCAGCTCTTGGCTCCTGACACTGGGCTAGATGGGCAGAACATGCCTTGGAGCCTTCCTGCGGTCCCTCCCCAACCCCGATCGTGCACCAGTGGGGTCCCTTGGCCTGGCCTGTGCCCTCTCGCAATCCGGGACCCCTCAGGGGATGTTGGAGAGCTGGTTTCAGCCCAATCCCCGCAGGCCAGGCTGAGGGACCCCACCAGTGTCTGAATCCATGCACCAGGCCTCTAGTATCTATATATATAAAAGCCTCAACAATTGTTATGGTGGAATGACCAAGACAACCAGAATAACCAGTTGCTATGACGTGCACCAAGCAGGCAGGCGAGCAGCGGTTAGGGGCGAGCAGGCAGGCAGGTGAACAGTTAGGGGTGAGCAGTCCCAGATTGCAAGAAGGATGTCCCAGATTGCAAGAAGGCGCAGGCCAGGCTGAGGGACCCCTCCTTCATGCATGAATTTTGTGCACTAGGCCTCTAGTCCTATAATAAAAATGTCAGGATACAATTAAATATTAAGTCATAACAAGAATCAGAAAAATTACAACTTGAAGGAAAAAAATCAACTTATAACAACATTGAGATATATCAGATATTGAAATTATGTAAAAAGGATTTTAAATGAACCATTGTAAAAATGCTTCAACAAGTAATTACAAATTCTTTTGAAACAAATGGAAAGATAGAAAATCTTAGCAAAAATAACAACAGAATTTATTCCAAAAGAAACAAAAGGGAATAATAGACCTGAATAATACAAAAACAGAATTTTTTAAAAAACATCATGGGATGGACTCAGTAAGATTAGAACCAGTGAAATTGAGAAGAGACTCAATATAATCTGCCAATCTGAACAAAATAGAAAAAAAAACAGACTAAAATAAAAATGAACAGCCTCAGCTCATTGTGGAAAAACAATGAAAGGCCACTCTGTTAGCACTGACATACATGATCAGAGTTCCAGGAGAAGATTGGATGGAGGTGGACCTAAAAGAGAATTTAAAGAAATAATGGCTGAAAACTTTCCAAATTTAGTAAAAGACATAAACCTCTGGATTCATGGAGTTGATCAAAGCCCAAATAAGATAAGCCTAAATAAATCCATGCCAAGACTAATTATTATTAAACTTCTGAAAACTAAAGACAAAGTATTGGAATTATTCAAAGAGTAACAGCACTTTTTCTAAAGGGGGAACCAATTCAATCTGGAGAGACAACTAATTCCCTCTGTGAATCAGTGAGGCCAGAAGAAAGTGGCACAATATGTTTCAAGTGCCCAAAGAAAAGAACTGTTACGTGGGAATTTTGTATTCAATGAATCTCTCCTTCAATAATTAAAAGGAAAAAAGACATTCTAAGATGAAGGAAAACTAAAAGAATTTTTCGCCAAGTCTTGTCCTTAAAGAATGGCTAAAGGAAGTTCTTCAAACAGGAAGGAAATGGTCATGATCAGAGGAATCTTGGAGCCTTAGGAAGGAAGGAAGAACTACGAATGAACATAAATACTGGTACATACAATAGGCAGTTTTTCTTCTCATGAGTTTTAAAAATCATATTTGATGATTGAAACAGAAATTTCGTACTTCACTCGAAGTGATAACATTTCTCCCCTGGACTCACCACCACAGATTTTTTTTAAGGCACCCTCACTGCGCAGAGCTGGCTTCCCAGGATTTTCACACACACACACTCACACACACACACACACACACACACACACACACACACACACACCCCTGCCGTGCTTTCTAGCTTGCTCAAAGAAAGCTTGTGCTTTCCTTCCAGCATTAAGCAAAGGAGATATTGCTTTCACCATTTGGGGAATAACCTACCATGGAATTTTTCCAGTTTGGGGTCACTATATAAAGCTTTCATTAACATCTGTGTGTGTGTGTGTGTGTGTGTGTGTGTGTGTGTGTTGTAGACATATAGATGCACTCTCTTCATTGTAGAATTGTGGAGTTAGAGGACTGCACAGGTTTTTTGAGCTTCAGCAGATACTGCCAAACAGTTGTCTGAAGTGCCCAAAGTTTGCTCCCAATTCTCGTGAACATTGGAAACTTCCAGAGTTGTTCATTTTAGCCATATTGTGAGCTGTAGACACATCCCATTGTGGTTTTAACTTCTATTTCTCTGATAATGATGGTCACATGTTCATATAGTCATTGGCCATTTAGATATCTCCCTCTGTAAATATCTGCTGAAGTACTTTCCCATTTTTAGAAATGAATTATAGAATAAATTAAGTTGTGCTTTTCTTGTTGGTTTATATGTATTGTTATGTGAAATTTCTAGACTATAGATCTTGCCAAACAGACAGAGGACAGGCCAGATAGAAAATATCTCCCAGGCATGTCTGTTGATTTTTTGGTTGTTGTTTTAGGTAAAAAAAAATTCTTATTCTAATGACCTACCTATCTTTTTAAAACTTTGTACACCACAAAGTCATGGATATTGCCCTACACTTTATTCTGGAAACGTGATTGTTTTATCTCTCACATGTGCTTTATAGAGTGAGAGTTACGGAGTGTGTTTTTTCTATACAGACGTCAATTGTTCTGTCACTGCTCATTCAGGAGGCCATCTTCCCCTTCTTGAATGGAAGTAGTGCCCTTCTCCTAAATCAAGTAATTATTTATGTGCAGATCTATTTCTGTAACCTAAAGGTATATTTGTCTATTTTTAATTGTCTATCCTTGTATCAATACCACATTATCACTTTTTAAAAATTATCTTTATTGTTGAAAGTATTACAGATATCCCCTTCTCTATCCCCATTGATCCCCAGTACCCCACCGACAAGGGCCTTCACCATGCTATTGTCTGTGTCCAGGGGCTATGCATACATGCATATAAGTTCTTTGGTTCATCTCTTTCCTAGCCTTCCCTTTGGGATCCATCAGTCTCTTCCATGTTTCTATGTCTCTGGATCTATTTTGTTCATCAGTTTATTTTGTTCATTGGATTCCACCTATGAGTGAGACCATGTGATACTTGTCTTTCTCTGACTGGCTTATTTCACTTAGCATGATATTTTCCAGGTCCCTCCATGCTGTCTCAAAGGGTAAGAGATCCTTCTTTTTTTACATCTGCATATTATTCCATGGTGTAAATGTACCATAGCTTTTTATCCACTCATCTACTGATGGCATTTGGGCTGTTTCTATACCATATCTTTTCAAACAACTTATTCATTTCCACCAAAAAATCTTGGATATATACACTTAAATTATGGATCAATTTAAGGATGATTGAAAACTTAACACTATTTAATCTTCATACACATGACTATGTACTGTCCTTCCATCAATTTATGTAGGTTTTCTTTAATCTCTCTCAGCAATATGCTTTAGTTTTCAGTTCACAGACATTACATATTTGGATTTAGGTATACACTAAGTTATTAAATGTTTTACAGAACTGTAAATGCTAACCTTAAATGTCATTTTCCAGTATTTGTTGCTAGACTATAAAAATAAAATTTGTTTTTTAGTATTGACCTCATATCAGTAGCCATGTTAAATTCACTGGTTAATTCTATTAGTTTGGGAATTCTTTTAGTTGTTCTATGCACATGATCTGTTGCCTGGCAATAAAGTAAATTTTGGTTCTTCATTTTTAAAGTGTGTTACCTTATTATTTTTTCTTGCTATGTGGAACAGGCGAAGGCTTCTGATACCGTATTAATTGCAATGGTAGTAGCAAGCCTCCTTTCTTCTCTTTGTTGTTCACCAAAAAGGGTTCACTATCACACCATTAGGCAAAATGTTAACTATGTTTTTTGTAAATATGTTTCTTCAGTTAAGAACATTTCCTTGTAATTGTTGCCTTCTAAAAATTTTTATGATGAGGTGATGTTAATTTTAGCAAATAACTTAATCTTTTTCAATTAAATGGATTTGCATTTTTATTCTTTCTTCTATTATAGTAAAGCATTTTTGTTGGTTTTTGAATGACACATCAACCTTGCAATGCTGAATATGTATGGACTGCTTATCTCGATATATTATTCTTTCACACAATGCTAATTTCTATTTGTTAATATTTTGTACTCTATGCATTCCTTTTCATGAGAGTTATTGGTGTGTAATGTTTTCTCCTCATGCTTTACTTATGATGTCTTAATATTGAGATTATAATGACCTCATAAAAATGAGTCACTAGTATTACATCTTTATTCTCTTCGTTAATTTATAAAAACTTTCATATTTACTAGAGGCCCGATGCATGAATATTCATGCAAGAATGGGCCTTCCTTCCCTCGGCTGCCGCACCACCTTTGCTCTGGCCGGAGCCTCCTTTCCTCCTTCCCATGCTGCCCAGAGGCCCTGAGTGGCTGGGGTGGTGCAGAATGCCTGCATTGTCGCTGACACAACCATCCTGCCCTGCCCCCAGCCACTCAGTGCCTGTATATGCAAATTAACCCACCATCTTTGTTGTGTTAATTTGCATACTCACTCCTGATTGGCTGGTGGACATTGCTGAGGTACAGTCAATTAGCATGTTTCTCTTTTATTAGTATAGATTTTAAACTAGAGGCCCGATGCACAAAATTCATGCAAGAGTAGGCCTTCCTTCCCTGGGCTGCTGGCACCGGCTTCACTCAGGCACCTGGGACCCAGGCTTCCCTCGCAGGGGAGGCCCCACCCACCCACTGCAGCCCACCAGTTGGTGGCCTGGGCCTCCCTCTTTGGGGCGATCGTGGAACCCCCCAATTGATCACCCCACCAGCTGGTGGCCTGGGCCTCCCTCTGCAGGGCGGTCATGGGGCAATGGCCGGGTCCCAACCAATTGCATCGCACCCGCCTTGGCTGGCCTGGCACCAATGGGTGTCATAGCATGGTCCCGGATGGTCATCTGGATGGTCATTCTGCTGTTCGGCCATTTGGCCGATTTGCATATTACACTTTTATTATATAGGATAATTCACCAGTAAAGCCATATGATATGGGCTTGGAGATTTCTTCATGTGTTTGTATTGTTTGATTTCAGGAATTGGTTTTTTTAATTGTTGTTAGAAATATTTTGAATTATGGATTTAATAAACTTAAAAGAATGTCTATCTCTTTACATGTATTTTGCTAAGTTATATTTTTAAGTAATTTTGCCTCAATTATCACAATTATTTGCATAAAGGTTTATTATTTTTCTAATGTCTGTAGCTTTAAAGTGATACAACATTTTCATTCTCAATATTGGCAATTTGTTTTTCTCTCCTTGGATTTGGTCAGTCATGTTGGTGGCTTATCAATTATTAATCTTCACAGTCTACTTTTGGCTTTTTTTAATAATATTTATTGTGTAACTATTTTTCTATTTTAATGACTTCTGCTTCAATTTTTATTATTTCATTCTTTCTACATTCTCTGCTTTTCACTTCTTCACTGTCTGTGCTTCCACATGATAACATATCCCTTAAAGTTGAAAAAGTCCTTTCTTTTTTTTGCAGTGCATGTCTTTTGGCAATGAATGTGGCAGATTTTGATAGAAAATGACATTTCCACCTTTATTTTTTAAGGGTATTTGCACTGAATAGAACTTTATTTTAGCACCTTTTTCACTTTCAGCATTGTACATCACTGCCTGTGGTTTCCATTGTTTTTGTTGAGAAGTCAGCAGTCTTATTATCATTACTTCCTCAATGGTAATGCATCTTTTTTCCTTGGGCCACCATTAAGTTTTTCTACTCATAATATTTTTCAGTAGTTGTAATAAGAGATTTATGGGTGTTGTGTTCTTTGTATTTATCTATCTTTGGATTTAGAGTACTTTTTGAATATGTGGGCTAATGTCTTTATTCAGATTTCAAAGATACAACAATATTTTATCTTCATATGTTTTGTTCCATTCTTTCTCCTCTTAGGGGTCATAATTGGACTATTTTTTATTTTAAACTAGTTACCACGCCTTATGCTCTGTTTGCCTTTTGGATCATTTTTTTTTCTATGCATTACTGTCTATTGCTCTGCCCTCAAGTTTATTAACTCTGCTGTATCTAGGCTGCTATAAATTTATTCAATAAATTCTTAATTTGGGATATTGATTTTGCAGTTATAGGATATTCTTAGACTCTTTCTATTTATTCTAAGTCATTAGTGAATTAACCCATTTTTCCTTCTAATTTTCAATCTTTTCCGCTCTCTGTAATGTGTCAACATACTTGACTTGAAGCCCTGGAACATGGCTCTAATGTCTTTCTCTGAATCTGCTTCTATTGATTATTTTATTTCTTGACTATGTGTTATTTTCCCAATTCTTTGAATATTCTGATTTGTGATTAAATGTTGCTCATTATGGTCACACAGTAGAGGTTCTTCATTATGATGTCTGCTTCCAATGTGCTAAGTTTCAATTATTTTAAGCAGTTGAATCACTATCATATCATTATTCAGATGTAGTTTTAGGGTTTGTTAAAGTGGATCTATTTCAATTTAGCCTTTACTCATGAAATGTAATCTCTACTTTTAGGATATAATCCTCACCTCACTCAAGGAATCTGACCTTTGTATAATATTCATTTGTTATGAAAGTACATGAGGCAAAAATATAAAAATAGACAATTTGAAGCATAAGACAATTTGAAGCATAAGACAATTTGAAGCATAAGACAATTCTCAAGAAGTCTCAATGTATCGATATCAAAATATGTTTTCTGACCACAGTGAAATGAAGTGATAAAGGATAGAAAATAATCAAAAAATCTTCATATATTTGGAATGAAAACAAAACATTTCTAAATAACCCATATTTCAAAGAAGAAATCCAAATGTATATTAGGGAATATTGGCAAATTAGTGAAACTAAATAATAATAACAACTAGAATGATAGCAATAATAAAAATCAAATTTGGGGGTATGAAAAAAAATTTGATAAAATGCTAGCAAGACTAATAATGATGAAGAAACACAAAGTGAAATTTTAAAATATCAGAAATTTTAAAAGAAACTCCTTACTTATCCTCCCAATGTCAGGTTATAATATGATATAAACAAGCTTATGCCAAAAGTTTTGCAAAACCTGACAGAAGGAAATAGTGAGAACATATAAATGTTTACTTTAAAATATTTCTACAGTGCGCTCAGCAGTTGAGCATCAACCCAGGAACCAAGAGGTCACAGGTTAATTCCGGGTCAGGGCACATGCCCCGGTTGCAGGCTCAGTCCCCAATGGGAGCCATGCAGGAAGCAGCCAATCAATGATGTTCCTCTCTCATTGATGTTTCTCTCTATATATTCCTCTCCCTTCTTCTCTCTCTAAAAGTCAATAAAAAATATACCAAAAAATCTTTCTACAACAACAAAATTCTTGACCTAGAAAGATTTACTAATAAATTCCTCTAAATTCTTAAGAAAGACATATCAATTTTACTGAAATATTTCAAAACACATAAAATCAGAAAACATTTTCTAATCATTTTTGTGAGTCTATCACACCCCTGATCTAAAACCTGACAAGGACATTACAATAAAGAAAATTATGTAACCCTCTTAAACACAGATGCAAAACGCCTTTAAAAAGGTATTAGAGCCCTAGCAGCTATGGCTCACTGGTGAGAGCATTGGCCCATGGACTGAGGGGTTGGAGGTTTGAGTCTGGTCAAGGGCGTGTACCTCAGTTGCAGGCTTGATCCCTAGCCACGGTTGGGACGCATGCAGGAGGCAATTAATCGATGTTTCTCTCTCTCTGTTTCTCCCCCTACCTTTCTCTAAAAATCCTCACTATCTCTAAAATCAATGGAAAAAATATTCTTGGGTGAGGATTAACAAACAAACAAACAAAAACGGTATTTGAAATGAAATTACACACACACATGTGCCAAGTATAAATTCCACAAATGTGAAACTGGCTTTTCATTATAAAATAAATTTATGTGAATCACAACATTAACTGTATAAAGAAAAGAAGACATATAATTGACTCAAAAGAGAGCAAAAATGCATTTGATAACATTAAAAATCTGCTTATGATAAAACTCTCAGAAACCTAGAAATATAAGGAAAATTTCTTTATTTAATAAACTTTATCTAAAATAATACAATAGTCTAGTGGTATCAAGAAATGCCATGATACTGAATAGTTAAATAATAATGCTTACTATGGCCACTTCCATTGAACACTGTGCGGGGACCTTACCTTACAGTGTAACTCTTGAGGCTGGAATATAGTAGAGTCTTGATTCTTAATCCACTCCATCAACCTTTGTCATTTAAACAAAATGTTAAGACCATTAACGTTCCATGTAATTATTGGGATGGCTTGACTTAGGTCAACTATTTTTTATTTATTTATCTTTAAGTTTGCCCCATCTGTTCCTTTCTTTGCCATTTCTTTCATTTGTTTGCATTTTATTTGTTTGTGTTTTAGTATTTTAATTTATCAAATGGACTTCTGGGTACTTTTCTGTAGTTTTAAAATTGTTGCTGTGTATATCTTTAAGTAACTAGTCTGTTTAGCCTGTGAAAAACCTGAATGGATTGGGCAATGACTGTAATATTATAAATATAATTAGTTCATCGTGGTAGCTGCTTGAAGCAGTGTTGTTTCTCTACTGTCACTTAAGGCACTATGGCTAAGTGTGTAGCTCTGTGCTAACTCAAGAGCAGTGGCTAGTTATTTGGCCAACTGGCCAGGACATGCCAAGATATTTGTTTCTTCAATGCAGGGTATCCACTGCAAGGCGCTCTTTAAAGAATCTGGTAGACAAGCTAGCCAATAGCATGGGCAACACTCCTCTGCCTCTCCTTGGCCAACCCACTCCTTGAGCAATAGGTCCATAAGTAAAGGGGCCATAGCGGTAGGTATGGAAGCTGAGAAAGGGTTTAACAGCATGGATGCCCCCTCACCAAGGCTGATCTGACTCCTGCATGTGCTGAGGACCCACCCGGCCAGCAGCACTTACAATGCTCAGCCCTGACCCAGGTGTTCACTGCTGGTAGCACTGCACGCTCACGGACTCCTTGCATTATAAATGAGACAGAGACTTATCTCCATAGACTAGACACTTATTCTAGATGTGTATTTGTCTTTCCCATTCAAAATGCTTCTTCCATTACCTTCTTTCAGGGTGTATTATGACTCCTTTATAACATTATTTCTGATCACGAACTCTATTTTATATCTATGTGAAATTCTCCAACCATACTACATACACCTGCTTTCTGATAGAATGGTAGAATGTCTGAGTTAGGTGCCAGCACTTTTGGTGCTAGGACTGCTGCCTATAGGATGCTTTAGACCAGCAGCCAATTTGTGATGCTATTTTTCCCATCCCCACATTACACAGGTATAGTACCCATAGGGTACATTTGAGAGCAATGCCTTGTAACATTATACTTAACAATACATTCACAGAACCATTGTGGCTTTCTATCTTGTAGCCCGGGGTTCACTGGATTTATAGGTTTTGGTTCCTAAATGGAGAGTGCGTCCACAATTTCATTTCATTGGAAGCTGTGGTTGCCTCCTGGACACTTGGAGCCTTTTTGGCCATTGAACTGCTGGGTAGAGCATGGAGATCTATTATGCCTGGGGTTATTTACACCCATTAACAAACGAGCATTATATTGTATTTACCAAACAGGAACAGAGAGCAATATTTCTGGAACCCAAGGAATTGCCTGGAGCACTCACATACAAGAGCCAAAGTTGTTAGAAGGCAGAAGCAAGCCCAAAGAGGCAAGCACTATGAACTCAAATCTTTCCTGAGTGAACATTTGCATTATCCCACTGCGTGAGCCCCTTTCATGTCCCGCGTGGTTCAGGGTTCCGGTTCAGGGTTCGGGTTCTGGAGAAGGGCCGCACACAAATGAAAAGAGACCAGAAAAGTATTAATTTGGTGATATGGGGGGCCAGGCGGGAGCCCACCTCTAGTGGGAGGACTGCCACTACGCTCTGGCCTTGCTACCCTTTTATTGAGACTATGGGATACACCCATAGCCCTTAGGCAGGTTTGGGACACACCCCTAGCCCTTAGGCAGGTAATAAGCGGATTATCCTATCAGTAAGGATTTACATGATTATTTGGTGGGGAAGTTGCCTCAGTTACCGTTGTCTCATTAGACAGGGAGTGGTTGGCTCTGACTTTCCGAGCTTCCAGGTTGACCAGCCTTTTACAGCTATTAGTGAGACCATGGTCGGTTTCCGGCACCCCACTAGTTCAAGAATCCCAAATAATTATCCTCGGTGCTGGCTGAGAGCAGAGGACAGGAAGGGTGTCACGGAGGAAGAGGCAGCCCAAAACCAGGCATAGAAATAGGACCGAAGCGACTGTGCTCGTTTTTGCTAAGTATATCAGTACATGTCAATTAACTTTTAAATTCCCTTTCCCCGATGATTTTGAGTGAGGTAATAATTTAACTCAGCACCACAACTGAGCAATGTGTTGCTTAGATTTGCAGTTCACTTCAGAGGTCAGTAGACTGTACAGAGCCACATCTAGAAATAACAGAGAAGATGAAGTATCACCAGGAGATGTTGGCTTTGAGATGGGTACAGTGAATACAGAACTTTTTGTTTTCCCTTCTGTCTCATGAATTGCTGACGGATGCAAGTTAAATAAAGCTTTGAGACCTATTCCCTGACCAGAGTCCCGAAAGGAGCGATTTGAGGGCCCGGCTTAGGGAGAAATGAGCCCTGGGAGAGAGTTTTCCAGGAGGATAGCTTCCAACAATAGGCGGTGGGTTGAGGAGAAAAGCTAGGATTATAATTTCAGTAAATGTGTCTGGGCAATAGCACCCGGCCAGCAACTGAGCAATGGGTGAGCGCTCCAGCCCAGGCGCAAGACAGAGAGCTCTTTCAAAGTGCTGATGGACATTCTTATCAGGTAGACTGTCAGCACCAAAAAGCACGGGCGTGATGGCTGAGACAGAGGAGGCGGGCGCAGCCTGTGGCGGTCAGAGGGAGCGGCCATCATGGGTGGAGAGAGCATGGACATTGGAGTCAGGTAGGGCGGAAGTCCAAAATTAGTCACTCTATGAATGCTTGCCTTACTTGCCTAGATTTTGACTTTCATACTCAGGTGAGAATGCTGTGGGTTCTAATGAGGGTGTGAACTGTGCAACTGATGCTCAGGAAACTTCGGGGCAAGTGAAAGTGGGCCTGGCTCGTAGTAGCGTGAGGGGATTGCCTCAGCAGCACGCGGGGCTGTTTCTCTGGAAGTCAGGGCACTTAAGAACAAATTGAGAGAGAGGTGGGGAGCTAGAGGTGAAAAAGAGAGAAGAACAATGTGCTATCAAACCAGGATCAAAACAACCTTAACTAAAGGAGAGAATTTCAGAAGCAAAGTCAGTTTCACTTGAAGATAAGCTGTCACCGCAGGGTATGCCCTCCCAATAGAGTGCTAACCAACGGCATAAAATTCACAGGAAATATCAAGTCAAACTTGGGAGGGGGAAACACAAAGAAACAACAAAAAACCTGCCTTGTCTTGAAGACAACTAGTTTCTCATGTCACTGCAGTGCGGCAGCTGCCAGCCCCAGCACGTGGCAGATGGAATGAGAAAGAAAGGCCCTTGTGGCAGCGGAGAATAGCACTGAATGGCAGGCCAGCCAGGAGGATGAAATACACTTGATGAGCCTTGAACTTGGGAGGTGGTTGGCCTGGAACCTTCCTGCTCCTGTGGAGGCTCCATCCAGGGCCAGGAGGACCATGTGCCCCGAGGCTGTTGTAGAGAATGTTCCTAGCGCTGAAATGTAGGAAAAGCTGCCAGAGCAACTGCCCGTCTTCAGAATGCTGAGGGTAGAAAGTACTCCAAGTGCCTTTCACACAAACATTGATCACGCCCACTGTGCTCTGCAGACTCCAGGGTAAATGAGCACTCAGTGTGATTTCTGCCCAAAGCAAACAGTCCTTGAGCTCCTACTAGTTGCCCAGGCCTGTCCCTGGCAACTGTCTTCAAGGAGCACGCTGTCTAGAAGGAAATGTTAGTAACTAACCTGCATCAGAAAAGGTGGAAGTGAGAGGCCGCTGCAGACAAAGAGCCGTGCCATGGCTCCTGAAGCTCTAACCGTGCACCCCTGGAACGGCCTTCGCAGGGGCATCTGGAGAGCTGCTTCTTTGTCTGGCATTTTTCTCTTCTCTCCGGACTCGTCCTTTCAGCTAGTGGACAACTATTGCCTCTGTACTCCGCCAGCATGGCCCCGTCCATGCACAGGTCTGTTAGCGGCTTGAGGCTCCATCCTGGACTAATATTGCAAATATCACCCAGCAGATCCAGCACTGCGTGAGCAAGGGATCGAGTTAGATCTCAGGTGGGCAGTGATAATCTTTCTTCAGCTCAGGCAGGCACAGCGTCACAGAGCCGCAGTTCCAGGAGCAGGTTCAGAGGGTCTTGTTGCAGGTACATGAACCAGGTGCAAGAACCCGGCCCTTGTGTCCATCACTGCTCACCCCTCTCTCTACAGAGGGCCCGCTGCCTCATCACCCTCCCCCATGTGAGGCACTGACACACAGAGGTGGCCTGTAAGCGTGGTGTCCACCACAGAGACGTCAGTGCTGTCCTGGCGATGTCAGCGCAGACCGCATGCCCTCTGACCACTTCCCTCCAGGCCCTCAGGCAGGGAGGGCATGCTGGAGGGCACACAGGGGCTGGGAAGGAGGAGAAGAGAAAGATTTGGGAAAGGTGTGGGGGAGGGGCAGAGGGAGGGGGCGGAAGGGGAAGCGAGGGCATTTCCTCACCTGCATACATCTTTCCTTTTGTTTTTCTGTTCCTTTACAAGTTTTTCAGAGTTTGACTTCATGCCCAGCACACCCTCTAAGGTCTATGATGGCTCTCTCTAAATACCCATCGTTTTTCACTTTTCTT
Source organism: Ia io (assembly GCA_025583905.1). Classification (NCBI taxonomy): domain Eukaryota; kingdom Metazoa; phylum Chordata; class Mammalia; order Chiroptera; family Vespertilionidae; genus Ia; species Ia io. Next base: position 61,336,374 of record JAJQQW010000012.1, on the reverse strand, counting down.
GCATTCCAATTCAACCAAGTTTACCCAGTTTCCTTCCAAATCCAGGAACTACGCTGAGAATGGAATTTAAGAGAAATAAGGCTTGCGCTTCATGCTCACAGAACCCCCAGTTTAATGATGAGGCACCCCCAAGATGCACCCTGTTCACAGGGCTGTGAGGGCAACAAAAGGAAGAAGCCTAGCGACTGGGGAAGAGTGGGGAGCAAAAAAGGAGCCAGGGACCAGGGCAAGGCTCCCTAAAGAAGTGTTCCCTGACCTGGATGCCGAAAGGTTAGTGGGAAGCATATCAATACTAATCAACAAAGTATTGATGCCTTAGGGATAATGCTAACCGCCCTCAGTCAGTGTATCAGGAAGAATTTATGCTGAATAACACTGCACCGATGTAAATGTGACAACTGCTATGTGAGGGAAAATAAATGGGACAGTAATCAAGTTAGAAAACCAAGCCAATTCTCTAACTCTTTAACAGGCCAAATAGGCAAGAATAAATGTGTTTTAGGGAAAAACTGAATATAGTAAATAAAGTCAATTTGCCAAATGTGTATATTTTGTACTCCATCGTCTTTTTACATTAAAACAATAGAAAACATTGTATTTCATTCTAAACAACAGAGACTCTTTGTATAATCTAGTTAAATGTCCAGATAATATTAGATTAAAATATTATATTAAATTAATATAATAATGTATGCTATAATACATTAATAATAATATAATAATTTATACTGTATTATATTAATACTAGGGGCCTGGTGCACAAAATTCATGCACTGGTGTGTGTGTGGGAGTCCCTCAGCCCAGCCTGACCCCTCTCATAGACTGGGAACCCTCAGGGGATGTCCTAATGACGGCTTAGGACTAAGCCACAGTCTGGCCTCCCTCTGCGGGAGGTGACCAGGCTGATCAGGGGAAGGCACCACCCTCATTACCCCGCTATGGCTGCCACTGCCATCCACCACAGCCGCCAAGGTGTTTTCATCAACTTGGACTCCAGTCCCTTCACCATGAAAAAATGACAACTTTCTTTAGGCATTTTCAAGATGTGTCTTTCATAGGATATGACATTTCTTTCTTTATTTATTTTTTTATCCTCACCTGAGGATATGTTTCCATTGATTTTTAGAGAGCGTGGAAGAGAGAGGGAAAGACAAAGAGAAACATCAATGTGAGAGGGACACTTTAATTGGTTGCCTACTGCATGAGCCCTGACCTGGGCCCTGGTCAGGGAGGAGCCTGTTACCTAGGTATATGCCCTTGACCAGAATCGAACCCAGACCCTGCAGTCAGCAGACTGAGGCTCTCTCCACTGAGCCAAACCGGCTAGGGCAGGATATGACATTTCTTAGCCTTCCAGCAGCGGACCTTCGTTTTTTCCTCCAGGGGTGAGGTGGAAAAACCCTAGATCACCTTCTTGGATTCTTATTACCCAAGTTACCAGAAACACTGTGAGTGGCGGCGTACAGGGAGCTTAGCCAATGAGCGGTCAGAAAAGGTGTTTACGCTCGAACTGGTTTGGCTCAGTGGATAGAGCATTGGCCTGCAGACAGAAGGGTCCCAGGTTTGATTCCTGTTAAGGGCATGTACCTTGGTTGGGGGCACATCCCCTGTGGGGAGTGTGCAGGAGGCAGCTGATCCATGTTTCTCTCTCATGGATGTTTCCGACTGTCTATCCTGCTCCCCTTTTCTCTGTAAAAAAATAAATAAAATATATTTAAAAAGAAAAGAAAAGGTGTTTCCTCTGCAGCTCATGTGCAGAAGACCCCCCTCGTTGTGTCCACTGGGCTAGGGGCGTGTCCCCGCGGCCCAGGGAGACATGCCCCCAAGGCCGGCAGCCCCGAGTTTTAGTTTGTTTGCATCTATGTGAGGATCCCTGTGGTTACTTGAAGTCCACAATCACAGCATTTGTTTTCCATTTGTGTCTTCTGTTTTTGTTCTTCTGTTGTGGGTGCCGTGTTGTGGGCACTGGGCTGGGGGCGTGCGGACCCAGGCCGCACGGTGGCTGCTGGGGTCTGCATGCCCCCAAGGCCGCCCACTGTAGGCATGGACGTGGGCTGCCGCTTAGTGCTGGTGCACACGCATGTGGCTACAGGGCGGGAACATCAACCATGTTACCATGGCAACCCTGACCACTCAGGGCCTACGTGTGGGCCTACAGGCTAGGAGCGGCCTGGGTCTCCAGGATGTTCCTGCGACTCAGGTCGCTTGGTGTCTGCATATGCAAATTAACCCACCATCTTTGTTGGGTTAATTTGCATACTCACTCCTGATTGGTTGGTGGGTGTTGCAGAGGTATGGCCGGTTTGCATCTCTCTCTTTTATTAGTGTAGATAATGATTTATACATCATAAATAATTTGAATTAGCTTATATAATAAAAGCATAGTATGCAAATTGTCCCCTCGACTGGGAGTTCATCCAGGAGAATGACCAGGGGGCAGGGCCAGCTTGCGGAAGGGAGGACCTACCCAGGTGGCAGCCAGCAGCTGCTAGGGACCCTACCAGTGCATGAACTTCATGCACTGGGCCTCTAGTATTAAAATAAAACAAATTAAAGTTAATATCTTATGAAACTTTATAAATATCAATAAAACAAACAACATTCTGATGAATTTGATTGAGTTAAAAGATAAACATATGAACACTGAGAAGGAGAAAGAACGCCCAAATACAGACATAACTAACTACTGATTTAAGGACTCGTGGACAGGGTATGAGGAAACTTGTTTGCCTATAGTTCTCTTGTCAATGATACAGGCTGGCTTTAGAGCCAGGATCCTGTGTGACCCATCTCCTCTCTTCAGCTCGGTCAGAGTCGGGCAAGAATTATTTTCTCCTTGGATGTTTGATAGAATCCATGGTGAAGTCATGGGAGCTGGAGTTTGTGTGTGTCTTGAAAAAAGGATTTTCTTTTTTTTTTCAGTCTGAGAAGCTCTGACATTTAAGTACCATTTTAGTTCGTTTGTATCCATGTGAGGATCCCTGTGGTTGCTTGAAGTCCACAATTACACCATTTGTTTTCCATTTGTGTCTTCTGTTTTTGTTCTTCTGTTGTTCTTTTCTTGTCTTTTTTCTTTATTGAGGGCAGGTGGTGGAAGGATTTGTGAATACTGCACAATAATATCTTATATTTCCTCCCTGGTCATTGTTATAAGACATCTTTTGTTGCTTTGTTAGCAGTTGCTCTAGAGCTAACAAGATTTATTTTGCAATTTCAGTAACTAGTGAGATTAACATTGTGCCACTTCCACCTGGCGCTTCCCATTGGGATGTTATAGCTCTCACTCTTCACTCCTCCTATGGGTCACCTTTCAAATGGAATAACTAAAGAATGGGATAATTTTATGTACACACCAGAAATTTTTCTTATTTCTTGAGGTAGACCTGTAGTGCTATGAACTTTCCTTTCAGGTCTGTTTTTTCACTGTGTCCCACAGAATCTGGGTTGTGTGTTCATTTCCATTTGTTTCCAGGAAGTTTTTTTTCCCCTTTGATCTCTTTGGTAACCCATTCATTGTTTAATAACATGTTATTTGGCGTCCATGAGTTTCAATTTTTTGAGTGTTTTTATTATAGTTGATTTCTAATTTCATGCCATTGTGACCTGAGAAGATGCTTGATATGGCTTCAATATTCTTGAACTTGTAGAGACTTAGTTTGTGTCCTAACATGTGGTCTATCTTTGAGAATGACCATGTGTACTTGAGAAGAATGTATTTTCTGTAGCTTTGGTGTGAAATGTTCTGTAAATGTCAATTAATTCCATCTGATAAAGTGTGTCATTTAGGATCAGTTTTCTTGCTGATTTTTTGTCTGAAAATCTATCCAGTGAATTCAGGGGCAGGGGTGTTAAAGTCTCCTATTATGACTGTATTATTGTTGATCCTCCTTTAAAATCCTCCAAAAGTTATAGATATAGATATAGATATAGATATAGATATAGATATAGATATAGATATAGATATAGATATAGATATAGATATAGATATAGATATAGATATTTGGGTATTTGGGTGCTCCTGTATTGGGTGCAAATATGTTTACCAGAGTTATATACCCTCTTTTTGTATTTATCCCTTTAGTATTATGAAGTGTCCTTCATCATCTTTTGTTTTGGCCTTCATGTTGAAGTCTATATTGTCAGATATGGGTATTGCTACCCCAGCTTTTTCTTTCATTTCCATTTCCTTGGAAAAATTTTTCTATACCTTCACTTTCATTCTGTGTGAGTCTTTTGTTCTGAGGTGGGTCTCTTATAGAGAGCATATATATTGGTCATGGTTCCTATTCATTCAGCTAACCCTATGGTCAGCAAACTGCGGCTCACGAGCCACATGCAGCTCTTTGGCCCCTTGATTGTGGCTCTTCCACAAAATACCATGGTCTGGATGAGTCTATTTTGAAGAAGTGGCATTAGAAGAAGTTTAAGTTTTAAAAATTTGTCTCTCAAAAGAAATTTCAATCATTGTACTGTTGATATTTGGCTCTGTTGACTAATGAGTTTGCTGACCACTAAGATAACCTATGTGTTTTAATTGGATCATTTAATCCATTTACACTTAAGTTTATTATTAACATGTACTTACTTGTTGTCATTTTTATTATTTATGCCCATGTTCTCCTCTCTCTATTTCTTCTTCTTACAACAGTCTCTTTAGCATTTTTTTTCAGTGCTGGTTTAGTGGTAATAAACTCTTTTAGCCTTTTTTTGCTTGTCTGCAAAGTTCTTTATTTCACCTTCAAATTTGAATGATAGTCTTGCTGGATAGAGTAGTCTTGGATTTAATCCCTTGATTTTCATTACTTTGTATACTTCATGTCATTCCCTTCTGGCCTGAAGTGTTCCTATTGAGAAGTCAGATGACAGTCTATTGGGAGCTCCCTTGTAGGAAACTTTCTGTCTCTCTCTTGCAGACTTTAAGATTCTTTGTCTTTAATGTTTGCCATTTTAATTATGATGTGCCTAGATTTTGGTCTTTTGGGGTTCATATTGATTGGGGCTCTCTGTGTTTCCTGAACTTGAGTGACTTTTTCCTTCACCAGGTTAGGGAAATTTTCTGCCATTATTTCTTCAAAGAGGTTCCCTATTCATTGTTTTCTTCTCCTTTTGGGATCCTTATGATGCAAATGTTGTTGTGCTTCATGTTGTCCTAAAGCTCCCTTAGACTTTCCTCCTGCTTTTTACTTACTTTTCCAATTGTTGCTCTGAATGTTGTTGTTTTTTCTACCTTGTCTTCAAATTCACTGATTTAGTTCTCAGCTTCTTCTATTCTACTGTTGAATCCTTCTAGGTTGTTCTTTATTTCAGCTATATCATTCTTTATGTCCACTTGATTCTTATCCATGTTGGTGTAGTTCTCATTCAGCTCCTTAAAATTCTCAGTAAGTTGCTTGTAGTTCTCACTAAATTCTTTGAGCACACCTATAACAATTACTTTGAATTATTTATCTGACAAATTGCTTGCCTCCATTTCATTTAGTTCCTTTTCTGGTGATTCCTCATTTTTTTTCTTTGTCTTCCCATCTTTGCTGTCCCTTTGTATTTGTTTCTATGTATTAGACCAGACTGCTATGCCTCCAAGACTCTGTGGGGTTGTTTTATGTAGTTAGTGTTTCATGGGACCCCATGGCTTAATCTCTCAGATCTCCTGAGCTGGGTGCTCTAGGAAAGCCCCTTGTTTTAATTATTTGAGCTCTCCTGTTGTAATTGGGTCTTGAATGTTATTGTCCCATTCATGGATGGTGTCTCCTCGCAGGATGGCTGACTATGAGGTTCACCCCTGACCATGTGATGCTAGCTGTTATTGAGGTATTGACAGAACACAACACAACATGAAAGAGAAGAAACTAAACAAAAACATACATAAGACCCCTAGAATAACAACAAAAGCAATGACTAGAGAATTAGGAAAGACAAAATAGAGCAAGAATGATAGAAGAAAAGAATTAAAAACATACCAAGAGAAAAAAATACAAAAGATTTTTTTAAATGGGGGGAGAAATACGAAGGGGCAGAGATCAAATAAAGAAAATAATAATAAGGAATAGGTGAAGGAAAACAGTTTAAAATAAAAGAGGAAGAGAAAAATTGGGTATATGAATGAAACAATAGAGACTAAAATAATAACAAATCAACAAAGCAGACAGATAAGGAAGATAAATATGGAAAAAGAAGGGACGAGCAAAATAGAGGGGACAGTGCAGTGGCGTTCTTCTCAGCAGAGATTAATGCCTCCTGGGCACTCCCTTTGGATCCTGCTCTTCTGACTGTGGATGGCTGTTCTGTCTGCCCATTCTGGGCTTCCCGGGAGGTGCTTAGGGCTAACCCCTGTCAGACACCGTCCTCCTTTGCCTCTCAGAAACCTGCTTGAAACTCCACGTGATCCAGTTTGTGTCTTTTGCCACAGGCCTTGGCTACACACAGGAGGAGCCAGCTTCCCTCCTAGGCTGGTTTGTTAGCAGCTTGGGGTCCAGGACTGGGTCAGGAAGCCTCCCCTGGTTCTTCTGGCTCAGTCTCTGCCCGCCTTCGCTTGCCAGACAGCTGTCAATCTTAATCACCCAAAAGTCTGTCTGAAAGGGACATAGGCAGAATCAGGAGCCTAGACCTCTGGATCTCCCATGAGGGGAGGCGCTGTTCAGGGAAAGTGGGGTATGTTTCCCTGTCCCAGAGCTGCTCCTGTGTGAGTGTCCCAGGATATTTCCCTGCTTTCAGCTGGGCGGAGATCCTCCTATGCAGTCCCGCAGGATCAGCTGGAAACCCGACATTTCTATCAGCTCTCCCATGCTGGGACAGTACCAGGGAGCTTCCCGGAATAGTGGGCAGACAGCCCCACCCCAAACCAGTCACCGATGCTCCCCGAGCTTGCTACCTGTAGGCTTGGTCTCTACAACCGTCTCCGCTGCCAAGGTCAGGACGCAGGGTGCACCAGACAGGGCTCCTGAGGCTGGGCTGGGTGTGTCACCTCGGCCGGGGCTTTCCCTTTTCCTGCCCTGCCCTACTGGGAGGGGCACCTCCTCTCAGGAAAGATGGCCATTTTGGTTTGGGTGCAGAAGACCAAATGCAAGGGGAGGGAGACTCCCCGCTGCTGCTTTTCCACATCTCCCCACGATGCATCCACCCCAGCCTCTCCTTAGGCACCTCCAGTCTGCACTGCCCTCCCAGCACCACAGCCTCCAGTGAGTAGCTACAAATAAAACTCCTGTGCTCTGGGTTTAAAAACAAAATAAAACAAAATGGAACTGCATTTTCTCTCCAACCAGCTCCAGTCTATGGGCTCCAGGCTCTACTGCGGCCAGCAGCCCTGCGGCCTTTCATGGCTAGATGCTCTGTGGTCCGCGGGTCTTGGCTCTGGTGCTCTGGGCTGTGGAGCCAGCCGGGGTTCCAGGCCTCTATCCGCTGAGGGGACAGACCCTCCCGTAGCTGGGAGCTCCCTCCTCCCTCTTGGCCCGCCAGCCTGCCACCCCTGGGAGCTGGGGCAGCCCCTCCCGCCCTCACCCCGCCTACTGGTCTCCAGGTGGTTTGTCATTCCTGATATAAGTCTCCTCAGCTGGACCTCAGTTGGTAATTCTGGGTGAATGTTCCCCACTTCAGTTTTATTTCTAGTCTGGCCCTGGGAGGAGATGCAAGAAAGGTCTGCCTACTCCACTGCTATCTTCTCTCTCCTCCTCCATCTTTCTTATCTTCCATCTCCAATCTGCTACTATGACCAGTAAATGAATTTTTTATTTCAGTCAATTCCAAAATTTCTATTTGGTTATTTTTTATGGTTTCCATTTTTCTGTGGAGATTCTGATCTCTTCACTCAGTAAGATAATTTGTAAAAACTATTTGAACATAGTTTCTTTAATCCCTTGACCACTTTCATAGTAGCTTGGTTGTTTTCTGCTAAATTCATGAGAAGAGCTATCTGTGGCCATTCTCTGGACCTCCCCCTTTATGCATCACATTTTCTCAGTTCTGTCCACATTCAGCAGTTTTGTCCATCTGTTTGTTCTGTCTTTTAATACAAGACCTGGTTGTGGTAAGCTGCATGGAACGTGGACTCTGCTGTCTGCTTCTGAAGAGGGATGGCTTTGCTCTAGGAGGGGCTTCACTGCTGGCTGCTCACTCTGGAACCGAGTAGGTTTGTCTGCCCTGTTGTCCTGGGAGGACTGTTGGGAGCCAGACCTGTTCTCAGAGCCTGTGTAACTTGGCAGGACTCCACCTCCCGACGCCCTTCTTTCCAGAGCCACGTGGAAGCTGGCTGTCAGGCCTGGTAGAGGGGCTGCGCAGGTCCCAGTCGGGAGCCAGTCTGTCCTGGCGAGGGAAGGGCTTTACGGTGTCTCCGTCCAGCTGCTTCCCACAACCCGAGACGGCTTGAACTCCAGCACCTGCCCCCTCACCTGAACCTCTTCTAGGCTCGCTTCACAACTTGCACCACCTTAGCTCTTAGAGGGGACTCCTGAGGACTCACCAGGAAGCTCAGCTCGTCTTCCTCCCTCCAGTGCCTGCTCTCAAACTTCCATACAGCTCGCTGCCTCCACCCCCACGGCCACCTCCACCCCCACGACCCCTCCTCTGCACAGCGAGTGGCACTGCCCTTTCCTCTGGGCGCAGCTCACTGCGTGCCCTTGCAGAGCACCCGGCAGGGAGCCGAGCCACGCGGCAGGCACCCACCGAGTTACCTTCTTTGCCAAAAGATTACTTCATATATTTGGTCCAGTTTCATGTTTTTGGTAAAAGGAACAGTGTAATGCCAATTCTTCTGTCATAGTCAGAGCAGAAGACCCACTTTTTATTTTGATAAAAAAATATGTAAAACTTACCATTTTAACCGTACAATTTGGTGGCATTAAACACATTCATGTTATTGTGCAACCGTGACCATTACCCATCTTCAGAACATTTCCATTTTGCTAAACTGAAACACTATAGACATTAAGTTAGCCCTCTCTCCCAGCCCTTCCAGCCATGGCCCCACCTCATGTCTCCAAGCATTGGATGGCTCCAGGTGCCACGCACGTGGGTCATGCAGTGTTTGCCCTTTGGTGACGGCCTTATTGCACTTAGCATTATGCCTCTAAGGTTCATTCATGTTATAACATGTGTCAGAACCCCCTTCCTTCTCAAGACTGAATAATATTCCACTTGTAGGCAAATACTACATTTTATTTATCTGTTCATTTGCCAATTGACACTCGTATTGCTCTGTCTTTTAGCCATTGTGAATAATGCTGCTGTGAAGATGGATGTACACATAGCTCTCCAAGTCTCTTCCTACAAATCTTTTGGACATATAGTCAGAAGTTGAATTGGGGGGTCATAGAGCAATTATATGTTTATGATTTTGAGTGATAGCCATACTGTTTCTATTAAATACATTATTTACACCTTCCTACCAATAAACAAGGGTTCCAATTTCCCCACATCCTCTCCAACACTTACTTTATATTTTTATGATAATAACCACCCTAATGTGTGTGAAGTGATAACCACTGTGGTTTTTATTTGCATCTCCTTAATTATTAGTGATGTTGAGCATATCCCCATGTGTTTGGTAGTCATTTGTATATCTTCTTGGGATAACTGTCTACTCAAGTCCCTTGTCCATTTTTAAATTAGGTTGCTTGTGTTTAGTGGCTGAGTTATGGAGTTCTTTATATATTCTGGATATTAATCCCTTCTCAGTGAAGTCCCAGTTTTACACAGCAAGCAAGTAAACATTGTAAAGCTACCTCTCATGTCCTACCCCTCCATGCTGAAAACCCCTCAGAGGCCCCCTGGGGTAGCACGGAGAACTCACATTGCCTACCAGGGCTGGCCAGCCTTCTGCCTCTCTAGCTTGGGAAGCAATGATGCTTCCTAGAATTGAACTGCATTAGCTTTTTACATGAACAGCTTTCTCTCATTTTCCAGAATTCAGCTTAAATAGCCCCAGAATTCCTCCACTGGCCACTTTGTGCAAGTAGCAACCACTCCTGCTCTGGTTTATTGTTTTTATCATAGATTCTGTTTATTCTCTTTGCGGTATAATCACAACCGGAATGTCGTACTTATTTTCCTATGTACTATCTATAGGATCCCAAAGAAATGTACACACACGGAATGATTATAAAGGCAGTGTTTACTAAAATATACCTCCCTTCCAAAATGGAGCTGTCAGCTGTTTAAAGGGTACACACTTTACCCACACATTTTGGGGACACCCTTACTTATCCTGCCACAAGGGCGATGGGCGCCTGCCTCCCCAGGATGCTCTGCGATGCGGCCAGGAGGGCAGGACCGTCTCACTCTCTCCTGACACCTGACGGGAGCCTCAGTAGTCACAGTGCATCGATACACCAACCATGTTTGTAGGTCCACAGAGGGGCAACGGTTCTGGGGACTTTTCATAAAGTTAAGCATCTATGCTTGTTAAAACTTTGACATTTGAAATCAGGTAAGCTGATGTACTATTGCCAATGTTTTCCCCAGTATTACTGAGCTACAGCGTGTGTAAGGTGAAGGTGTACAGCGTATAACTTGACTCACTGTACGGTGAAGTGATTGCCACAGGAGGCTCGGCCAATGCCCATCATCGCACACAGACACTGAGATAAGCCTGCTCCTCGCGCTGAGAACTCTGAGGGCCCACTCAGGTCAGCTGCGGGCATGGTGCTGCCAGCACCCCACTATCTCACACCTGGGAGTGGGTGCCTTCGACATTCCATCCCGTCCGCCATCCCCCCCGCCTCCCGCTCAGGTAATTACACATCTGATCTCTTCCGCGAGTGTGCTTTTTGTCTTTTTAATTCGGCACATAAATGAGAGCATACAGCACTTGCTTCCTCTGTCGGTACGCTCCCAGCAGTAGGATTGCTGATTCACATGATTCAACTTCCGAGGACCTGCCTTGGTGCTGTCCACAGTGGCTGCACCGTCTTACACCCCCACTCACAGAGCACGGGGGCTCGTTCCTCCGCGTCCTCGCCAGCAGTTGCTATCTCCTGTGTGTGTGTGTGTGTTGTTTGTTTGTTTGTTTGTTTAATGACAGCCATTCTAACAGGCGTGGCTTGGATTTGCACGGCAGCGAGGTGTACGGTTCACGCACAGCACTTTACTGGGGGCCCCACAACCAAGCAGGAACTTGGTAAATGTGAGCTATTGTCCCTTTAAATAATGTTCCCAAGTGAGCTTTGATTTTGTGTAAGAAAAACAGTCTATTAAAAACAAACGTTACCAAAAAAGGAAAGAAAAATCAAAGAATCTTAAACTTCAGAATTGACGACAGTCTTGTCTGCTGCCACCTGTCCTCTCCTGCCTGGACTCCACCTTCCATCAGGCTTCACCTTTGGTGCCTCTGAGCCAGAGGACACGGAGCAGGGGTGGGGGAGGACTCTGCACAGATGGGCAGAGTTGTGAGCGGGTCCCTGCTCTGTGGTCTCCTCCTGGTCTCCTAGGACCAGCCTACCAGGAGAGGAGGGCATTGTGCTTCCGGTCCTCTGGTCCTTAGCACCAGCTGTGCCCTGGGGCAGGATGCACTTTGTCTGAGGAAGGAGGGAGGCGCCTGGGGAGAAGGGAGGACAAGGAGAGAAGTGTGTCTCAGACCCACCCAGGCTGCTGGTGTCATTGCATTGAGTTCCAGTAACTAACTCAAGCAGCAATGACCTCACGGCGCTGAGAAAGGGGTCACCTCAGAGGTGGCCTGGCTGTGTTCTCACCCCCTTTCCGTTGTCTCAGAAGCACCGGGAGCAACTGAGAGACTGCTGCAGTGGGTGCTCAGATGCTGCGGATTTCCCTGTTAGCTGGGTGGGCCTGCTGAAAGCAAGCCTTGGGGAGGTTTCCGGAAGGCACTTTGGCTCAACTTTCCTCTTGATTCTCCAACATCAGGAGTCATGTCTCAGCAGGCCAGTTTCTCCATTTCCCTTCTTCACCGCAGGGAGCTCATGTGGCTGAGACGCCTTTCCATCCGCAGCCAGAGCAGCGTGCAATGAGCCCAGGCTTTGAGTTGTCAGACAGACAAGACTGAATTCTTTACATAAATTAGTTTATGAGCAAAATCCGAGTTCATAACAACAGGGACTCCCAAGAAGCTGCTCAGAAGAAATCAGTCTCAAGACTTTGTTGTATTGAAATGAGCTCTGCTTTATGAAGGTGCAAATGTAAGTGTGTGCATGCATGTGCGAGTGTGCATGTGTGTGAGTGTATGCATGTGTGTTTGTGTGTAGGTGCATGTGTGTGCATGCACGTGCAAGTGTGTGCACATGTGCACATATGAGTCTGCATGTGTGTATGCATGTGTGTACATGTGCATGTGTGTGTGTGCATTCATGTGTGGGGGTAGGTGCATGTGTGAGTGCATATGTGTGCGTGTGTGTGCGTGTGTATGTGCATGTGTATGTATGTGAGTGAGTGAGTTAGTATGTAGGTCAGGAGTTGGGAGATTAACAAGAACAAGAGGAATACAATAGCCAATGTTGCTAACCCTCCTTCTTCCTTTGTCGTCCGTGTTCCAGGCACTGTTTTCTGGTCTGGGAACTGCACAGGGCAGAGCACGCCGGTTACTCCTGGTCCGAGGCCACACTCCCCTGCTGGAGCAACAGCCCCTCCTCAAGTTCCTGACAGCCTCCCTGAAAACAGCTCGGACACGCCCCCCGCCGAGAGCTAGCATGAGCCCCAGCTTACAGGAACAAAGAGAGCAGAGGTCTGTGGGCACTGAGCTGGTAGAGAGGTGTTCTCCGGGCCTGGACAGGGTGTAGACAGCCGAGAGCAGAAGGGAGCAGAGCCCTGGAGGCTGGCTAGAGGAGGTCTGCATGTGAGGTGGTGGTGGTGCGGGGAGGTGGAGTGCATGCAGAGCAGGGTGGGGCGGGGCAGCGGGGCAGGGGGCGGGGCAGGGGGCGGGGCATCAGGGCAGGGGGCGGGGCAGCGGGGCGCCTGAGCAGAAGGGGAGACAGAGAAGGACTTGCTCTGAGCTTTTAGATTTTATTTATTTATTATTTTTTTAAATATATTTTATTGATTTTTTACAGAGAGGAAGAGAGAGGGATAGAGAGTTAGAAACATCGATGAGAGAGAAACATCGATCAGCTGCCTCTTGCACACCCCCTACTGGGGATGTGCCCGCAACCAAGGTACATGCCCTTGACCGGAATCGAACCTGGGACCCTTGAGTCCGCAGGACGACGCTCTATCCACTGAGCCAAACCGGTTTCGGCCAGCTTTTAGATTTTAGACTTACTCTGCAAGTGGGGTGTTTTATTCATCTTTATGGCACAGGGGCAGATGTTGCATAAGTGCACTTTCATTTAATTCTTTCCAGGGTGGCCAACATGGCTCCTGGTTTACAAATAAGAAAACAGAAGTTTGAAAGGTGTTAGGAGACTTAAATACGGTCTATTACAAAGCAGGTTCCATCCATCCCTGGAGCCTCCGAGAGCGCTGAGTTCTTTCGAATGCAGGACCAGGGAGAGCTGCTGATTGGGAGCATCTTCAGAACTCAGGGGCACCTTTGAGTTGCTGGGCAGTGCAATGCCCCCCGGGGCTGGGGCTCTGGGAGAGTGCCCGCTGGCAGGTGCCGTACAGACCAGGGTGTTCAGAATGCCCAGGGTCACCTGTGAAGGCGGCCGAGCTGACGTGCCTCTGGAAGCACCGCTGGCTGAATCATAAGGAATCGGGAACGATCATCTGAGTCACTAACAGGTAGGTCGCGACCTCCACCACATGCTGCTGTAACGCCAAAGGGGAATGTTATGGGCTGAATGTCTGTGTCCCCCAACATGCAAAGGTTGAGATCTGAACCCCCATTGTGATGGGGTTAGGAGGCAGGATCTTTGGGAGGCATAGCTCACAGGGTGGCGCCCTCATAAACGGGATTAACGCTCTTACAAAAGAGATGCCGGCGCCCATCCCTCCTGCCCCGTGAGGACACAGCAAGAAGGTGGTGTCTCTGAGCCAGGAACTGGGCTCTCACCAGACAGCAAGTCTGCCTGGCCCTGGCCTTCGACCCTCAGCCTCCAGACCATGGCTCCTAAGCCACCCGACTATGGCAATTGCCTCAGGCTCTGTCTCCAGGACGTGGAGTCTGTCCTGAAGACGTGGGACGCATTCCTATCCCCAGGCCTCTTCCGGCTCATCTCTAAGTTCACGCTGTGCCCACCGCCTCTCCCACACGTGTCCTACCTCCATGGTAAACCGTGACCTCCCAGGTCTGTGCCCTGCCTCCCGCCCAACACCGAGGAGACCTTGCTCCAAATGGCAAAACAGGACGATGAGGAAGCTGCCTGGTGATTGTTCATGATAGTTGTAAGGATCAAATAGGAATGAACATTCAGGGATGCTCCAGATGCAAGAGATGCTTATGCAGATGTGAGAAGAAAATATTTTACAGATGTTAGGAGCCATTCTTATCCAGAAAGTCACCTGTGAAGTGACCTTGGCGGTCACCTGAGCAGCTGGCTCCCTGGGCCGGATCGATCTGACCGAGCGTGCGCAGGGCAGGGGAGCGGCTGCGGCTCCGGATGCCAGGCTTCCTCTGATGCGCAGCCCCTTGCTCAGCAAGGAGGGGAGGCCTCCCTGATGAGAGAGGAAGGGCAGTTTCAGCGAACCAGCCGCTCACGTCCTCACATTCTCGCTCTCATCCTCAGCACCATGACCACACACCGCACTCGGCCCCGGGCTGCTGCTGAGTGAGCTGCAAAGGTTTTCCTGTTTCAAATGTCAGGAGACGCTGTCCTGATGCCCTTGAACTCAGAGGAAGAAAATGTGTCTGCCTTACACCAGCCTCCTCAGCTGTCAGGCAGAGCGGACGCCTCCCTGGGCAGGGAAATTGACACAGAGAAGCTTTGGAAACAGCTCAAATCAACTCCGCCTGGAGGGGAAGCAGCAGGAAGAGGCCAGGGAGGGGCCGCGCTGGAACAGGAACCAGCAAGTGGGCCACATTGGGAAAGGAGACAGATAATAGCGGGTCAGGGATGGGCGTGACCCCGGATGTCAGTGAGAGGACAAGGAGGTGACCAGGGTTCTCCCTGTAAAACGGTTCTGACAATTTAAATAAAATGCCAGTCTCATCGATCATACTCCTGGTGGATAAGTCATAGTGAAGCAGAGACATAATCAACTTGGTTCTTAGAATTCCAAATTTCTGACAACGCCACAGGGAGCAGACAGACGGACTGGCTCTGCCCGGGCAGCGCTGCCCTCACAGGGGCTGCCAACATGCTCCCGCCCACCTCCCGGCATCACTGCCCTCGTGGGGAGGGGGTGCCAACAGGCACTTACCCACCTCCGGGCACCGGACCTCCCGGCACCAGACTGCTGCTTCTGGGTCTCTGCTCAGGGACCCGCCTGCTCCAGCGCCTCCTGCCCGCCTCCTGCTCTCCCGGGGCTTCTATAGGTCCTCCCCGCCCGCTCCGGCCTGGGTCCCTGGCCTTCCCTGAGCTGTCTTCTGTCAGAGGCCTTAGACTCCAGCACCAGGAGGGCCCGGGAGCGGGTGAGTGTGTTCACAGGTCGGAATTAAGAGGCAGCGATGTGGATGGAGCCTGGCAGACTGGAGAGTGTGTCCTAAAAGGATTCCGTTTTCTTTCCCTGGAACCACTGTCCCGATGCCTGGCTGCCGTCCCCCCAAGGCTCACTCCCAGGGGGGCAGGACCGCCCTGCTCTACAGGCCGAACCTCACTAGATGCCTGAGGGGCCGGGCGCCAGCGGTGCGGGGGAGGGAGAGTGGGCAGGAGGGGGCGCCAGCGTCCACGCCCCCCCCCCCCCCCCCCCCGGGCCTTTGCTGGGCATTTCACACACCTTCCTGCTTTCACCTCCACCTCGCGGGCTGGGCTCCCGGGCCGTGGCTCCCGGGCCGTGGCTAGTGATCGCAGAGACCAGGAGTCACGTGCGACCGCGGGAGCTGCGGCCCCCACGCCCTGGCCCCCTCGGGCCTGCTGTGCCCCAGCCCCGCCACAGGGCAGTCTCAGCCAGCGGGGCACCTTGCGCTTCCAGCGGAGCCACGTCCTGTGGGCTCTGCCCCCCGCCAGGGCGCTGCCAGACACGCTCACCTGCTCGGCCTGAGAGCCTGCGGGGCCAGAGCCCGGTGAGGCCGCCTCCCTGCCCCGCAGGCTTGTCCCTGCCCCAGCCAGCTCTGCGAGCTTCCCAGAGCCCCCGAATGCCCCGGAGCATCGCACCCGAAAAAGCATGGGCTGTGTCCTTCACCTCCTCCCTCCCCCACCGCTGAGTCCGATCCTTTCTCAGGGCGGCTCGTTTCTGAAAAACTCCAGAAATCCTTCATCAGCCCTCCACCCCTTCTTGTGGTTTGCACTGTGCCCTGAGCCCCATGCCACCGTGCACTGCCGTGCACACGGCCAGCAGCAGGATTAGTAAGTACTTGGTGGGAATTTACTTGCCACACAGACATCACTCAGTCAAGGCTGAGCCCTTATTTGAGCTACAAAAAAAAAAATCCCAAGTCCTGGCCGGTCGCTCAGTGGTTAGAGTGTGGCCTGCGGACTGAAGGGTCTTGGGTTCAATTCCTGGATGAGGGCATGTACCTTGGTTGCAGGTTCCCCAGCCCTAGTAGGGGCACGGGTAGAGGCAAGCCACCAATGTCTCTCTCCCCCACCCCTTCTTCCTCCCTTCCACTCCCTTTAGAAATCAATGGGAAAAGTGTCCTCAGGCGAGGATTAAGAAAATGCTGGAGAGAGTGAAGGAAATAAATGTCAGCGCAGCAAACCTGGCCAGGCGGGTGTGATTGACGGCATCTCCGAACCCTGGGGCCCGAGGAAGGTCAGAGGCAGCGGAGATCGATCGATATGGTAATTGAAGAAATCCTTACAGGGCCCTAGTTATGCCAGATGAAGTATTTAGTAAACTGAGCTTATGATGAACTACCTCAGCATTCACCAAGCTGTAAATACTTTGAAAGTAAACAAACGCTTACTTGGCTTGAATAAAGACTAAAACTTTTAGCTTCCTTAAGGAACGTTGGCGTTCAGGGCGATTGGATGCCCCAGCGAGGGCAGAGCCACTTGTGTGCCTACTCACACCTGCAGCTTCTCTGCTTCTCTAAGGCCACCTGCGGGGCATGTGCAGACAGCCCGTCAGTGGAGCTTCGGGAACTGTCCAGAAGCAAGGCCACCCACCCGTCGGATTTATGGCCCAAAACCCACAGAGACCAGCTCTGTCCCACAGGGAGCCTACTTTCCCCTGGCGGCCACCCCAGCCTCCTTGTAAGTTCAGGGCAGCAATCAGCACCCCAGCCTCCTTGTAAGTTCAGGGCAGCAATCAGCACCCCAGCCTCCTTGTAAACTCAGGGCAGCAATCAGCACCCCAGCCCCTGGTGCAGAAGGAAAGCCCACACAAGGACACAGAATGCTGCTGGCTCCTCTGAGAAGTCGCCAGCCCTTCCGGGGAATACCCTGAATATCCCTGCCCCTTGTTGAATACCCTGCCCCTCTCCCCCGCCCAGCCCCCATTAAATGAACCTCATCAAGGAGCCAAATTCCATTGAAGTTGCCACTGTCCCTCTCATCGCTTCACCGAAAAACTCACTTTCACTTCACTATATTTTTGTTGTCGTTAATCCTCACCCAAGGATATTTTTCCATTGATTTTTAGAGAGTGGGAGAGAGGGGGAAAGACAGAGAGAAACATCGATGTGAGAGAAACACATCAATGGTTGCCTCCTGCCTGCAGCCTGATCAGGGCCTGGACGGGGAGGAGCCTGCAACCGAGGTACATGCCCTTGACCATAATCGAACCCAGGACCCTTTGGTCCTCAGTCTGTTGCTCTATCTGCTGAGCCACACTGGCTAGGAACTCACTCACTTTAAACTGTAAGCGGGCTCTTTTTAATTCTTTCCTGCGTGAAGCCAAGAGCTCACAGACCCTGGGGTCCCTGGACCCCCAAAAGCCTGCATCACAGCCAGGAAGGGTAATCGGGAAAACGAGGACTAATTCCCATTTGTTGGTGTGTGTATGGGGAGGAAGTATCAAAGGCTGAGGAATGCTTTGAATCCGTTGTTCCCGGGGCATTCGGGGGGCTCTGGGAAGCTCGCAGAGCTGGCTGGGGCAGGGACGAGCCTGCGGGGCAGGGAGGCGGCCTCACCTGGGCTCTGGCCCCGCAGGCTCTCAGGCTGAGCAGGTGAGCGTGTCTGGCCAGGGGCAGAGCCCACAGGACGTGGCTCCGCTGGAAGCGCAAGGTGCCCCCCGCTGGCTGAGACTGCCCTGCAGCGAGGCTGGGGGACAGATGGGCCACCCTGCTCACCCTGCCGTGACCTGGAGGCGGCACGTGACGCCGGAAACGGTGGGACCGGCTGAGTCTGCCTCTGCTCACATGTTTGTAAATGTCAGTAATCGGCTCTCCCCACGGGGGGAAATTGTGTATCTTGCAGAATTAAAAGAGATGATATGAGTGAAGTGAACCTGGCCCGGTGACAAAGATCCTGTGGTTGACCCATCAGTCAAGCCCCGAACCTGCTCCTAGTCCCTCTATGCCCCGCGTGCTTGTCAAGTGCAGTGTTCCGAGAACCCTGTAAGTCAGCTCATCAAGGCTCTCCATCCCTGAGGTGGGATCAGACTCCTCATCCCTCCCCACCCCCAGGGCAGGCTGATCACCCAGGCCTTCCTTCAGCACAAACCCTGTTAGAGCAGCTTAGCCAGAACCTCTCTTTTCCTGAAGTTTCTTAGTAGTTTTCCACCCTCGGGCCCCACTCTGCAACTGGACTCTAAATCCCCACTTGCTCATCTGTTCAGAGAGGAGACCTAGCCCTGGCTCCCCGGCTCCTGGAAAATCCCACTGGTCCCACGGCAAAGGCCCGCGTGAACTCTGCCAGCTCTTCTTTAGCAGGTGCCTGGGACCATTCTTCCTTTCCCTGCAGTCCCTGCGGACAGGGCTCCCCTCTGCCTCCCCAGAATCAAGGTCCCTGCTTTTGGGATTCTTCACCTCAGTTTCTGAGATTCCTGATATTTTTTCCTCACTTCCTGCTCTTCTACTCAAAATTTCAGTGTCAGAAAGATTTAAAAAGCACAATATTTGGAGAAAGGGCCCCCGAGGCAGAACCGCGTCCCCTCCTCTAGGCCTCGGCCTCGGGCGCAGTCTCCTGCCTGTGCTCTGGAGGAGCAGTCTCCCGGGGACAGTGGGCTCTGGGATGTTCGTGCTCAGTCGTGTAAAATAAAAACATTTGAGATGCACGTGTAAGTGTCCACGTGTTATTGCTGTAACCTCGTACTTTATCTCCATTTCTGGCTGTTACTTAGTCAGCAATAGCTTGGAGCGCTTCAGCTGCCATGCCTTCCACTGTTAAGCAAGTAATGATCTGTAAGCAAACACGCAAGTGCTACTTAAAGGGAACTTTCCACCCTCTCTACCGGAGAGAATCCTTCACCAGGCTGTGAGCTCACCCTCTACCTGAGTTCCTGTAACAGGACATTCAGGGCCGCCATTTACTTCTTCTGTTTAGAACTTGATTACACATGAAGGAGCATATATCGGCTTCCCATTGCCACTGTAGTACATTTCCGCAGACTCGGCAGCATAAAATAAAACGTTTTTATTAGCTCAGCGAGGCTCTATACTCTGGGTCTCACAAACAGAAAGCACGACATGGCCTGGCCGGGGTCTTTTCTGGAAGATGTAGGAAAGAATCCGTTCCCAAGCACAGTGAGCTTGTTGGCTGAATTTGATCCGAGCTGTCAGTAGGGGGTGCTCTCTGCTCCTAGCAGCCACCTTCCTCTGGGGTCCTCCTGGCCTCTAACAGCAAAGGTGCAGCAAGTCCTCTCACTCCCACAGCTCCGGCTCTCCCGCTTTCTCCCCGCCGCCAGACAGAGGAAGGTCTGTGCTCCGCAGGCTTGTGTGATTGGACCAGGTTTACCAGAATAATCCCCTTCTCCAGGTCAAGTGTGTTATGGACATAACACAGCCATGGGAATAGCTCTGCTCAGACACAGGTGCTGGGAATTAGGGTGCAGAATCGTGAGCGCCACCCCTGGGTGTCTGCCCACCACGTGGACCTGCTACAGAAAGATGGCTTCCCACTCTGGTTCCTCTTCCGTCTTCTCCCGAATGGCCCATCCTCCTGGGTGCTCTCAGATTACTGGACAATAAAAATGGGGAATTGGATAAAAAATGAGCAGAGCATCCGTGGCAGAGTGAGACATCAAATAAAAACAGAGATTGTTTGACTTTCCTGAGTTAACATCACTGAAAAATTAGAGCTTCTGAGATGGAGCCAAATTCCATTTCTGAGTATCTGGCTCAGACTAAGGAGCAATATACACAAACGCAGCTTCCTTGTGTTTGCAAGGATAATCCCAGCAAGCCTGATGCCTTCGTGGGTTCTCTGAGTGCGAGATTAGACATTTGATGTCTAGCAGTGCCCTCTGGTAGAAATAGGTACTCAACACAGTCTATCAATGAGAGAAATAAAACCAGGATTAGCCCATACTGTATGGAAAAGATTTATAGGTAAGAAAGTTCTTTATTAAAGCGAGATATTTATTTCCTTGTGCATTGATTTAAACATTTGTCTTATTTATCTATGTTTTTATCCTACCTAATAATAGACAAATATGCAAATTGACCATACCTCTGACACGCCCACAAGCCACGCCCACAAGCCACACCCACCATCCAATTAGAGCGACCATGCAAATTAACCCATACCAAGATGGCTACAGCCACAGAGAGCAAGGTTTCCTAGGTAACAGAGGAAGACAAGCTTTCCACCTGCCCTGGCCAGGCCTAAGCCTCCACTCAAGCTACAAAGTTTTAATTATAGAAGGTAAACAAATTCAAACAAATGGCGGCAGAATGGAGCTTGAGAGAGTAGGCCAGGGTTGCCGCCGGCAACAGGGGAAGCAAAGCTTTCCACACACCCTGGCCGGGCCCACCCGCTTAAGGCAACAAAGTTTCAATTATAACCCCAACACAAATGGCTGCTGGCCTCGGAGGGAGCCCCAGGCTTGGCTCCGCTCCAGGCTACAAAGTTTCAATTGTAGAAGGAAAATAAATTCCAGATACCAGGGCCTCTACTTGGGTTGCCAGGGGGCGTGGCCGGCCTGCAAACCACCACAGGCCCCTCGCTCAGGCTGCCCCACGCCCCAAGGGAATCCCCACCTGATCCGGGACACCCTTCAGGGCAAACCAGGTGGCCCCCACCCCTGTACCAGGCCTCTATCCTATCTAATAAAAGAGTAATATGCAGATTGACCATCAATCTAACACACAATATAGCTGCCCCCATGTGGTCAAAGATCCTGCCCCCATGTGGACACAAGATGGCCACCACAAGATGGCCAGCAGGAGAGGGCAGTTGGGAGGCACCCGGCCTGCAAGGGAGGGCAGTTGAGAAGGACCAGGCCTGCAAGGGAGGGTAGTTGGAGGTGATCAACCCTGCAGAAGAGAGCAATTAGGGGTGACCAGGCCAGCAGAGGAGGGAAGTTGGGGGCAAACAGGCTGGCAGCAGAGTGGTTATGGGGTGATCAGGCTGTCAGGCAGAAGCAGTTAGGGGCAATCAGGAAGGCAGGCAGGCAAGCAGTTGGGAGCCAGCAGTCCTGGATTGTGAGAGGGATGTCCGACTGCCCGTTTAGGCCCGATCCCGGTGGGATCAGACCTAAACAGGCAGTCGGACATCCCTTGAGGGATCCCATATTGGCGAGGGTACAGGCTGGGCTGAGGGACAACCCCCCTCCATGCACAAATTTCGTGCACCGGGCCTCTAGTCTATAATATAAAAGCCCAATGTGCACAGTGTCCCCTCAGGAGTTTGACAGGGAGACTGGGAGACCAGGTGTTCAATTACTTTCTATGACATGCACTGACCACCAGGGGGCGGCACGGAACAAAGGAAGGCCCTGGCCAGCAGCCGGAAGGCCCTGATTGGCCCTGATCACCAGCCAGGCCTAGGGACCCTACCCGTGCACAATTTTGTGCACCAGGCCTCTAGTATTTAAATATGAGCCATAGTGCGCCATCACTAAAGGTGAAACACGTTCTTGAAACCGTTGATGTTCTCTGGGTAAACAAGGCCTCCTCCATCTATAATACCTGATTGCATTCATTCATTGTTTAGTATATATTTAGTGTTTACCCTATGCCAGATGCATATGTGGGTGCAGATTTCTGAGGTGGATAAGAGAGACACTGATGTGGTTACGGGTGAACAAAACCAGCTCTGTCCTCAAGCAGCTTCCATTGTAGGCCTTTGTGATGGGAATAGCCTAAATCAGATGAAAAAACTCACGTAGTACAAAGTAACAATAAATTAATTTTGCTTCAGCACCTTTAAGAATCCCTGTTCAACAAAAGATGCTGCAGATTTTGTTCACTGGTGACAGACTAGCAGATTGTGGTAAATAGAATCCCTCATCCACTTCCGGTAAATGTGAAATGAGATGTCATTTGAGTTAGCTGGCTTAGAATTATCGGGGAAGTGCCTAGTCCAAGTATATGTGTGTACATTCCATAGAGCACCAAGAAAACTCCTGCACAGACCTATACCTGACAGGTAAGGGACAGAAGGCATTTACTTGTCCATTGTTAGCAGAATAAAAGTCAACGCAAGGGATAAATGTTGGAATGAATCGCAATACTCAGAGGCATCGAAGACCTGCATAGAGCAACCCAGGTAATATTAAAAACAAAACAAAATAAATCCTAAGTGAATAAAGGAAAAAAACAAAGCAATATATATATATACATATACATACACATATCTGTATGCAAATATATACATATATACAAATATAAATTAAAATATAAGTACATAGGAAACAACACGAAATATAGTTTTCAATTTTATCAGGAATTAAAAATTTTGGGGTATATAAATGTATAGATAATAGGACAAAGAAAAAACCTTTATCTGCTATTCAGATTAAGAAATAAAACATTACCAATAAAAATTCAACCTCACATGTAATTGAAAAGTAAATCTCCAAGGACACTTTTCTCTCCCCTTTCCAGCTAGTCTGACCTTGCTGATAATTTCTATTCATGATTTTATGCATTTGCTATGTGTGTAGTTGTGCAGAAACAATATACACATTATTTTACATGTTTAATAAAAAATACATAATATTGGATATATCCTTTGGAAACTAGCTTGATTTATTCAACATTATGATTTCAAAATGTTTTGCCATTACCTGTATATCTATTATATTCATTTTGACTTTAGATATGTATGAACATATCATATCTTATTTTTCCTTGTCTTATTGATAACAGTATTTGAAAAACAGATAACGTCAATATTTTTGACATTACAAATAATGTTGATCGCTAGCTGACTGAAGGGTTCTGGGTTTGATTCTAGTCAAGGGCACATACCTCGGTTGCAGGCTGAATCCCAGGCCCTGTTCGGGGAGCGCATGCAGAGATAACCAATCAATGTGTCCCTCTCACATCGATGTTTCTCTCTCTGTCTCTCCCTGTCCCTTCCACCCTCTCCAAAAATCAGTGGAAAAAAATATCCTCAGCTGAGGATTAACCCAATAACGTTGACATGAGCATCTATATACATGTCTCCTTGTTACACGTGTAAGTGTTCACCATAGTGTGAAACTAGAGCTGGAATTCCTGTGGTATCTATGTCTGATTTCCCTAGATAGTGCCAGTGATTCTCCAAACTGGTAGAACCAATACATTCTCATCAGTATTGCATGGAGCAACCTGTGCCTCCACATCCTGGCTGTCGGTTTTTCATTTTACCTATTGATGAATATGAAATGTCTTCTGAGGTTGAAAATCTTATGTTTTTATTAACTCCTTTGTATTTGCCTGTTCATGCTGGAAGCCAATTCCAGCATGTCCGCAAGACTGAATCATCTGGGATGGCTAAAAGGCATTTCCCCAAACCTGAATAGGATTGTCTGCTGCCAGACAGCTCAGAGCATCTTAATCTGCATGTTATTGCCTCCTGTTGGCCAAACACCTGAACAGCTGTAGGCTATTCCCCAATCTGACAATGCTTCTGTAAGCCTTACCCTTTGAAGTATATTATCTCCACCTTACCTTAGGACAATTTGTGTTAATAAATAGCATGGGATCCTGAGTCAAGGGGTAGTCTTAGCTCCTTTAGCTGAAGCTCCTCTGATCCCCAATGCCTTCATAACTATCTTTCATCCTTGGACTCCTTCTTGAATCTACGTGCAGCTCCTTTCTCCAGATTGCTGAACCCCTTCATAATGCTGGGACAAGAACCCCAGCATGTTCATATCCTTTTGTCTATTTTCCCATTTTCATCTGTTTTCTTATTGACTTATAGTACCTTTTATATAATCTGAATGCTAATCCTTTGTAGGTGTTATATATTGCAAATATCTCTCCTGATCCATGGCTTATCCTTTCAATTTGTTTATGATTTTGATTTAAAAAATTATGGTCAAATATCCATATTTTCCTTTTGGTTAGTTATATTTTTATTGGTATGTTTTAAAAAATCCTACTCCTATACCAAGTTCATAAAGATATGTTGCTATATTTTCTGATAAACACTCTTGAGTTCACTTTTCACATTAGATATTTAATTGGTTGGAATTGCTTTCTTTTATAGTGTGAAGGTGAGACCCAATATGTTGTTTTCAATTGGATAAACTATTGCTCCAAAACACTTACTGGATAATCCCTGCTTTCCCAGCTGATTTGTAAGGCCAACTGTTACTTATCAATTTTATATTCACTTTACAGTTTCTATCACCTCCCATGTATTCAGATACGTTCTAAACACTCGTTATATGTTAGTAATAAAATAATTAGGCCTGAGACTCATTCTGGGTTTCCAATCTAGGTCATAAAATAAGTTTCAATCAATATAAAAGAGTGGAATTGTTCAGAGTATATTCTCTGGCCAAAAGGATTTCAAATTGGAAATGAAGAACATTAAGATATCCAGAAAAGAAAAACAAATATTTTGCAACTTAGTAATAACATTTTAAATACCCATTAGTCAATCAAGGAATCAGACAGAAAATTAAAAAGTATTTCAAAATGAGTGATAGTAAAAGCAAACATATCTAAATGAGTGGTTACAGCTAAAGAGGTGCTTGGGGGGGGTGGGGGGAGAAGGGAATGCTTTAAATGATTGTATTAGAAAAGAGGGTTAAGGGTGAAACCAATTACTTTAACTTCCACCTTAAGAAGCCAGAAAAAATGACACCAAAAATAGTAGAAGGAAAAACAATAAATATTAGTAGTGAATAAACTATAAAAGAGACAAATTAAAAAATAACAGTATTTAAAAAACAGTAATAAATTAGTCAAAATATAGCAAGATTAGTTAAGACAAAGAAAGAAAACACGAACTGGCAACATCAGGAATAAAAGAAGATACCTCATGGTAAGTCAGAAACATTAAAAGAATGATAAAGGAAGAGCATGAAGAACTTGATGACAATCAGCTCTAACAGCTAAAATGAGCCACCCTTTGCAAAGCAAAGCTTACCAAGGTTAACACAAGTAGAAAGACAAAATCTAAAAGTCTCAATATCTCTTTAAAAATTAAATGTATGCATGGCTAGTGTGGCTCACTGGTTGTGTGAGAGATCAAGGTTTGATTCCCAGTCAGGGCACATGCGCCGAGTTTGGCCCGATCTCCAGTAGGGGGCATGCAGGAGACAGCTGAATGATGTTTTTCTCTCATGAATCTTTCTCTCTCTCTAGCCCTCTCTCTTCCTCTCTCTAAAATCAATAAAACGATTTTTTAAAAATTAAATTCATAATAAGAAAGATTTTCCATAAAGAAATGTCAGGCGCTGATGACTTCATATCAATTTAATGAAACATTAAGATAATGAAAATTCTACCCAAACTTTTTTTTAATATAAAAGAGAAAGGGGCAATTTCTTACACATTTTATGAAACTGACATAATACTGATACCAAGACCTGAAAAAGACATTTAAAATTATTACAAATCAATATCCCTCATGAACATGGACACAGCACACTTAATAAAATATTAGCAAATCTTTCCTTGCAGTCAATAAAAATGAAAATAACTCATCAACTGCAATTCATTTCTGAGGTGCAAGGTTGTTTTAACACTTGGGAATCAAGCGATGCAACTCACTATATTAACAGAAGAAAGGAAGGAAGAAATGATCACCTCCGCCAATGCAGAAAAGCATCGGTTCAATTTACCACCGCTCCATGAACACAGCTCTCAGGAAACCAAGAACAAAAGAGAAGGCCCTCATTTTGACCAAGTACATTTCTAGGACAAAAACAAGATGCCCAGGATAACTAACACCATGCTTTTCTGTGACACACTGGATGCTTTTCCTCTATCAGGAAGAAGGCCAACATGTCTGCTCTCCTCATGTGCAACCAACATTGTCCTGGGAGTCCAGGCCAGTGAGCATGAGGGAAGGCGAGGGAGGCAGGCAGGGAGGAGAGGAAAATAAGGATTGGAAGACGAAGTAAAACTATTGCCTGTTACTATGTTCAGATAACAATTCCATATATAGAAACCACTATTGGAATCTACTAAAAAATTACAGAAGTAAAAATTAATTTGCATTTCACAGAGAATAATGTCAATATATATAAAACCAAATATAATTGTAATTCTAGCAAAAAATAACTGACAAAATTTACAAAATAAAACCATCAACATCATAAACATATTTATGAAAAATTTAAATATTATGAAAATATTCTATAATAAAGACTATAACATATTACAGTAAGAAATTAGAGAAGACAAAAGGATAGATAAATAGATAGATAATAGATGATAGATGTATCAATCATGTTCCTGCATTAGAGAACTCAACCTGGTTAAGATTGTCAGTTCTTTACAAATAATCTAAATTCAATGCAACCCCAATCAAAATCACATAAGGTTTTCATTATTTATTTATGTATTTACTACAACCATGAAAACCACACATGGTGTCAAAACAAGCCAGAGGGAAATCATTTGGGCAAAAAATGAAAAAGGATCCCAAGTCAAATTTATAGAAAATATTCCTTTATTAACTTTTGGTCGAGAATATGTTTGTATATTTTCAGGAAACAACTCTGAGACCATGTGGATTCCGGCCACAGAGAGGAATTGACAGGACTACTCCAGCCATAAAGATAGAAGAGAAACAGTCCAGAGATGGAAGACGCTGACGTCGCCTTGCTATACTAGCAGTCAACAGCTGTGCGTCACTGCAGGTTGCCCAGGACCAAACCAGAGAGGGTCGGACCTGCATTACCACCATTTGTCCACCATCCAGAACTGAAATATCATTGCTGACATGTACACACAAGGAACTGTTTGACATTGAAATTGGGTCTCAAAAGAACTGTTGGCCCAGAAAGAAACTCACTACAGACTGATTCATTTGCCTGTCACCATAACCATTATTGCTTGTCTCACATTCGGTTCTTATAAGTGTATTTCTAATAGCACATGATCTCACTCATCTAGGGGAAATGATGAACAACATAGACTGATGAACAAGAACAGACCCAGAGACAAGGAGGCATGGATCAGACTGTCGGACCTCAGAGGGTAGGTAGGGGAAGGTGGGGAGAAAGGGGAGAAATCAAACAAAGGACTTGTGTGCATAGAAATGAGCCTAACCAATGATCAAGGAAAACAGGGGGGTGGGGGCATGCATGGGGAGGGGTGTGGGATGGGAATAGGGGGATGTTGACAAATATGTGATACCTTAATCAATAAAGAAATTTAAAAAAAAGAGCCAGGAAAAAAAAAGAATTGATAATGTGGTGCCAAAATTAATGTGGAAAACAATAGGCTTAGAATAACTAAAACAACCTTGAGAAAGGATAACAAAATTGGAGGACTAGAATCTTTAATTTGAAAATTTCAGAAATCATAGGGTAAAAAATAAATAGGTCAATCAATTAGAAACTCCAGAAATAGAGCCAATTAATCAATTTATTTTTGACAAAGTCACTATATTAGGTATCTATTGCTGTGTAGCAAATTACCACAAAACTTAGCACCTTTAGCAACAAACCTTTATTATCTAGCAATGCTTATGGGTTGGAATCTGGGCCCAGCCAGTGGATCCTATGGCCCAAGGTCTCGCACTGGACTGCTGCCAGGTGTGGCTGGGAAATGTGACTCCAGCTCACTCCTGGGGTGACGGGCATGGTTCAGTTCTGAGCAGCTTGTTGGACTGACGACCCCAGTTTTTTACTAGTGATTGGACTTCAGCTTCATAACACCGAAGTCCCTCCAAAGGGAAGCTCGTAATACTGCAGCTTGCTTCAACAGAGCAAGTGAAAAGAATCAGGGAGTGGGGAGCAGGGGCAATGATGTTAAGCACTTTTGCAAGGACCCACTCATCATTCTGATGTCATTTCTGTGATGTTTCTGCTCAGTTTTTAACCATTTTTCACCAGGTTGTTAGTGCTCTTTATGTGTACTGGATACAGGTCTTTTTTCAGCTGATGTGCGATCCATATAAACATTTCCCTATTTTAAGCTTGCCTCCACATTTTATTAAGAACGTCTTTTGATCAGCAGAATTTTGATGAAGTAAAAAGTATCCATGTTGTTTTCTTTCATGGGTTTTGCCATCTGTGTCCTCTCTGAGAAATGTATGTCTACATCTGATCACAGATATTCTGTTTTCTACTAAATGCTTTTTATATTTAACTTTTACACATTGATCCTTGATCCTTTTTTTAAAAAATATATTTTTATTGATTTCAGAGAGGAAGGGAGAGGGAGAGAGATAGAAACGTCAATGATGAGAGAGAACCATTGATCAGCTGCCTCCTGCACCTCCCCTACTGGGGATCAAGCCCACAACCCAGCACATGCCCTTAAGGGGAATCAAACCTGGGACCCTTCAGTCCGCAGGCCAATGCTCTATCCACTGAGCCAAACCAGTTAGGGTCCTTGATCCTTTTTGAATTAAGTTTTACAAAGTATGAATTGGCATTCATTTGCTTTACCTTTATGGATATCCAATTGTTCTAAACTATTAGTTAAAATTTATTTTTCCATTGAATTGATTCCATGCCAGTGCTGCATGGTATCATACATATAGACTCAAAAATCGATGAACTTAGAGGCAGAGTAGAAAAGGGGATGCCAGGGGCTGGGGGCTGGGAAATAAGAAGAGGTTGGCCAGAGGGTGCAGACTTCCAGCTCTAAGGTGCGTAAGATCTGAGGATCTAATGTACGCCATGGTGACAACATTGGCAACACTGTATTGTACAACTGAAATGCACTAAGAAAGTAGGACTTACTTTTATCCAAAGCAAAGGTAAACACAGAGATGATGTGTGTGCTGATCAACCTGATGAAGGAAATCCTTTCACACATATCACATCATCACCTGTGCACTTTAAATATCTTACAATTTTGTTAATTATATCTCAATAAGAAATAAAGTATACATTAAAATATATCCTCTAAAAATTAGTATTTATGTGTCTATTTCTGGATTCTTGATTCTCTTCCATTGATATATTTGTTCACCCTTATACCAAAAACAATCTTTATTAGTGTAGCTTTTACATTAAGTCTTAAAGTTATAAAGTTTAATTTTTCTCTATTTGTTCTTATTTATCAAGACTATTGTGGCTGTGGATTTAGTTTGTAAATTTCTACAAAACACCAACTGAGATTATGATTAGAATTACCTAAACCAGAAATTTTCAACCTTTGTTATCTCATTGCACAAATAACCTAATTACTAAAATTCTTCAGCTCGCCAAAATATATATATTTTTGCTGATCTGACAAAAAAAAAATAGGTATAATTTTGATTCATTCACACCAGACGGCTATTGTTGTGTTGGCTGAATTTGGCAGTTTAAGGGAAAAGAGGTCGGTGCCCCTGACTAAATAGTCAGGTGCTGCATGTTTTAAACATTCTTCCGGCACACTGGGTGAAAATTAATGCCTTAAACCGGTATATCAATTTGGAAAAAAGATGGCCATCATAAAAGATGGCCAATTCTAATTCATAAGCATGATATATCTTACCATTTATTTAGGTCTTCTTTGAGTTCTTTCAGCTATGCTTTAACATTTTTAGTGCATATCTTTCATTTAGTTTCTATCCTACTTTTAAATGAATTTTCTTTTATCTTTATTCTATATTCTTAATTATTTCCTATTACATAGAATTACGTGCTTTGAATATTGCCCAGTATCCTATAATCTTACAAACCTTATTTATTATTCAAGTTGTTTTTTATAGATTTCTCAAAAATTTATATGTAAAAATGATGTTTTAAGTGAACATAGAAAATTCAATTCTTTATTTTACCAATTACTTGTGCTGTTTATTTTTTACTTCTTGCCGTATTGCAGTGGCTGGGGCCTTCAGTACAATGTTTAATATTTTATCATTGAGTATGCTGTTAGTTATAATTTTTCACATAATCTTTTTCAGATTGAAGAATTTTCCTTCACTTTCTAGTTTTCTGAGGGTTCTCAACATAAATCAATTTTGAATTTTAGCAAATGATTTGTAGGCTTCACTAAGGATAATCACATGATTTTTCATGTTTATTCTAAAAATCTACTAAGTTAATTGATTTTTTAATTTAAAATAATCTTCCATTTGTAGAATAAATGTAATTTCATTATGATCTATTATTTTTTTTTCATATACTCTGTATTCAATTTGCATTTGTTATGTTAAGGATGTATATTTATATTCATGAGGATATTAGTCTAATACTCTCTTTTTGTAATAATTTTGTCAGATTCGACAGCAGTGTTATATTAGCACTAGAGGCCCAGTGCATGAAATTTGTGCACGTGGGGGGGTGTCCCTCAGCCCAGCCTGCACCCTCTCCAATCTGGGACCCCTCGAGGGATGTCCTGGTAGGATCAGACCTAAACAGGCAGTCGGACATCCCTCTCACAATCCAGGACTGCTGACTCCTAACTGCTCGCCTGCCTGCCTTCCTGATTGCCCCTAACAGCTTCTGCCTTCCAGCCTGATCACACCCTAACCACTCCCCTGCCAGACTGATTGATGCCTAACTGCTCCATTGCCAGCCTGATTGCCCCTAACTGCCCTCCCCTGAAGGCCTGGTCACCCCTAACTGCCCTTCCCTGCCAGCCTGGTCACCTCTAACTGCCCTTCCCTGCCAGCCTGGTCACCTCTAACTGCCTTCCCCTGCAGGCCTGGTCCCCTCCAACTGCTCTCCCCTGCAGACCTGGGTTCCCCCCGCAACTGCCCTTCCCTGAAAGCCCGGTCACCCCCAACTTTCCTCCTCTGCTGGCCTGGTCACCCCTAACTGCCCTCCCCTGCAGGCTTGATTGCCCCCAACTGCCCTCCCTTGCAAGCCTGTTCCCTCCCAACTGCCCTCCCCTGCTAGCCATCTTGTCGTGGCCATCTTGTGTCCACATGGGGGCAGGATCTTTGACCACATGGGGGCAGCCATCTTGTGTGTTGGAGTGATGGTCAATCTGCATATTACTCTTTTATTAGATAGGATAGTGGCCTGGTGCACAGGTGGGGGCCAGCTGGTTTGCCCTGAAGTGTGTCCTGGATCAGGGTGGGGGTTCCCTTGGGGCATAGGGTGGCCTGGGTGAGGGGCCTGTGGTGGTTTGCAGGCTGACCATGCCCCCTGGTGACCCAAGCGGAGGCCCTGGTATCTGAGATTTATTTATCTTCCATAATTGAAACTTTGTAGCCTTGTGCGGAGCCAAGCCTCCTGCTTGCTCCGTGGCTGCCGCCATTTTTGTTGGAATTTATTTATCTTCTATAATTTAAATTTTGAAGCCTTAAGCGGAGGCCAAGGCAGGCCAGGGTGTGCGTAAAGCTTGGCTTCCTCCATTACCGGGGAAACCCAAGCCTCTTGCTTGCTCTGTGGCCACAGCCATCTTAGTGAGTTAATTTGCATACTAGCTCCTGATTGGCTGGTGGGCATGGCTTGTGGGTGTAGTGGAGTGATGGTTACTTTGCATATTACTCTTTTATTAGATAGGATTGAAAACTAAGTTGGAAAAAAATTTCTCCATTCTGTTTTCTGAAAAACCTTATGTAAGATTGGTTTTACTTTCTCTTCAAGTGAATGTAAATTACATGTAAATATAACCTGAATTATTTATCCAAAAACAACTATTCAGAATTTCCACTTGCTCTTGTACCAGTTTTGTTAAGATGTGTTTTTAAAGAACTAGTCCATTTAAATTGTGAAATTTATTGGTAAAATTATTAATCATTTCTTATTATCCTTTTAATAACTATTAAATCTGTAGCAACATTCCTTCTTACAGTTCTGATATAGAAAATTTGTTTTTTTCTCTAAATTTGACCAGTCATGCTATGGGATTACATAATGTATTTCTTTTTCCAAAGACACAATTTTTTAATTAGTTCATTTTCTATATGGTTGGTCTGTTTTCTGTCATTAGTTTTTGCTCTTTTACATATTCTTTTTACTTGCTTTGTGCTCAATTTGATTATATTTTTCTAGAATTTTAAGGTAAAACATAAGGTTATTCTAAACCTTTTTTTCTAATATGACCATTGCATTTTTTAACTAATGCTTTAAAATATTTTCAAATCTCTCAAGTTTTTCTTTGAACCATGGTTGTCAAATATTTTAGGCTTATTTTATTTTTTCATAATTTAACTTTGCTCTGGCCAGATATCTTTTATCTTTTAAATTTAAATATTTTTCAGTGCATTGAGATGTATAATTTCAGTCAGCCTATACTCTATCTTGGTGAACCTTTTATATATACTGACAGGGATGTTTCATTTGCGGTTACTTAGCTAGAAGGTGCAGCCTCTAGGTATCATTTCGATCTTCTATACACTTACTACTTTTGTGTCTGGCTGTCCAGTCAGTTACTGAGGAATAAGTGACAAAATTTCCAATTACATTTGGGTATTTGTCTAGTTCCATCATTATTCTTTTATATTTTTATCCATTTATTTCAATCTTACTTGCATACATTTTTATTATTCTATGTCTTCTTGATAAGCTGACATTTTTATTATTATAAAATATTTCTCTTTTTCATTGGTAAGTCTTCATGACTAGAAGTCTATTTGGTCTATAATTAACATCGCCAGCAGTGTTCTTTGGCTATTGGATTCATGGTATTGTTTTTATCAACTTTTACTCAAACCAGCTAAGTACATTTAGAGTTCATCTCTGACGGACACATGTAGCCACGTTCTGCGGCCATTTTTGCATAACCTAATCTGAATCTGGTAGACGGTGTCTTTTAGTTGGAGGGTTTCATTCTCATCATTTAATGTACTTATTGACATTCTGAGTTTAGTTACTTGCATTACTTTATTTATTTCAGTTCATCCTGTTTTTCAAATCTTCTGTTACACTTTTATCTTTTTCTTGTTTAAAAACTCTTTTTTTTGTAATTGATTTTAATTTCTTGGTTAGATTTTCAGTGATCTGTCTTTGTACTACATTTAGAGGCTATCCTCAGAATTACAGTAAGAATTTTTAATTAAAAATTTAATATGATATTGCTTTACCATGAAAAGGTTCTGAGCACCAATTCCGACATTAGTGAGGGTTTTCCTGTGCCAATACCCTATAATTACCTCAATTCTGACTCGCTGTCTGGATACGATATCAAATCCCGACGATGAAGGGTTCAGTCCTGCAGACACCAAGAGCAAGTCCAGGTTGTCACGCATGGGTTGGACTAATTTGCTAGAGTGGGCCACAGAACTCAGAGAAACATGTCACTTACTAAACCACCAATTTATTACACAAGGATATAGCTTGGGAACAACCAGATGAGAGAGATGTGGAGGGCACAGTATGTGGGGAGGACGAAGGCCTTCCAGCCCTCTAGGATTCCCTAGCGCCTCCACAAGTTCCCAAAACAGCAGCTCTCTGAATCCTGCCTGTTGGGGTTTATGGAAGCTTCCTTGCTTAGGTCTGAGTGACTAAATCACTGGTCTTTGTTGATTGATTCAACCTCCCAAACAGAGGAAAACAGAGGGAGAAGTGGGAACAGGAGGGACTCACTAGGCACCAATCAATGCACCCCTTGCAAAGAGTAAGGCCATTGGAGAAAGGACTGCCTGGAACACAGAAAACAAAATGGATAGACCCCTCACCAAGAAATGTTAGCAAAGAGTGAGAATCTGATGACCAACAAGGAGACCCAGGGGTGCCTCTATACCCCCCAACCCATTACTATTTCTACCAGGAGCCCCAGGTACAATTAACTGTGGGGAACAAGCTAACTGAATCACTGTAGATACAGGAGCTACATACTCAGCACTAAGTACAAAACTAACCAAGGAAAGTCCAGCTGCGGTGATGGTTACTTGAGTGACCAACTACAAAAACAGATGTTCCTTCAACCTCTAGAATGAATGCCAGCTTGAGAATCAAAAACTTACGCATAGTTATCTCTACATGCCAGACTGCCTGGTTCCATGGTGGGTCAACTTTTACTTTGCAAACTGCACGCACCAATAACTTTCCCCCGAGAAGCAGCAGTTCTGTATAAAAGTTCTGCTGGAATGTGCTCTCCAGCTCCAGGTGCTCCTGACTTGCCCAGAAGGAGCCGGAGGTGAAGTCTTCCCACCCAAGATCTACAAGCAGGTTGATCGAGCTGTTTGGGCTGATGGAACCCCAGGGTAGAGCAGTTAACATCCAACCCATGGAAATTAACCCTAAAGAAAGGGAGTAGATCACACAGAAAAAAAGGAAGCGTTAGTTCAGCCAGTGTGGCTCAGCAGTTGAGTGTCAACCTATGAACCAGTAGGTCACGGTTCATTCCTGGTCAAGGCACATGCCCAGGTCGCAGGCCCGATCCCAAGTGGGCGGGGGTTGGGGAGGGTGCAGGAGGTAGTGGATCGATGATTCTCTTTCATTGTTGATGTTTCTGTCTCTCTTTCCTTCTGCCTTCCTCTCTGAAATCAATAAAAACATTTTTTTTTTAAAAAAAAGGAACCTTTAGAGGAAATGCAACCAGTATTGCAGAAATTCTTAATCAGGATTAATTCGGCCATGCCAGACTCCCCATTTTTGTCAGTGAAAAAGCCTCTGATGAATATCGATTTGTACAGGATCTTAAGACCATAAATGACGTTGTCCAGGGCATTCATCCCACGGTGCCCAACCTTATACTTTGATGACCACAGGGTCCAGGGACAGCAAATGATTTTCAGTCCTAGACTCAAAAGCTGCTTTTTTCTGCATCCCAATAGATGAACAGGCTCAACTATTAATTGAATGGGAGGACCCAGAACTAAAGCCATGCTCTAATACTGTTGGACTGTGTAGCCACAGGGACTTAAGAATCCCCAATATTTCATATTGGGAAATATTATGAAAAGATTGAAGAGATGTTCAATTTAAATCGGGAATTCTTCTACAATATGTAGATGCCTTACTACTAGCCAGTAATAC
Source organism: Ia io (assembly GCA_025583905.1). Lineage (NCBI taxonomy): Eukaryota > Metazoa > Chordata > Mammalia > Chiroptera > Vespertilionidae > Ia > Ia io. The sequence goes on along the minus strand of JAJQQW010000012.1, from coordinate 61,301,094 downwards.
TTACAAAGACTGTTTGCTCAACACCATCAGTCTTGAACCATTTGGCAAAAAGAGAATATAAAGTATCGCCTCATAAGGCCCAGTTTTACAAGCAGGAGGTGGCATACCTGGGATTCCAACTGAAACAGGGCACTCGGAGCTTGATGGCTGATGGAAAGCTAGCCATTGCTACAATAAAAATCCTGGAGAACCAGAGGCAGCTTCATGGATTCTTAGGGATTATGGGGTTTTGCCGAATTTGGATTCTAAACTTTGGCCTTAAAGCAAAACCACTGTCTAATTCTTCGAAAGGACTGGACTCTGAACCTCTTGAGTGGACAGGAGACTGTCAGGCAGCATTGACACCTTAAAGGAAAAACTAGTTTTGGCTCCTGCACCACAATTTACAGAAAACTTTCAAATTATACATTCATGAAGACAAGGAATTGAACTTGGGGTATTAACCCAGACCTTGGGAAATACCCCTCAAGCCATAGCCTATTTCTCAAAGAAACTAGATCACAAGACAAAGGGATGCTACCATGCCTCCTGGCAATAGCATCTACCTATGACATCTTACAGGAAGCAGAGAAATTCACTCTGGGGCAACCTACTATGGTATTTGTACCATACCAGGTCCTAACTGTAGTAGACCAGAAAGGAGAGTATTGGCTTGAAGCATCCATCTTATATAAAAACTGCTGTTTGAAATTTTAATCCTGCTATTTTGGCTTCTGTAAATGCTTGCTTGCTTAAATCATAAGGAAATAATACTACTCCCTGTTCCAAAGAGGCCGTGAACCTTCCCCAGATGAAGTTATCAGTGCTGACACCAGGCCAAGCATTGCTTGGTTCTTCTGCAGTTTTCTGTAACATTAATGGTTCCCTGAAACAATGGGAAATAACCATGCTTGGCCTTTTGGCATCCGGTGAGTGGGCTGAGTTTGGGGTCCGGGGGAGCTGGATAGGCCTCCGGGAGGCGCCGCTCTGCTGATTTAGCAGAATTGAACTAGTGAGGGGGGGGGGGAAGCGGGGGGGACTCCAGGCACTCCAGGACCTCAGCCCAGGACCCAGCTGGTATCTGGAAAGTGGACGGACACTTCTGGACCTGTCGACAGAATCAGTAAGGTAGGGACCCTTATCAGTGGGGCCCACTCCGAGTGAGTGGAAGGGGGAGCTTGATCACCTCCCCGGAAGTCAAGGACTTCCTCAGGCAAATTAATCAGAAATCAGGAATCAGGTGGACTGTTTAAACTCTGGGTAAATATCTGGTAGAAGTAAAAAACTCAACTGTCTGGTATATAAATGTGGGACACTGGAGGTGAGTGAATTCAGATTCGATTAAGGAATTATGAGTTCACTCTGCTGTTTGTTTGTGTGGGACTAGCCACTTTGCTACCAAGAAGGGGGACTGGACGCAGTCTTAACTCCTCCGGTAGGTTCTCACCGAGACGGTGGAGAATTCTGTTCTGGGGCATGGGTGCCGGGAGTGCCCCCACACCCATATGAGGAGTTGGTCATTGTTTCATTTATCTGCTCAGCTCCAGTCTGGGCTAGTCTACTGAGAGAGTGTGAGTACAGATGTTTGTCTGTCTTGGCATAATTATCTGCTCATTAACTGGTCTGTGTGATGCGAAAGCCACTTTGTGCCTTCTGGCTGTACACATGAGAGTATTTGTTATCTCTTTCTATTGTTTAATTTGTCTAAAGATAGGGTGGACCCACTGTGACAAAATGCAAAAGTCTCTAGCAGCTGTGAGATTTATTTTTCTCAGAGTCTTTTGCTCTCCGTCAGAGAGGGAATCAGCCCACTTAGCTAATGAAATTTCTGTCTGTTTGTGTACTAGGGGTTTTGGTTTGCTCTGTGATTTTGCTGTATTAGGTTGAAATCTTGGAATTCTGGGGTTAATTTAAAGGTATAAATCTGGAAGGGTGTGCAGCTGTTACAGAGAGAAGGCCTTAACCCTTTGCACTTGCTTGCTTTTTTCTCAATTCCTGCTACCGATGCTAACCGTGTCAAGTCACACTCGACATCTGAGTGCAAAAGGTTAAATGTAAAAATCCTAAATATACAGGATCTCAGACCATTTGCCTTGTTTCAGGACAGAGTAAATGGTTAATGTAAAAATGGGAGGTGTCTGCAGTTAATTATGAAGCAGGGAGTTAGGTTTTTGTTGATTTTTACTGGCTGCAGACCTCTTTGCTGGAATAAGGGTCTGGTCCATGGTCTTATCTGAACTACACTAGATTCAATGTCACAAGTTTTCTGCAAGCACAATTAATCTTTCTCTGTCCTGGTTTATTCTTTTTAACCCTTCCAATACTAAATTAGACTGATACAATATACTTGAAATTATATAAGGAAGAATATAGCAGTTTTTACTAGACAAGTTTTAATATACCTGCTCTTAGTTTTATCACTGAATGTCTAGTTATATTTTCTTGAAAAAATACATTTAAAATGTGTTCATAAATGTTAATCTAAGAAATACTGGCTGTCTATTTTTGGTAATCATTAAAGGATCGAGGTGTCTAAGAATAAGAAATTACCAAATAAAAGGTCTAAGGTATGGTTATGCATTTTTAAAGGACATAGAAAAGAAGGTTTAAAGGCTAATTTGAAAACGTGAAATTTATAAAGGTTGTGTATGTAATAATAAAAAGAAATCCAACTAATGTTATCATAATCATCTATTCATGAACCCCGTCTACCCTGATTATATATATCTTGTATGTCTTGTTTGGCTTGCCATTTTCAGTTATTTATTACGTACGATCCTCCTAGAGGACATAACCTGGTCTTTCCCTTCTTCTCTCACTCCTGATTCTGACAGCAACTGTAACTGGATTAAAGATCTTTTCTTTCAGGAGGCCCTCCAGGCTTTCAGTCCATAAGAAATTTCCCTGCACACTCTTGTCATCCTCTGCCTTCTTTTCCAGACCAACTAAGAGTCATTTTTCTCCACAGGTCAGACCCCAGCCTCTGGGAGGGAGGGCTGCTACAGCAACAGCCTGTAGTTTTCTCCAAAACTCCAACTGTTTCTATTTCTCCCCTCTCTAGGAATTGTCTTCCTCTGACTCACAATAGGAAAGGGAGACAAGCAAAGGGCCCTGGAACTGTGAAAGTAACCAGGGATGAAGCTGGTAAAGTTTCCCATTTGCAAATGTACTGAAAGGGTTCAGTACCTGTTGCTGCTGGAAGAGGAGGGGCTGATGTCCCCTTCCTCTGTCTTGAACTCTCCCAGAGAAGCTAAAAGATTTAACCCCTTAGACTAAGGGGTGGGCAAAGACACCCGGTTGGGGGTAGAGGGGATAGATGCCCTGTTCTTACTTACAGAGAAGCCTGTGGGAAAGGTCAAGGTCCCTGCCAGGAAAGAGGACAGGTGGGAAGGCAAGGGCCTGATGCCCAAGCCATCACCGGAGCGCTTTGCTATGTGCAAACGTGTCTCTCCCTGCAGCCCCGGCTGTGTTTGGCTCTCCACTAGGAACTAAGCAGTAGTGAGAGACAGGGATGGCAAGGCCCTGTAACTGGTAAACAGGGTTAACAGGAGAGGGCAGAGGGAAGGCATTAGCTAAGAGCAGCTCAAGACTTTCAGACCCTCCAGAGAGGAGGAGTCTGACTGAGGGACTGGCTGAGACCCCATTGGGTTATGAGGACCGGAGGCTGCATATTGAACTTATAGACTGCAGTTTGCTAGGCAGAGGTCCAGGCCCAGTTGTGTAGGGGTTAAGCTGCCTGTGTACAGCAAAACAACTTTCTCCCGAGCCAGAATACATTTTAGAGAAATTGGACAGACTGTGTTTGTGGCTAGAAAGAAGAACTGGCTGCCACGCACAGCCCTGACAGTGGCCTGCAGAAAACTGTATAATAGACTTAGATGATGCCTGTGTCTTCATGGACATGACTCCAGAGAGACAAGGACAGTTTTGCTTTGTGTAGGGAGGTAAAAATTGAGTTTAGTCACCTCCCTAAGATGTTTGTATAGCCCTACCATGTGTCATGTTTAGTAGCAGAAGATTTGGCTACCTAAGGTGGCCACAGTGCCAATATTGTACTTCACTGTGTTAATACTATTGCATTAGCCCTAACCAGTTTGGCTCAGTGGATAGAGCGTCGGCCTGTGGACTCAAGGATCCCAGGTTCGATTCCAGTCAAGGGCATGTACCTTGGTTGCGGGTACATATCCAGTAGGGAGTGTGCAGGAGGCAGCTGATTGATGTTTCTCTCTCATCGATGTTTCTAACTCTCTATCCCTTTCCCTTCCTCCCTGTAAAAAAAAAAAAAATCAATGAAATATGTATTTAAAAAAAAATAATATTGCATTAACCTTGCAGATTTGAATGCAGTTGCCAAAAGGGCAGGTGCCCAAATGGGCAAGGAAAAATACCCATCTGGTTTTGGTCTCTATTGAGTGATAGTTGGCATCCTGTATACTGCCTTGCAGGCCTGTGTGACCATGCCCATGTCAGGGGTGGCACAAACCTCAACTTTAGGAAACTGGGGAAGGCCTGTGTCGAACAGAGGGAAGTGGTGAGTACCAGCCCTCTGTTACAGGAATTACAGACCCTGTGAGGTCCTGTGACAAGTGAGACTCTGTAAAGGGATAAAGCTCCCTTAGTCCATTCTGAGAGGGCGTGTCAGCCCTCCCAGAGGCCATATGTAATTTAAGGACAAGTCAAGTAGGGGGAACCCTACTACAAGGACAGCTGTGACTGCCTATTTGAATATAGACACATTTTGAATTTCTTCTTGCCATTTGAAGACAGTTATATTACTCTGAAGAGCCCATAGAAAGGACTAGCAAGGAAAATCAGAAAATCTTACAGCAGGTCAGTATATTTTTCTCCTTATATAATTCCTCCAAAATTTGGCAATACTTAATAAATAAATCATGGCAATACATTTCTTTGCATAAATTCAATAAGGCTGGTTTCCAATGGTGGTTTTATTAACCAAAAACTTTGACTGGAGTATCACGTATTATAGAGTCCTATCTGAGCTCTGAAGATTTGAAGCCAATAAGAGTGCCACGTAAAAGGCCTGGGATCTTGCTTGGTAGCTCTGAAAATAGCTGGCTCTGGAGCATCAGGCCCATACCCTACCATCGCTGGCGGTTGGTCAGAGCAGACGGGGAGCAATAAGGGCGCCTCTGCGTCCCTGTGGACCCCCATGCACTCTGGGCCACGAGTAGGAGGGCTGCTGAGATGGGCCTTGAAGCCTAGGGCGTGGGCCTGGGTGGAGTTGCTGCAGGTACAGATCTTGGTGAGGATTCACCTAACTCAGCAGACACTGCAGGCAGGCCTGACGGCAGCTGGATGGCTTGGCTTCCTGGCCCTACGGGGCACAGTAAGATTCAATTATAAATTCCGGCAAAGGTAGTCAGTTACCATTCTTGTTGTGTTTATGCAAACAATCAGGCCAAATTGAATACAATAGATAAATTGGTCTTGATTTGGTTCTTTTAATCAACAGAGGGATAATTTTAAGGAGAAAAATTCTATTTCAATAAAAGTTATTAAATATTTTCTTTCCCTTCCACCAGACCATTTGTTGTAACTCTTGCTATTCTAATTGCTCAATAATACTAAAATACAGTTTGTCTCCACCAGGTCACAAGCCCACATCCTTCTGTGCCTAGGCCTCATCATCCCTCTGACAGACAGAAAGGATCTCTTGGCTCTGAAAGGAAACTCCATCCCCCTTCAGCACGGAAGCAGTCAGAGGACCCCACCAACGTCCATTTTCCCTGAAAGAATTCAGAGCCAGGATCCTTGAGGTGATATATTAGGCAGTAAGACAGACATGAGCAGAGCAAGGACGATGGGCCAACTAGTGCTACCAAATGTAACTAAGTCTTTCCACCTCTACGTATGTGAGACAAGGGGACTCCCTAGAAGCAAGAGGAAACTAGGCTGCAGATGAAACAGCCCAGGAGACTGCCCTAAAACCAGTGGGGCCTCTATAGATTCTAGTGACTCTTCCAGACCCTGATCTACCCACCTCACCAGCTTACACAGAAACCCAATCTAGAAAAGCCAAAATCCATAACCAATCTTTACTCAAGTTCTTACAGGCTTTACAGTCTACCAGGAAGCAATCCAGAAGCACGTCCAAGATGCTCTGCCTGTACCAACTTCTGATCCACTTCATCCCTTCCACCCTGGTGATTCTGTTTGGGTAAAGAAATTCACTACCCAAGGACTGACTCCTACCTGGAGGGGACTACATACTGTCATCCTGACCACCCCCACGGCAGTCAAGTCAACAGGATCCCAACATGGCTTAAAGCAGCACAGGCAGAAGGATTCTCTAAAGATAAAACTTTCACATGTGCCATATTATTAATTCTCTCTATAGAACTTAGTAAAGGAAGCCTCAAACTGAATAGGTTAACAATGTTAACAACCCCCAAGAGTCAATGATTTGACTCATTTACAAATGGGGAATGAAGCATTCATCTTATATAAAAACTGCTGTTTGAAATTTTAACCCTGTTATTTTGGCTTCTGTAAATGCTTGCTTGCTTAAATAATAAGGCAATAAGACTATACTCCCTGTTCCAAAGAGGCCATAAACCTTCCCCAGAAAAAGTTATCAGTGCTGGACCCAGGCCAAGCCTTTGGTTGAGGTCTCAAAGACCCAGCACATAGGGCCATTTAAGAACTTGCAAAGGGAACCAGAAAAATCCTTATTTGGGAGAAAAAGAAGGTAAAAAAATATAAATACTGGAAACTTCCTGTGTGACTTAGCCCAGAATTTCAGAGACATTCTCCTCTGGTCCGCATGTAATAATAATAATAATAAGTAACTCCATCTCTCTAAGCATTGCTTGGTTCTTCTGTGGTTTTCTGTAACAGACTGATGGCAGAGCACATGGGAAAATATCAGGCCATTTTATTAGACAACCTGAATGCTACCTTAGTTTGTAAATAACTTAAACTTGGGCACCCTACTCCTAGACTTAGAGGGAAGCTCAGACCTCAAACATAATTGCTTAGAAATCATTGACAAAGTTTATCCCAGCAGACCAGCCTCTGACAGAACCTGAGAGATGGGAGGAGATTCTTGCAGGACAAAGAAGAACCGTGCACATGGCAGTCACCATAGACAGGGTAATAGAAGCCCAAGCCAGCGCTGTAGGAACCTCTGCACAAAAGGCTGAACTGACAGCCCTCACAGATGCCTTGGAATTATTCCAGGGAAAGAATATTAACATCTACTCTGACTCTAAATATGCTTTCATGGTAGTCCGTGCCCATGGGCAATGATGGAAAGAGAGAGGACTCATAACCTCAGGGAGGAGGACTCATAACCTTGGGGAAGAAGGAGAATGCAAAAGAGATTTTAAAATTGGCAGAGGCAGTGAGTCCATTGAACCGCATTGCCATAATGCACTGCCCAGGACACCAGAAGGATGGTTCCTAAACAAGCCAATACAGCCGCAGGACCAGCCACCCAGGGGCCACCACTTCTTGGGGCTTTAATTCCTCACCTGGACCTGTCAGAATTTAAATCCCATTACACAGAAAGAGATGAAGAATGAATGGGGATTCTCTAATACTGACCCTATTTTATATGGAAGATCAACACTCATGTTTCATCTTACTCCCTGAAGCTCATATCCAATCCTCAAACATCTACATGAAGGGACCCATTATGGAAGGGATGTTTTATTGCACCTCATTAGCCCACAGTTGAAGAGTTCTCACTTACAAAAGGCCTTCAGAAGATTACCCAAGCCTCTCAGATATGCGCCAAAAACAGTCCCAAGGCAGACATGCCCCAACAGCAAAGGGAGTGCAATAGAAAGGGCTATGCCCATTGGAGGACTGGCACGCTGACTTTACAAGGATGCCTAAAACCACAGGAAATGTTAAATTCTTATTGGTTTTTGTAGACACCGTTTCTGCACAGGCAGAGGTATACATACCCCACTAGAGCTGGGAAGACAACTGAGGTAGCACAGCTTCTACTCAAAGAAATAATCCCAGGTTTGGATTTTCTTATAGCATTCAAAGTGACAATGAACCCTTGTTCACTTCAGGAATCACCTGGAAGATAGGACAGACACGACAGATTCAATGGAAAGTGCATGCATCTTGGCAACCACAATATATGAGGATGCCTGAGAAAATGAGCCCCACAATAAAGAAGACCCTGGCAAAAATATGCCAGGAAACACATTTGAAATGGGACAGACACACCTACTTCCCTACTCGGGCTTAGGGGAGTGCCCTGAAGTGGACTTAAACTAAACCTTTTAAAAATAGTTTATGGGAGACCCTTCTAAGTTTCTGTTTTAGGAAAACTCCCTTTAGATTTAGAACATGAATAAAAAAATCAAACAGTATGAACAACATTCAGGGCGAACACCAACAACTTTGCTCATTGCAGGTCTATCTACTCTCTGATGAGTTTTACATCCATTCCAGCTGGGAGGCCCAGTCTTACTAACGACCCGGGAGGCTCAAGATCCTGAAGAGCAGTTAGCTGAGCAATGAACCAGTCCCTACGATGTCTGCTGACAACACACGCCTCCCTAAAGCTCACGGAATCCAGCCTTGGCTCTACCACACACAGATAAAGCAGGCACCACCTGAGGAGGACTCGGATCTGGCTGTGCTGCTGCTGATACTGCAATGGCAAGCTGGACCTGCACTGCTGAAGGAGATTTAAAGTTCATCTTTCGGAAAGGAACAGCACTGCCCATGGCTAAGTGACAATGTTACTTTTTATTTTCTCATTATTTTTTGGCAATTGCTGTACTTTACGCTCATGCTTGGACTGAGAACATCTTTGTCCACATTTCCCAGACAGTGGCTTCCTCAGCAAACTTACTGGTATTCTGTTGTTGAGTGTGCCACCCAACACCCCACTCAGGATTAGATCATAGGAATACGTTAGTCTCTCCGGTTTCTGATTTAACTGCAATTCCCGCTGCACTACTAGGCACACCCCTCACTGAGCACGTGACTGTCTGTCTGCACAACAGGTCTCCGCCTGGAAGCCCCCTGGCAACACTGCCTCTTGAAATCTGAAGCAGTCTCCCAGCTCCGCCTGCTCAGCAGTGCCATCCTCTGGACACCACACGTGCTGCTTCTGAAGACAGCAATCCTCCTCCCTCTTGTAAAGGCTTCTCTCCTTTCTGACCTCCTTCTTCCCTTGGTAGATAACAAGAATCTCTGGACACGGCGATAGGTAAGACTACATACACCCTTTGACAGTAGGAAGAAACAACAGAGATGAGACCTCCATCCATTTACCCTGTAAGATTACAAGGCTCCAGAGTTTTGAAGGAGGAAGTTGTTACCATAGACAGCGGTTAAAGTGCCAGCCCAGCTGGCCACTTTGAGGGGCGCACCATGCAGGGACTGCACAGAGGACACAGGTGCACTGGGATCCAGGGGTGCCCCACAGACTGCAACTGATTCCCCTGGGTGTGTGGGCCCCTTGTTTACTGTTGAGAGGTGGGCTGAGTGCTGTGGCATCTCCAGGCTTCCTGATGGAGGGTTCTGCAGTGACCCCCCTCCCTACTGGTATCGTAGACAGTCAGGGAACACTGGGGTATCTCCCCCATTGTCCAAGATGGTGCAGGAGGAGGCTCCTACACTGAGTGCACCACAGCCTAGAACAATGTGTGGATAGGGCCCATGAACACTAAAAGCTATAAGATAATTGAAATAAAGAAAAAAACTTTGTCCTGGCCGGTGTGCTCAGTGGTCAGAGCATTGGCATGCCAAAAGTTCATGGATTTGATTCCCTGTTAAGGGCATATACCTTGGTTGCAGGTTCAATCCCTGACCCTGGTTAGGGTGCGTGGAGAGGTAACCAATTGATGTCTCTTTCTTCTCTTCTCTTCTCTCCTCTCCTCTCCTCTCCTCTCCTCTCCTCTCCTCTCCTCTCCTCTCCTCTCTCTCTTCTCTTCTCTTCTCTTCTCTTCTCTCTCTCTCTCTCTCTCTCTCTCTCTATCTCTCTTCCTTTCTTCCTCCCTGCCACTCTCTCTAAAAAATCTATGGAAAAAAATATACTCAGGTGAGGATTCATAAAAAGAAAAAACAAAACAAAACCAAAAAACCTTCCCTCCAAGAGCTTGAGCAAGAAGATGAGATGGTCTCTGAGACAGGACTCCACCATTCTCTCGAGTCAAGATACCTGAATAAACCTCTTTCCTTTTGCACCAGGACCTGCCTCAGGAGTTTGGCTTTATTATGGCAGCAACCAGCCTGCATGTTTTTGTTACAACTGGTCAGCGATATTTATCACTGCATTAATTTTCCCCAAATCATTTTCCCAACGGTTTTTGTATTCATTGCTAATATTTTCTTTAATAAATTTTTGTATTATGAGTTGCACTGGTGGTTTTCTAATTCCACATTGATTAGCTGTCACTTTTGCCCTCCTCCCCACCTTTAGAAAAATCTTCTCTACAGAAATGGAAAGTTCATGAGTAAGCATTTTAAAACTATCATTTCAAAGATCGGAATCTGTAGGTTATCTGTTCATTTTCAGATGTATGATGGTGAGGTGCTAGTTGTGAAAGCCAGTCTGGCTGGAGTTTCCTGCACCAAAGCAGGATGGCAGCTCCAGGCTCCCACCAAGTTCCAGAGCCAGGACCCAGGGACCTCCAAGGAGCTCTGCACTCCCCGGGCGGTGGGTTTGGATAAGTTAGTTCAGTTAGAAATGATTAATTTCCCAGTGAAGAGTGAACTGCTGGGTTTCAGTGGATTGAAGTGTGTATAACTCCACCTGATTAAATGCTTGCCAACAAAATTCTGTAACAAGATTTCATATGCAAAGCCATCTTCTCTTTCTGAGCTGATTATCTTCTTTCAGGCCAAGAAGACATAATCCCTGACAGCACTCTTGGGCATTCCTGCAGCAGATCTTACTCCATTTTATTTCTGAATTATTTTCTTGAAGTGATCAATTCTCTAATTAATAGAAATTCTGAGGACTCATTATTTTTCTTCTTTAAAAAATACAAAAGTTCAGGTTGAAAGGGTCAGCTCTTTAGAGAACCATCAAGTATCCTGTAGGTCAGACACTTCAAACCAGAGTGACATCATCCCAAGCCATTCTTCTTGTTACAGAATTTACCAGGCAACTGAAAAATATGCAGGAGCACAGGAAAAACCCATTATTCTCAGGTGTTTCTCATGGACCAGTACAGGACTCAGGGAGGCTGTTTCTCTCCAAATCCTGAGCCCCCCAATATGGAGGAAGCTTTCCCTTTATACCCTTTGGTTTCTTTGTCCCCAAAATATGGGATGGAACTTCCGACCTTTCGCAGGCTGCCTGTCTGGGGGTTGTGTATTGTTCATGGTTTATGGCCTCTCTAAAATGGGAGTAGTACTTAGGTAAACAGGTCTTGCAGGACCAGATAATTAAAGAAGGGACAATGACTAGACTATAGGCTAACAAGAATGTGCATGAGGCTACTGGCACAGATTCAGATTTCTAGCCCCACCTAAAAAAAAGTCTCATTTTCCCCGTCATTCTCAGTAAAAGGTGAGATAGGGTGTAAGTCTCCAATCTTTTCCCGGAAAAATCCTGAGTATTCCTCCCCTTTATAGAATGCCCTTCCCTTTATTAAATAAACCTCAATAAGAGAATTAAGCCCCACCAGGGAGGGCTGCTCTGTCTGTGGAGTAGCCACTCTCTGTCACTTCACTAATAAACTCTTTCACTTTAAACTCCATGCTGGCTTGCATTTGAATTCTTTCCTGCTCGAAGCCAAGAACCTACCGTGGGCCACGGACCCGAGGAGCCAGACCCCTGGGACGCCTGCATTGAAGGGGCCCACTGGGGCAGTGGGGCACCCAGCCTGGGTTTTTCACAGTCCCAGTGGTGAGGAAATGTTTTAGCTGTATCTAATTCCTGTTCCCTATTATCTGGTTCTCAGGTGTAACTCCACTACTTTCCAATCATATAACTTGGAATAAATGACTTAGTGCCTCATTAATTCATTTTTTCTTATCTATGAAACAAGAAAAATAATGCTTTTACAAGTGAGTATTAGGGGGAATTTTAGTGCCAGCATGGTTCACAGAGAATGCTCCCTGCTTTTAGTTTCTCATCCTGTTCCTGCAATGCTCACAATACGCTGGCCTCACAGTAGCCCCACCATCAGGAATCCCTCTCTACTCCATAATTAAGGACACTGAGGCTGAGGGAGATCGCTGCTACAGTCTAGGCACTGAGCTGCCCACCCCCTCCGTGCCCTGACCAGGGCCTGCCTGGAGCCTGATTGGTGACTCCCTCCCACACATTCCAGGCGGGGTTTCCCACGCTGGCCTTTCACAGGGTTTACATCTCCGTTTCAGCTCTTTGTGTGATCCTCGACAGGCATCTGCCTCTGTGGGTCTAGTTCTCTTCGCTGTTAGACAGTGCAATGATTTTCTATCAGCAAGCACATAGGACAGTGCCTGGTACACAGTAGGCACTGACTACCTGCTAACGTGCTTTTCTTGCGCTGGGTCCCATTATCTGTCTCGCTGGGTCTCTCAGGCTGCACTGGGAACGCACACCTGGCTTCACTGGGCTGCCAGCTGGACGGGGGCCTGCAGCTGCTGGTGTGGTCTGCATTCGCAGAGGCAGCACCAGAGTGTTGTGCAGGGGCCAGAGTCTCCCCACCTGCTATGGTGACTGCAACCTCCTAGCAAGTCTGCAGACTCACTCCCAGGCCCACCCGAGCCCTCACTGACTGTAGAGCTGAAGGCACTTGCGGGGGCGCCCTGAATGAAGCTCTCAGACTCAATACGGCTTGACTTCAGATAAGCTGACTTCAAATAAGTCAAAGGAAGTGCTCGGACTGGCCTCTGCGGTTTGTCTCCTAATTAGCAGCCTATTTGGCTGACTCAGAACCAATTTATGTGCAGCAACCAAGTAATTAAAAAGGTGTCATCACTAATATCTGGGCAACCTTTTATGCAAATGAAACACTGTGATATGAAGGAAATGACTTGGAGCAAACAAAGCTGAACTTGGCTGGTTATGTACTTGAGTTGCAAAATGGTCCCAGGTGGGTTGGGCCTCGGGCTGTCTTGGCTGAGTGCCCTGGGTGGGGCAGGAAAGCCAGGAACACCATCCCCAGCCTATTGCCATGGCACCCAGGTCAGTAAGGAGACAAAGCAAGGATGTTGTTATCCACCCAAACAGCCATGTGAATTACCCTTCCTATACGCGACTCTCAAACCTTCTCCACCCCAAAATCCTGCACCTCTGCACATCTTCAGCCACTCAGGTACAGCCCCCCTGGTGTCATAGCATGGCCATCTTAAAAGTAAGAGTATAAATACCACCTACTTCTAGAGAGTGCACCATCTTTTACACTGTGCCAAGTGCTTCACAAGCATTATCACATTTGGTTTTCACTGCAAGCTTTTGACACGAACACTCCACTTTAAAGATTGTTATCTCCACTTTAAAGATCAAACAATTGAGTTCCAGGTTCACACACCTGTTAATTAAAAGAAACAAGATTCACAGGTATGGCCCTGACTGGTTTGGCTCAGTGGATAGAGCATCAGCCTGTGGACTCAAGGGCCCCTGGTTCGATTCCGGTCAAGGGCATGTACCTTGGTTGCGGGCACATCCTCAGTGGGGTGTGTGCAGGAGGCAGCTGATTGATGTTTCTCTCTCATCAATGTTTCTAACTCTCTCTCCTTCTCCCTTCTTCTCTGTAAAAAATCAATAAAATATATTAAAAATAAAAGATTCACAGGTATGTCTAACACCAAGCGATGCATTTATTGGTTTCACATTACTGCTTCTTTTCAACAAACTCAAACTTTCCTTTCAATGTCTGACTGAGGGACCCTCTTCACCTGTCGTAATGACACTGCCCTAATGAAGCCTCCTGGAGAAGCCCGTCTCGGAGTCCTCCTTTATCTCCCAGTGCGTCCATCCCAGCCCAGTTTCTCTTGCCTTGCTGTTGATATGGTTGCTCTTGTCAATCCTTTCAGCTACATGTTTACCAGCTCCCTCCGCTCCCCTGCTCCCACATCCTCCTCTGCATAGGCTCTGAGGGTGCCCAGCCTATCAGAGTGCTGCTGGGTAAATCCACTACACAAGGATGAAGTCAGCTGCGGTTGAGCGTTGGGTCTCACTCAAAAATCCTTGCAACTGCTCTAGCTGGCTCCCTTCCCTGCCCCCACAGTGGTCACTCTCCAGGCCCCTCAGGCTCCTGCCCTCATTCTCTCAGCGGATGAATACCTAGTCTGTGTCACTGAGAAAATTAAGCATGAACTCCTTTAACTTGCCCCTGAAATCACTTTACCTTCCTTATTTCTGCCCCCCATCCCAGATTTCAAATATCCTGGTCTTCAGTAGGACCTCACTTTATCAAAAAGTTCCCTGGATCCTGTCTAGCCATCAAGTGCCCACGATGTCCTTATGTTTATCATCAATCACTTCATTCACTCCTGAGTTTCCACATGGCACCCACATGGCTCCCATAGAAAGACTAACGCCACAATCCCCAATTCACTCCTCACATCAATGAACATGTGTAGCTTCTAAAAGTGCTTATCAGACCCTCCTTTTGAAACTTCCACCTCCCGTGACTTCTGTGATGACAGTTTTACTCTTAGGTGTGGTACTCAGGGCTTTATCTTTGACCCTCTTTTCTCCTCACTCTAGTGCTTCCTCTCCTCCACTGCACAGATCTCCATTAAAGACTACAAATACCATCCATAAGCTGGTGATTACAAAACCAATTTACCAATCCTGGACCTCAACTGAAAAACAGAGATCTGCACTTATTTAGCAAAACTTACATGTTGATACATGAACTGATCTCCTCCCACTAAAATGGTGTTTGTAATCTGTTTTAGTTCACTGCACTAGCATCAAAAGCACTGCCCAAAGTCAAAGCGTAAGAATGACACTTTATTTTCCACATCAATTGCTCCTATACAGGTGGCCAATTAATACTGAGTCCCATTGATTTAATCTCACTCATTCTAAAATAGTTACTTGAAATCCTTTGCATGTGAAGAAAATACCAACTGCAGCAGTGCCACGGACATCATGCATTTTGTGCAACACACTCTGGGAGGTATTGTGCTACACAGGGGTATGAGGACATAAACAATATGCTCTGCCTCACAACTCATAAAGTCAAATGGAGGGGCATGGCCATCAATAAGATAAACGTCAAATAAATGAAATTTGCCTTTGCAAAGATACATCAGGAAATAGTGATTGAGCCAGGGATTGAAGGATGAAGTAAAGATAAAGAGTAAAATAGAGGAGAATAAATGGGCTCATGCAGGGAAACGACTTCTCACTGGAAGGCCAGCATAAACTGGGGGGAAATTGTGTAAAGTGAGACTGAAGATTAGGGAGGGGCGAAACTGACCACACAGAGCTTAGCCCACGGAAATGAGCATCTGCTCTAGTGTACTGGCGAGACGATTGAAGACATCTGCAGATTGTAAGCATGTGGTGTGTGTGTGTGAGAGAGAGACAGAAAAAGAAAGTGAAATGAAGAGACAGAGAATCAAATTTAAATTTTGAAAAAAAAATTACCCTGACTGGAGTGTGAGAATCAGCTTGGTAGATGTAGATATGGCAGGAAACAGGTGTTGACCTTGTTAACAAAAACAAACAAAAAAAAATGTTTAAGCCATAATGGAAAATAAAAAGCGTTTATTGAGCAAGAAAAGGGGGTAGGGAGGATTGTGATGTGGGAGGCACAGATTCAGGCAGCAACCTTAGCTGTGATCTGAAGAGGACAAAGAGAGGCAGGGTTTGCAAAGGCAAAAACCACAACTACAGTTCCCTTTCAGGTTGTCTATGCAAATGAAGAATGTTGGCTGGTTCAATGGTTCAGTCCATTGTGTAAATGAAGGATGCTGGTTTGCAAAATGGATTGGCTCCTATCAAAATGAAGAATGTGGATGGTCTGGTTACCATGGTAATAGGAAGTAAGGTTCAGGATGTGGTTTCATGATTGCCTTAAAAATGCAAAAGTTCATGGGTGGGATGCACATAAGGCAAACTTCTTCACAGCCTCCTGCTTCTATTTAGTTCCCTTGACTGTCTTCCATGAATGTAAGGGCAATGGGACTAAAGAAAAGTGGCTAAGTTAGTACATCATGTGGGAGGTAAAATCAACAGGGCAGCACATCTGATTACTACAGAGGCTCCTGGCTTTTATCATTGGATGGATAATGGTGTTATACACTCACCCAGAGAACAGGGGAAGAGCCTTATGTGATGGGGAAGGGTACTAATGTGTTGTTGGGGATATCTTGATTTCAATTCCCTACTGGTTGGTAGGGACTTTCAGCCTTCCAAGAAGAATTATAGATTACAAATATGAAACAGAGAAAAGATGGGTCTGGATATAAATATGTGAATACTTGCAGGTAGCTGTTGAATGAAGCCATGGCATTGATAAGAATATGCAGGGAGAAAAACTTGAGTGACCTGAGTTGAGAGCCTATGACCAGACTCTGAGCATGTCAGCAATTTTTGGTGAGAGAGAACAGGTTCAGAAATAAGGCAGAGCAGTACAAGAGAAGTAAGAGGAACACCAGGAGAGCGCTGCCCTGGAGAAGCTGAGGGCAGGGAGCGTTTCAAGCAGTGGGATATCATCTTCAGAGCCAAAGGCGCTATGAGTTCAAGAAAGATGGCCTACAAAAACACCTCTTCTTAGGAGAGCTCCTTGGAGGTGGAATTATGATAACCAAAGCCACACGGATGGTTGAGGAGCAGATGGGAGGTAAACAAGGACATTTCTTTTGAGAAATTCAGTGAAAGAGGAGGGAGCCAGAGCAATAGCTGGAACGAATGTGAGACCAAGATTTGACTTGTATTTAATGGAAAGGGGTTTAGCACAATTAAAAGCTGATAGAAAAATCTAGCTAACTTGAGGAAGCTATATGGAAGGGAAAGAAAGATAATCTATTTTTAATGCCCCAGAAAAGCAGGTGTAGGGGGATCTAGTGTTCAATAGGAGGTTTGCTCTTAGTTCCCAGGTGGGAAAACCTCTTTGTTATAACAAGAACAAAAGGGGGAGTAGTTGGAGGCAAAAACAGGTCATTTCATAGGTCTGTAATTGGGAGAAAAAGGAATTCTTGTTTCATAAGTCATATATTTTTTTCTTGTAGATGTGGAGTAAAAAAGCTGAGCAAGGACTTCTTCCTTCAAGGAAGATGGAGAAGATTCATGCCTCCCTATTCCTCCCTCTAAATACACATGTGCATAATAAATTTTAACATTATATATGTAAACTGATGGTCTTTGACACCAATTCAACGCCAACAGGAATCCTCAATTTTGGGTACAGTGAAGAAGGAAACATTATTCAGTGGAAAACAGCTCAGTTGTAATACAGCACAGCTGTGAAAACAGGAAGGCCATGAGGCGTCCCAGGGGCAGGTGGCCCTGGGGCCAGGCCTAGCCCTGGCTAAACAGCTCTCTGCTCTGTGCCAGTCTGCTTTGCACTGCACTGGTCTGCTCCAGTCTGCTCCACTGAGACATCCTCTGGGCTTCAACTCAGCCAGGGAACACAGTCCTCAGTTTTGGGTGGAAAGAGAAAGTGCACTCCCAAAGCCAGAGGGGAACTGGCTTGTATAGACAAAAGTCCCCACCCCTGGTCCCTGGTTGGTCTGTACTCATGTCAATGAGGACTCCAAATCCTCTCAGTTTGATTGGCCTTTTGTCCTGATTGGTCAGAATAGAGCTGCTCTGATTGGTTGGGGAAGATGTTGCTGGGATATAGATGTACAGCTCTGATTGGATGGGGAAAAGCTCAGTCCTATTGATTGAAAGAGGATTCCAGGAACTCCTTTACAAGGGCTGGCTCAGGGGACAGAAGCACAGGCAGTTCAGTGAAGAGGCAGGTAGTTCAATGCAGGTTTGTCCCTGGAGTGTGGTTTGGGTGAGAGACTTGCACTGTGGTTCTGCCATCTGTGTAGGAATGGCTGTCAGGCTCTGTTTTACCATTAGCCCTTCTTAGTAGGTATCTTCTTTCCCAGCAACAACATATGCAAAACAAATAGAAGACTTTGAAAGGTAACAAGATGGTGTCATCCTGGCTGAATTTGGGGATGAGAAGGAACAACATAATAATGAGTTCCCTGGGTTTTCTTTTTGTCTCATGTATCCTAGACAGGAGCTAAAGAAGCATGCAACCTGAGAATACTAATAGGCATAGGTTATATAAAAAGAGGGGGCTTCCACAAACCTGCTCTCTCTAGCAAAAGATCAGGAAATGGATAGTCTGGCAAGACAGAACACTGTAGACAGTAACTGAAAAACACAACAAAACTGTGGCCCTACCTCTACCCAAGCCAACAAAAGCCAAATGGGTATTTTATATTTCTTTCTACCTTTGCCAAGTTGCAACAAAGCACCTCTCTCCTAACTGAGGTACCAACAGATAAGGCCAAGTAGGAAACCAAAAGAAAAAAGTATCCATTTTCCCTCACAACTGGGGCAGTGCCCAAGGAGACCTGGGGGAGAGTCAGGACTTTCACAACTGCCCAACAGGAATGAGGCACCTCCCAACCACGTTACCAGGGGAGGACTCGTGCGGAAACGTCTACCTCCACCAGAAGTAACAGAGCCCCCAGACTTGGATTCCATTGGAGGCCAGGAGATAAGCTCGATCTTCTACACCTGCATCAAAGTAACCAGGCACTGCTCACACCATCTCTTACAGGAAAGGATCATAAGAGGAAGACAGCTAAACAGGAGGTTTAAAGAAACCCAGAGTGTCAAAGCATAATACCAAAAATGTCCAGATTTCCATTGAAAATCACTCATTATACCAATAACCACAGAGATCCCAAACTGTATGAAGAAAGATGATCAATAGATGCCCATGCTGAGGAGATAGGGAAGTTAGAATTACCTGACAAATAGTTTAATGCAGCTTTCACTATAAATGCTTCAATGAGCAATTAAGAATGTTCTTGATAAATAACAAAATAAAACAGAAAGAAGAGCCTCAGCAAAGAATAGAAAGTTTTAACAAATGAATAGAAGATATAACTAAGAACCAAGTGGAAATACTAGTAAACATAGCATCCTATCTACTAATAGACAAATATGCAAATTGACCATACCTCCGACACACCTACAAGCCACGCCCACAAGCCACACCTACAAGCCAATCAGAGCTAGTATGCAAATTAACCCAAACCAAGATGGCTACAGCCACAGAGAGTAAGGTTTCCTAGGTAACAGAGGAAGCCAAGCTTTCCACCTGCCCTGGCCAGGCCTAAGCCTCCACTCAAGCTACAAAGTTTCAATTATAGAAGGTAAACAAATTCAAACAAATGGCAGCAGAATGGAGCTTGAGAGAGCAGACCAGGGTTGCCGCCAGCAACAGGGGAAGCAAAGCTTTCCACACACCCTGGCCGGGCCCACCTGCTTAAGGCAACAAAGTTTCAATTATAACCCCAACAGAAATGGCTGCTGGCCTCGGAGGGAGCCCCAGGCTTGGCTCCGCTCCAGGCTACAAAGTTTCAATTGTAGAAGGAAAATAAATTCCAGATACCAGGGCCTCCGCTTGGGTTGCCAGGGGGCGTGGCCGGCCTGCAAACCACCACAGGCCCCTCGCTCAGGCTGCCCCACACCCCAAGGGAATCCCCACCTGATCCGGGACACCCTTCAGGGCAAACCAGGTGGCCCCCACCCCTGTACCAGGCCTCTATCCTATCTAATAAAAGAGTAATATGCAGATTGATCATCACTGCAACACACAATATGTCTGCCCCCATGTGGTCAAAGATCCTGCCCCCATGTGGACACAAGATGGCCACCACAAGATGGCCAGCAGGAGAGGGCAGTTGGGAGGCACCCGGCCTGCAAGGGAGGGCAGTTGAGAGGAACCAAGCCTGCAAGGGAGGGCAGTTGGAGGTGATCAACCCTGCAGGAGAGGGCAGTTAGGGGTGACCAGGCCGGCAGAGGAGGGAAGTTGGGGCAAACAGGCTGGCAGCAGAGTGGTTAGGGGGTGATCAGGCTGGCAGGCAGAAGCAGTTAGGGGCAATCAGGAAGGCAGGCAGGCAAGCAGTTGGGAGCCAACAGTCCTGGATTGTGAGAGGGATGTCCGACTGCCCGTTTAGGGATCCAACTGCCCACCAGGATCGGGCCTAAACGGGCAGTCGGACATCCCTTGAGGGGTCCCATATTGGAGAGGGTACAGGCTGGGCTGAGGGACAACCCCCCTCCGTGCATGAATTTCGTGCACCAGGCCTCTAGTTCTCTATAAAGGAAAATGAATTTGGATAATAGTGAAATTCTCATCAGAAGCCATGTAGATTAAAAGGAAGTGATAAAACATTTTTCAAGTGCTGATAGGAAAGAAATGTCAACACGGAATCCTAATTATAGTAAAAATATCTTCAGGAAAAAAGAGGAAATTGAAACAGTTTCAAATAAAGGAAAATCAACAGATCTACCCTGAAAGAACAATGAAAGTGAGTTCTCTAAACAGAACAGTAGAAGAATGGATCTTGGAACATCAGGAAGGAAGAAAGAACATGTAAGCACACATTTTGATAAATGCAATAGAATTTTCTTCTCTTACGTTTACTAAATTATATTTGATGATTGAAGCAAAAATTGTAACATGGCTCTATGTGGATCTAAATATAATTAAAGGAAAAATTTAAGGTGGTTATATTATAAATAGAAAATGTAAAAAGTTAGAAAGGGACATATGGTTACATTTCAGTCCAATTGGTAAAAGGACAATACCAGTACACAGTGCAAAGAGATCCACTCAGAAATGTTGTATGAAAGTGGAATAAAATGTTCACATACCCACAGGAACAAACACAGAAATATAAAACAAAGAAATGGAAAAGGAAACAAAGACAAAATGTTGGAAGACTTAAACCCCAGCAACTTAACAATTAAAATATAAGCATAGATACATTTGGAGTCAAATTCAAACTATGACCCAACTATATTCTGTTTATTTAACAAAAACTCCTAAAATAATGATATAGGCAAGTTGAGGGTAAAGGATGGAAAATATATATTATATCTTTTATACCATGCACACATTAATCAATGGGAAGCAGGAGTGCCTAAATTACTATCAGAAAAAGTAAATTTCAGAGCAAAAAGAATTATTACCACAGACATTATATTTTAGAAAGAATCAATCCACCAAGACAACCTGGAAGCCCTAAATGTATACATGAATTTGACAGCAGTGGTTAAGGGGGTCTCTGGTCAGAGATAGCCTCTGGCCAGAGACAGTACTCTGCACCCCCAGTTCTTATCTTGCTTGTAGGAATGAATCAAACAAGAGACAAAAAATAGTAGCAAAAGCAGGTGAGAATTTATTTGCAGAGATAGGAATACACTCAGAACTGAAGTGGGCAATTCAGCTGGACAAAACCAGACTATCCTGCTGAGGTGGAGCTTGAGATACTTACACCACTAAGTCTCCCCTTCTTTATTTCTCAAATATATAGACATACATACATACATACACACATACATACATACATACATGAGCTATAAGGCTCCCTCACCCAGGCATTATGCCACCAGTTGGACCACGTCCTGGAGATATACCTGTAGTCTGTGGGCCTATGGACTCCCGTGGGATATACCCATAGTCTGCAGGCCTGTGGACTCCGTGGGATATACCTGTAGTCTGCGGACCTGTGGACTCCGTGGGATATACCTGTAGTCTGTGGGCCTGTGGACTCCGTGGGATATACCTGTAGTCTGCGGGCCTGTGGACTCCCATGGGATATTCCCATAATCTGAGGGCCTATCAACTCCTGTGGGATATAACCGTTGCCTGCAGGCCTGCTATTGTTCCCTGAAGGATGATAGCTGGGCTTGCCCATGACCTTGTGAAAACTGGAGGATGGAGATTCCAGCTAATTGACTGAAGGATGTGGTGGGTCAGCAACAAGCAGCTGAAGGGAGGAGTAAGAGAGCCCAGAGTCCCATGCAGCCCAGAGACAGCCACGGGGAGTCAGATGCAGGGGCTCCACTGGCTCGCGGAAGCCAGGCAGCCACAGAGCACGGCCTCCACACGCACTCCTAGTCAGGGCCCCGTCCCATGTCTGTGAAATGAGGACAGGCCCATTCGTCTCATCATGGCAGCGTCTCTCGCCAATGCCAAAGAGTGCAAGTGAGACGGGGGCCCCTGTCTCTTGCCCAGATAATTGGATCTCAGATTCCTCTAACATGTGGTAGCTACCCCCATTTCTGCGGCACATGCAACAGTCTCTCAGAGTACAATTTCTACACAAAGGAAGGCGAGAATGTAGATGAAGAAGCCCAATTGTGGTTAAATGTGGTGGGTCAAAGTGTGCTCTTTGTGGAGGGACCGCCCAGAGGCCCTGGCACCACTGGCCATACCCACTCCTTTTATGTGCCTCGGCTTCTCTCTGCAGCTTACAGTGTGAAACAACTGTGAAGAACCGGATTGCTAGGTGACCAGCCCTTATGTGCGCCCCTGGGTGGGTCAACATCTAATTACAAGTGCATTCTGGAGTCCCTATGAGGCCCTTACACGCTGCAAGGAGGACCCTCCAACACCTCCACAAAGAGCCTCATCCCTGAGCGTGACTGCGTGCTCAGGCCAGAGGGAAGCTGTGCCGCTGTCTCCCATGCCAGTTCATTGCCAGGTCACACACTCACTGTTGGTTTTCGCTCACAGTCGTTTCTCCCAGTTAACCATGATTACTGCCTCTCCTTCTCGATCCCAGACACAAAGCAAAGCAAAATAGCCTCATCTCTGTCCTTGGTATCAGAGGACTTACAGTTTTAAAATCCAAGGCACGGCACCGCAACGGCAGCGGTGGTCAAGGGGGTCTCTGGCCAGCGACAGTACACTGCACTCCCAGTTCTTGTCTTACTTGCAGGAGTGAACCATATAAGAGAAAAACAATAATAGCAAATGCAGGAGAGAATTTATTTGCAGAAAAAGGAATACACTTAGATGGAACTGGAGTGGGCAACTCAGCTGGCCAAATCCAAACCAAATATCCTGCTGAGGTGGGGCTTGGGTACTTACACCCCATAGCTCAGTAAGTCTCCCCTTCTTTATTTCTCCAAAAAAAAAAAAAAAATACACACACACACACACACACACACACACACACACACACACACACACACACACACACACACTAGAGGCCCGGTGCACGAAGATTCGTGCAAGAATGGGCCTTCCTTCCCCTGGCTGCTGGCACGGTCTTCACGCTGGCCCAGAGCTGCCTTCCCACCTTCCCACGCTGCCCAGAGGCCCAGAGCGGCTGGGGCAGTAAGGAACACCTGCGTCCCGCCCCGCTCCTGGCCGCTCGGTGCCTGAGTGTGCAAATTAACCTGCCATCTTTGTTGAGTTAATTTGAATACTCACTCCTGATTGGCTGGTGGACATCATGAAGGTACACTTAATTTGTATCTTACCCTTTTATTAGTGTAGGTAATAAAAGTGTAACATGCTAATTAGACCAGACGTCCTTCTGGACAACCTTCCAGACAAAGCCGCTGCGGTAGGGGCCAAGGCAGCCACTGCAGTGACAGGGGCCAAGCCCCTGGCACAAGTTTTGTGCATCAGGTCTCTAGTATACCAGTATATATAAAAGCCTAAGCGAACCAACGACCAGTTGGCTGGTCACTATGATGTACTGACCACCAGGGGGCAGACGTTCAATGCAGGAGCTGCCCCCTGGTGGTCAGTGCGCTCAGCTGACCAAAGGGCACCAGATGCCGGGCTCACAGCTGGCGAGTGCAGCCGCGGCAGCCTGAACCTCTCCTGCCTCCGTAGCTGCGTGACTGAGCAGCAGTGGCAACAGGCGCAGCAGGGCTGGGATGAGTGGGAGCGGCGTGGCACCTGGCCTGGGCTCAGGCTCCTCCCAGGCCGCCTGCCACTTCACACACTGCTACATCCTTCAAGGGATGTGGGACTGCCCAAGGGGTCCTGGATTGCGAGAGGGCACAGGCCAGGCTGAGGTACCCCAACAGTAAATGAATCCATGCACCAGGCTGAGAGAGAGGAGAGAGAGAGAAAGCGAGATTGAGGGAGAGAGAGAGAGAGATCTTTAAGCTATAAGGCTCCCCTACCCAGGTCTTATGCCATGGGTTAGACCACATCCTGGAGGGGCTCTAGATCCTTCCTCCTCACAGAGGGGTCGGCCACCTTGATTGTCAATTTTTGGTTTGTCATGTCTCACACTTATTTCCTCCAAGCTCCAACTGCCTTCCCCAGTTCACATCTTCCTAACTGCCTGCTCTGACAAATTCACACTACAGTAGAGTTGCAACATATGTGAAACAAAAACTGAGAGAACTGAAAGGGAAATTAGACAAACCCATAATTGTAGCTGTCAACTCCAATATGCCCCTCTCAGCAATCAATACAACTAAACAAAAAATCAGCAATAACATAGAAATATCTAACAACATCCTCAACCAGCAAGATCTGAACATTTTTAGAACACCCTCCCATACAATAGCAAAATATACAGTAGTCTCAATTCTTGTAAAACATAGACCAAGACAGACTGTATCTTGGGCCATAAAATCATCCTCAATGCATTTAAAAGAATTTAAACCATACAGTGTGTTAGTTGATCAGAAGAAAGTTAAACCAGAAATCAATAATATAAATATAACAGAAAAATCTCCAAACGCTCAGAAACTAAACAAAATGCTTCTAAATAAACAAAAAATCAGAGAGGAAGTCTCTAGGAAAACATTTAAAAGTCATTAAATCACATTATCAAGATTTATGTGACACAGTGAAAGCAGCACTAAGAGGGAATTTTTAGCACGACATTATAAAGAGGGAGAGTGCCCAAACAGAAATATGAGCCTCTACCTCAGGTCCCTAGGGAGAAAAAGTAAAATAAATCCAAAGCAATCAACAGGAAGAAAATAATAAATATAAGAGCAGAAATCAATAAAATTTTCATACAGAAAAATCATTGAGGATGATTTTATGGCCCAAGATACAGTCTGTCTTGGTCTATGTTTTGCAAGAATTGAGACTACTGTATATTTTGCTAGCAGAAATCAATAAAATTTTCATACAGAAGAAGTAATAAGTGAAACAAAGATCTAATTCAGAGGATCAATGACATTGACAAAACTCTGGCAATACTAACAAAGAAAAAGAGAAAAAAACACCAATTACCAATCTTAGGAATTAAACAGGAGATATCACTACAGGTCCTCAAGACATCAAAAATACAATAAAGGAATGCTATGGACACATAAACAAATACATATTTGACAATTTAGGTGATATGGGCCAATATCTCAAAAATTAAAACTACTATAATTCACCCAATATGAAACATAGTTTTAATAGACAATTTTTATTTATTAATTAATCTATTATTTAACCACCACTCCCCCCAAAACTGTAGACAGAATTTCATTGATGAATTCTACCAAATATTTAAATGAATTAACACCCATTGCACAAATCACTTCTTATGAAGCTATGAGAAAGATAGTACAAAAAAGAGAAAAATATGGATATATTTATCTCTGACAAATATAAATCAAATCCTTAAACATGGAATTCAGCAATGTATAAGAAGAATTACCACTGTGACCAAGTGAGTTTTGTCCCAAAGATGAAAGGATGTCTCAGTACTTGAAAATCAGTCAATGCAATGCCCCTCATTAAAAAGTCCGAGGGGAAATTCCCACAATCATATCAGTCAGTGTAGAAGAAAACATTTGCTTTGACTCGATGATGATGACACTAACTCTACGGAAAATAGAACTATAGAGAAACGTCTTCGATGTGATAAAGAACAATTCAAAAAAAGTACATCTAACATGACACTGAATAGTGAAGAATGAGGCAGAAACAAAGAACGTCCACTCTCACAGTCTTACTTAGCACAGCCCCAGATGTCACAGCTACCACAATAGGAAATAAAAGGCATACGGATTGGAAAGGAAGGAATAAAACGGACCATTTCTACTTAAGGTAACCCGTGATTGCCTACAGTGAAGATGCCAGGAACTCACACACACACAAAACAATAGTCTTAGAACTAACACATGAGTTCACAGGATTGCAGAATATAAAATAACCATACCAAACTCACTTGTTTTCATTATTACTAGCAATATACCACAATTTCAACTATATTACCATTTATTTTAAACATGAGATGATTTAGTGTAAATATAATAAAAAAGGTATAGAACTTTATGCTAAAACCTAAAAAGTTTGTGAAAGGAATCACATAAGATCTACGTAAATGGAGAAACATGTCATGTGAATAGATTGGAAATATCAAATTGATATACAAGTTTAATGCAATTGATATCAAATTTTAGCAGTAATTGTAGATATGGATGAGATTATTCCAGATGTAATGGAAAGGCCAAGAACTAGACTAGCTAATGCACTTTTAAAAATGGATAAAAAAAACAATAAAACAATGTATCTGCCTTCAGGACTTATCCCGCAGCCACAGTAATCAAGCTTATGTGGCATTGGTGAACTGAGTGACACTGGTGGACTGTGTGGCATTGGCAGGCTGTGGCATTAGTGGACTGTGGCACTGGTGGACTGTGTAGCATTGGCGGGCTGTGGCATTAGTGGTCTGTGGCACTAGTGGACTGTGGCATTAGTGGACTGTGGCAATGGTGGACTGTGTGGCAATGGTGGACTGTGTAGCATTGGCGGGCTGTGGCATTAGTGGACTGTGGCATTAGTGGACTGTGGCATTAGTGAAATGTGGCAATGGTGGACTGTGGCAATGGTGGACTGAGTGGCATTGGTGGAGTGTGGCAATGGTGGACTGTGTGGCATTGGTGGACTGTGGCAATGGTGGACTTGGTGGCATTGGTGGACTGTGTGGCATTGGCGGGCTGTGGCATTAGTGGACTGTGGCACTAGTGGGCTGTGGAATTAGTGGAATGTGGCATTGGTGGACTGTGGCACTGGTGGATTGTGGCATTGGTGGGCCGTGGCAATGGTGGACTGTGGCAATGGTGGACTGTGACAATGATGGACTGTGGCAATGGTGGACTGTGTGGCATTGGTGGACTGTGGCAATGGTGGACTCAGTGGCATTGGTGGACTGTGTGGCATTGGCGGGCTGTGGCATTGGTGGACTGTGGCAATGGTGGACTCAGTGGCATTGGTGGACTGTGTGGCATTGGCGGGCTGTGGCATTAGTGGACTGTGGCACTGGTGGACTGTGCCATTGGTGGACTGTGGCAATGGTGGACTGAGTGGCATTGGTGGACTGTGTGTCATTGGTGGACTGTGGTATTAGTGGGCTGAGTGGCATTGGTGGACTGTATGGCATTGGTGGAAGGCTGCACACCTAGATCTATGGGCAAAGGAGAGAATCCATAAGTTGACTTATGTAAATATGCCCAAGTAATTTTTAACAAAACAGTAAAATAAGTCAATGGGGAAAAGGTACCATTTTAAACAAATCTTGGAGACCTAAAGACAGACAAAATGTTTTTAAACTTGACCTCAAAAGCACTATTTATAAAAGGAAACTATTATTAGACTTCAAAATTTTAAATGCTCTCTGTGAGAAATATCCTGTGATGAGGTTGAAAAGACCAGCTATAGCTGGAGAATATATTTGCAAAGCACATGTCTGACAAATGACAAGTATCCAGAATACATAAAGTACTCTTAAAGTGGAACAGCAAAATAATTCAATTAGAAAGCAGGTAAAGACATAAGACACATTTCACCAAAGAGGATACTCAGAATGCAAAACAAGGTGTTCAAAATTGTTAGCTACTTGGGAAATAAAAATGAAAATCACAATGAAATATCACTACAAACCTGTAAGAACGGCGAAAAGAAAAACCATTGACAACAGCACATGCCAGAGAGGGTGCAGAGAACTGGTCCCTGCTGTGCTGATGGGAGGTGTCCGTGGTGCAGCCATGCTGGGAAAGGGTTTGGCAGTTTCTTGTAAAGCCAACATACAACTTTCATAACAACTGCAACCAGCAATTAGACTCTGGATTTTTATCCATAAACATGAATACTATATTCCCATCAAAACCTGAACATGTATTCTGTAGCAGGATTTTTGTAAAAGGCTAAACCAGGAAACTTCCATACTGTCTTCAGTGGTGAATGTGAAGATAACAGTGCTGTCCACATCATGAAACATTACTCAGCGATGAAAAGCATCAAACTATTAACACACACAACTTGGGGAATCTCCACAGAACCAACTATGCTGAGTGATAAAAGCCAATCCCCCCAAAACACACACAGCAGGATTCCACATATGTGATGTACTTGAAATGACAAATGATGACCATGGTGAACGGATTAGCGGTGCCCGGGCATTGCAGGCGGAGGGACGTGGCGCCGCTGGGCGAGGATGGCAGAGGAGTCCTGTGGTGACGACACGCTGCCCTCCTGGCTGCGTGTATGTCCTTCTCCCGGTTGTGGTATTATCCCGTCAGATGTCACCATTGAAGGAGACTGGCTGAAAAGAACATTGGATCTCTCTGTATTATTTCGTAAAACTGCCTGTGAATCTACAATTGTCCCAATTTTTTAAAAAGTTCAACTTCAAAATGCTGAGTGAGGGGAAAGGCATGTTCATGCACCGAAGAAGTGTGCAGTTTCTGGGGAAATGCAGACGGAATGGCGGGAGGTCTGGTAGAATGCTCAGGTCCCTGTGCGACCACTGACCATGAATGATAACAACAGGAACCTGCTCTGCTGTGCAGCTTGTGTCGCCTGCTTTTGCCCACTGTCTGGATGGGGGAATAGCGGAAACAGGTGGCTGGGTCTATTCAGGATACAGGTGTCACCAGAGAGGGGCAGCAACAAGAAACGAAGGACGATTTTTCTCAGATCCACCCCTGTCCTTCCCATCTTCCTTGCAGCGGCCTGGCCGGGTAGCTGAGTGCTGACTCGGAGCCAAAGGGCGAGAGCACACCCTCACGCTCATCCCTGTGGTCCCCCCCATCCCACCACCTCATCGCTGCCAAAGGGCCTCAGGGAAAGGGACACGGGCCCAGGTTTGCCCCATTTAATCTGCCTAGAGGCTCCCCGCTACCTGGGGAGCATTTTATCAGAAGTGCAAACTGCTTCGGTCCCTTAGAGCTTGCCCACCACTTCCTCTCTCAGCCCTGCCCGGTGGTTCCCAGCCACACAGTCCTCCCCACATCCCCACACTCTTCCCTCGCTGCACGCTGCTCCTTCACCAGCCTTGTGGCTGACAGCCTGCCCTTCACCCCTGGGCCCAGAAGGATAGAGCCTCCTGCAACTATACCCTACCCCTTTAGTCATAATGCACTGCATTTGTCAGGGCTCTCCTGAGAAACAGAACCAGTAGAGTGTGTGTGAGAGATGAGAGAGAGAGGGAGAGGGAGGAGAGGGAGAGAGAGGGGAGGAGGAGGGAGCGGGAGAATGGAGGAGGCTGGCCGGTCTGAGCTGAGGTCGGCAGGACAAACCAGAAGGCTGGAAATCAGGGCCCTGGGCCTGAGGCAGAAGGGAGTGGCGTTCTTTGCCTATGGGGCCCTGGGCTTTGTCTCTGAGGCTTCCACTAATGACGTGCCTCCTCACACTATGAGGGTCACCTGCTCTCTTCATCAATCTCTTCTGAGCACCCTGCTGAGATACCTTATCCACTCTGGTGTTTCAGCAACTCTCTGCGTGCCAGGGCCTTAGCCAAGTTGACACATAACGTTAACCACCAACCAGCACATCCTGATAGCTAGAGTGGCAGGCACACTACCCTTCCAATAACACTACTGGTCATCCTGCTGACACAGCGGCATCGCCTGGGCTGCCCTTGCAGACCCGGATGTATGGTTTCTTCCTGATGCTCTGATACCCCAGGAGTGTCCGTGCACCTGTGCACCCCCAACACGTTGTTGTGTTTGATAAACGTGAACTACCTCCCCTAACTCGTCCTGGGTTCTGTTGGTCTCTGTGGTCTGTCCTCACATGCAGACCATTCAGGTTCTCCACACCCAAGACCTCCCAGGCTCATCCCACAAAGCATGGCTTTTGTTAGAACATGCACTCCACATGCTCCGAAAGAACAACACTCCGCAGTAAGGAGGGCACAGTTATTATCCCACCTGAGCACACAGAGGTTGTGACCCCAGGCTCAAGGACAACTGCCGTGGGCCTGTGGCTACTGCCCTCGGGCCCTTGCTCCGCCTTATCTGAGTATTGCACTGAGTCCCTCAGACCCTCAAATCTGGGCCCTGAGCCCTGCCTGGGTCTGGCTGTTAGGCCTGCTCAGTCCTGAGCATGTTTTAGGGTCCCTTCCCCAGCTCTCAGGTCTTTGCGAGGGGCCTCTCCATGGGTAGGAGTATCTGCAGAGTCCTTGTCTCACCCTGAAACAATGGGACACAATCAGCGTCCGGGCTGCTAGTTTGGTTCTGACCTAATTGCCTCTCCTGAAAGCGGGAGCCTGAGCATGCCATGCCCCCCTGAAAGCCTAACCAGAGCTTCAGGTCCCTGAGGCCAGGGCTCACTCATGGGAAGCACTTGCTGGGAGTGCAGGAAGCCCCCACCAGCCCCATGGCTGGGTTCCTGCCGATGGCGGGCTTGCTCCCCTCTCAGGTCGTCCGTTCCAGTCCCCACGCCACTGCGCCATGTCCATCAGTCAAAGAGGTGCCTGCGACTAGCTATTGCCTCCCAGCTCCCTGGAGCCTGCTCCTGCTGACCAGCACCTGCAGCACTGCCTCGGAGCTGCCTGTGTTTTATGTGGTCCCACTGTGTGCTCAGTTTAGCACCAGCCTTTGGACTTTGCCACACAACACTGTCTGCTCTCAATAACTGACACCTGCCCATACTTCCAATCTAGAACCCGTCCTCCCATTTGTTGCTGCTGCAAGGAGGCTGTTTGCACAGTGGCGCAGTACAGCAATTTGAGGGTCAGACAGACAGTTGCTATGGCAATCTCATACAAAGTCCCCCAGCCCCCACGATTCCATCCACAGCGTTTTCAGTGTTTCCGTGAGGTCTGAGCAATGAGCTGTATGCAGGGTTTCACACGCGGCCTGGAACTGAGTCCCCCTCCTCATGGAGCCCACAAGGCTTGGGCTGAGGCCGCGCTCTGCCCACACGCTCCTCTGGAAGTCACATGCTGCGCATGCCCAGCCAGCCCTCCAGGTGGGGTGCAGCTCGGTGCCTGGGAGCACTGGGTCCTGTGTGAGTGCCCCCCACAGCCACTGCCCCTCACTGAGACCATGTGACCCACGGAGGAGGGGGAAGGGACTCAGGACAGACTCTTCTGAAGAGCAGGATCTCACTCCGGATGCTGGGGCTGCCCTGGCCCTGCGGGAGGAACCCCCTCCTAACCCAGTAGCATCACTAGTGGCCCGTGGGGAGCTGCCCCCTGCACCCCGCGGGGTGAGCCTGGGGAAGGGCATCGCTCCATCTCCCCAGAAACTCTCTTACCTGGAAGGAGCCGCTCCCCGTGATGGTCGCCTCAGAGCTGTGGTGGAAGACCTGCCCCAGGCGCTTTCCGAATCCTCTCCGTCACTGCGGCTTCTCTGGCCAGACAGCGGATGCAATGTGCATTTTTTCTAAGTAAGAGGCCCAGGTTGTCCATCCTTGCTTATTAAGACCAGTACTTCCAAGAGTCACAATCAGAAAAGCTGAACTAAATAGAAGACCTAAGTGTCTGACTGTGCTGGGGAGCAACTGAAACAGCCCGAGGTGGACAGGCTGCCCGTGGGGGGCCCAGGCTTGCCCTGAGGCTCCACTTTGGGGGATCTAGCAGCTGAGAAGCTCCTGAGTTCAGCGAAGCGCTCCTCGTCACGTGGGCCTGGGGTGAAGGCTGGAGGCCGGGCCAATTGAGGCAGCAGGTCTTAGGCACCAAAGCCCTGGAGAGAGGCAGGGCCTGGTGGGTGAGAGCCCGCCTCTGCAGGCTCCGGGGGGGACGATGGGAAGGGCACATCTTGAGAGTAGGGCCATGGCTGCCTCACAACCATTGTCCTGCTAACTAGAGATGAGGCGCCTCCTACAGACCCTGGCACTGGAGGGTGACACAGGCTGTAGGAAGAGCAGGTGCTCGGTGGGTCCATTCCTCAGAGAACACACCAAGGACAGCACCGGCTTTGATTTGGTGGCTGTGCTCGGACCCTGACCCGCTCCGGGAGGTTTTCTCAGGACGCTGACCATCCTCCGGGCACAGGCACGGGCTGAGCTGTTAATAACATCACAGATTAGCCTCCTCCTTATGGGACTCTGAGCGCCTGCAGGCCGGACTGCACCCCCGCCTTTCCCCGTTACACTCGCAGCTGCGCTAGCTGTCTCTCCCTCGTGTGTGTAACCAGCCAACTGGCGAGGGGTCGGAGCAGAATTTCCAGGGTGACCTCCCGCTCTCCCCACCTGATGGCATCCATGGAATAAACCTCATATAGGATTCAACCCTGTCTCTGCTTAATTGGCTCAAGTAGTGACAGGTGGCCTCAGACCCGCTGTGAACGGTATCAGAATCATTTGCTTATTTTTCAGCTGCGGAGGATAATAGAAATTGAGGAGAAAAGGAGCTACAATGGTGAGCAGACTCTTGAGCTCTCTCACTGTGGTGGGGAACCAGGATAGAGGCAAGATCAACCGTGAGGAGGGGACCATCGGGGGCGGCAGGGTGGCCCCCGGAGAACCGCAGCCTGAGGTGCAATGAGCCGGCAGACACAGAATCTCGTGAAAAGCGAAAGGCAGGCGCAGTCAGCCCAGGGCCGGACTGACTGAGGTGAGCTGCCTCAGTGCCGCGCCTGCCTAGAACGGAGTGATGGCATTCTGTCTTTACCATTTGTCATATGCAGTGTCCACCTCTCAACAAAACTCCCCCAGGCCGAAGCAAACAGGAACTGCTGGGTTCTCTTTCATGCATAAGAAGCTTGGGAGTTATCGCTCCTCTGAACAAGCAAAATTCTGAACAAACTGAAAAATCAACTCTAAGGCCCATCAGAGAAGTCAGGCCACAGCAAACGCTGCACAGACACTGTAGACAGAGCAGCAGAGGCGGGAGTCAGTCCCGCAGCCGACCATCCGCAGACAGCTCCCCGGAGCAGCACCCACAGGGACCCACACTGGAGACCCACCCACAGACAGCTCCCCGGAACAGCACCCGCAGGGATCTGAGCTGGCAGGCCCACCCGCAGACAGCTCCCCAGAGCAGCACCTGTAGGGACCTGTGCTGGAACTCCCGTGGCCGAGGCGCGGTGTGGATGGTCTGAGAGTTGGGGATGCCAGGGCCTCAGAGAGGGGTCCTCGCAGTGTCAGGGTTCATCTGCGGGCGCCCTCCCAGTCCTCACAGTGAATGGCAGAGGGACACCTTCGCCTGTGTCACTCAGGGAAAGAGAAAAGGTAACAGTTTTGAAATGCACCAGAGCATTCTGTCCTATTTAACAAGGTTTGGGGTCAGGAGAAATGGGTTTGCCAAGCTTAGCCTGGGGATAGCAGAACGCAGGCAGCACTGGAGAAGGGCGCACAGTTCCAGGCCTGAGCTCTCCCGATGCAGCTCACCACACAGGTTTGATGCTAAGAGCTGCTGCTCTGGGGCTCCCGGAACTCGTGTGTCACCCCTGCGTCTCACCCTGAGAGGAGCACTAGCGAGGTGCGCGGACCGGGCACAGGCCGGGCACAGGCTCACTGAAAACTGAGACCTGCTCCTGCGGCTCTGGAATGCCCCTCCCCTCCCCTGCCGCCAAGTAGCTGGAAGCCTGTTTACCAGCTCCTTTGCCAGGTACATCAGATCTGCATTTTAGAAAAGAAATAGTACATTATGCTAACAGGCCAAGATCAGAACTAGAGTCAGAGATGGCAGGGATGTTGGAATTATCAGACAAAGAATAAAGCAGCTATGATTGATGTGCTAAGGATCTAATGGAGAAGTAGACACCATGCAAGAACAGATGGGCGATACAAGCAGAGGTGGATTTTTTAAAGAAGGAATCCAACAGAAAAGACAGATAAAGCCATGGTACCAGAATGTTGATATGCAGGAGGCTGTGCATGTGTGCGAACTATCTGTACTTTCCACTCAACTTTGCAGAGAAGCTAAAAGTACTATAAAAATAAAGCCTATTAAAATAATAATGTTATGATACTAAGGATGAATATATATGAAACGTGGAAAATTTTTAAAGAATGAAAAAGCAAATTAAAAACACAACTAACCGAGAAAACACAAATTATAAAATCAGATCCATAAGGGATCTAGGAGCTGGACAAAGCAAAAACAGGAAAGATGTGATCAGTCTATAAAAAAAAAAAAAATAGCTAGGCTGAACAAGTTAAAACAGGAAAGTAATGTAAAATACAACAAAGAGCTTAAGGGATCTACATATTATGCTTTTAAAAATAACTAAATACACATAAAGGCACAGAAGGGAAAGAAAAAGAAAGTGGTTGAAATTTTATCAAAAGTGACAATAACTCAAAGATTCAAGAAAATCTAAAAAGGCAAACATGAGAAATTCAAAGAAATAAGCTCTACACACATCATAGTAAAACTGTCAAAAAACCAAAGACAAAGAAACCCTAAAAGCAGTCAGAAGAAAAAACATAATACATTAAAAACAAAAGAAAGCAAAAAACAATAGTACTAAGAAGTGACTTCAGCACAAACTCTGGAAGCCGGAAAAGAAAAGCATGATATTTTTAAGGTGTTGAAAGAAAGTAAATTTGACCTATAATTCTGTGCCCAGTGAAATTATCCTTTGAAAGGAAAAATAAAATGAAGATGTATTTCTTTCTTTCTCCCCCACAAAAGGGGGTGATTTTGGAAATGAGCAAACCAACAGCTAAAGAAATTTTTAACACAGTTATTGAGGCAAAAGAAAAATAATCTCAGAAAGAAGCAGAGAAATCAAGGAAGAAATGAAGAGACACAGAGAAAAGATAAATATATGGATAAACCCAAATGAGTCCTGACCATATATAACAATATAATGTCTTATTGAAAATATATGTAGAATTAAAATAATAAAAGGTTGGAAATAAAATAATAAATAGATTTAAAGTATTTTAAGTTCCTAAGCTTGTTTTGGACCTGGTAAAAATACATATTTATATCTTTCAGGTAATTCTTTAACAATTATCCTATCTAATAAAAGAGTAATATGCAAATTGACCATCACTCCAACACACAAGATGGCTGCCCCCATGTGGTCAAAGATGGCTGCCCCCATGTAGACACAAGATGGCCACCACAAGATGGCCAGCAGGGGAGGGCAGTTGGGACGGACCAGGCCTGCAAGGGAGGGCAGTTGGGGGCGATCAAGCCTGAAGGGGAGGGCAGTTAGGGGTGACCAGGCCTTCAGGGGAGGGCAGTTAGGGGTGACCAGGCTGGCAGGGGAGGGCAGTTAGGGGCAATAAGGCTGGCAGGGGAGCAATTAGGCATCAATCAGGCTGGAAGGGGAGTGGTTAGGGGATGATCAGGCTTGCAGGCAGAAGCAGTTAGGGGCAATCAGGAAGGCAGGCAGGCAAGCAGTTGGGAGCCAGCAGTCCTGGATTGTGAGAGGGATGTCCGATCCCAGTAGAATCAGGCCTAAACAGGCAGTTGGACGTTCCTCAAGGAGTCCCAGATTGGAGAGGGTGCAGGCTGGGCTGAGGGACACTCCCCACTGTGCACGAATTTTGTGCACCAGGCCTCTAGTATCATATAAAAATGTGTAACCAATAAGCTAACAGATAGAATATTGAACAACAAAGCATTATTTTAACTACAAAGAGGGGGAAAATGAGATAATTAACATAGAACAAGAAGAACAAAGAAAACATTATTGTAGCTGTAACCCTCATACATTATCAATTACTTTGAATGTCAATAAACTAATTACTTCAATTAAACATTAAAAAATACTATATTAAATTTGACACAAACACTTATAGAGAACTTTAATCTGCTTACAAATGCCATACCTTAAATACAAGATCACAGAAAAGTTGAAACATATGAAATGGAAAGATGTCAGTTTTCCTTTAATTTACATATAGGTTGAATGCATTTTCAATCAAAATCTTAAGAGGATTTTTGTGGAAAATAGGATGGTGATCGTAAAATGTCTGTGTGAACGCCAAGGACTAAGTTACATACCAGATATCAAGGCTGATTACAAAGCTACAGTAACTCGTCAGTGTGGTGTTAGTGCAACGTGGATGCGGGGCCAACAGAAGGAGCATGAACACAGGCCAACACGAATAAGGTCGCCTGGTGTGTGGCATATCTGACACTCAATGTGGTGACAATGGGGATTTTTTCTGTGGATGGTGCTTGAATAACCAAATATCTGTATTTATATTTTCACCTCTATCTCACCTACCCAGAAATCCATTCCAGGAAGACCACAGATACAAGTGTGAGAGGCAAAACAGCAACAACACACCTAGGAATCATAGGCAACAGCGCCTGGCGTACGTTAGATGAACTCTGAGAAGCAAGCAGGACATGTGAGCACTGAGGAAAGACATGGTCTGCATTTAAATAAAGAGCTCCTGTTCATCCAATGATTCCGGAGAGCGAAGCCATGCGAGAAGAGGCATTTCACACAAGCAGTTATTCAGACAAGCATATGTGAAGGCTCAACCTCATCAGTCATCAGGAGCATGCACATTAAAGCCACAACCAGCTATTCTACTTCCCACTCGGCTGGCTGAAAGGAAACACCTGACAGTCACTGGTGTCCGCTCTCGAGCACAGCAGGTGGGTGCAAACTCAGCGTGTTTCTGAGAAGCTTTAGTAGCTTCTGCATCCAGTAGGACAGGTGTGACCCAGCACTCTGACACAAAGGCATAGGTTAATTCACCCAAAAGCATGCACAAAACTGTTCATAGGGACACACTCTAATTATGCAAAATGAAAACAAACCAAAAGCCTACCAATGGTAGAATGCATACATTGTGACATTTATATAAGTAATTAAATCCTGGGTAGCAAGGAAAACGAACTTCATGCGGAAAAGATAAATCTCTAAAGCCAATATTGAATGAAAGAAAGCTGGACCAGAAAAAGGGTAGTGGAGTTTATCCATACATGTTTCAGAGATACTTGAAACTAACCTGTGGTTGCAAGACTGGCAGGCCTGGTTACTTTTGGGGTTCCAGGGGTACCGCTTAGGAAGGTGGCAATGTCCTATTCTGTTTTGTTTGGTGGCTACGAGAGAGCAGTTGGCTTGTTCAAGTGAATCGAGCTGTGTGTACTTACGATTTGTGCACCTTTCTGAGTGTATTTCATAGTTTTTTAAAAATATATTTTAGAATTGTGGCCTTGAAGTTGGGCCCTTGCCACCATATTCTTTACACTGACGATGATCATCACAGTTGAGCATTTGCTCTGTTCGACCCACAGAGGCTTTCTTCCCATTTTCTCAGTTCCTCCTTGGTAGTGGGATTGCTGCCCATTGTACAGATTTCATGATGTGGGAGCCGAGGCTGTGACTGATGGTCACACAGCTAAAAAGGAACAGAGCCGGCCTTCCACAGCACACTTTCCGATTCCAACACCCGCCTCCTAGCTAGTTCCCCGCCTGGTCCTCTTGAGGGACCCACTCACAAGACTGGCCTCCAACAAACCAATCAGAACTGTGCAGGGTACAGTTACTCCGCCTTGACTGTGGAAAACAGGCACGTGCTTTCTCCACGAATGCCATACAGCCCACTCTGCCACCTTCACCGTCTGCAAAATCCTCGGTGGCTGAGCCCCAAGTTTGGGGAGGTGACCCTCTCCCTGGAAGAGACTAGTCACTGCCTGCTCTAAATACGCTGAGCTGTCCAGGTGGGCAGAGCGCGGGTTTTATTTAGGCCAGCAGACCAGCACCACCACCTTGAGCAAACCACTGAGTCACTGTGAGTCTCATTTCCCGCATTTGTCAAACATTTTTTCTTAATTTTCTGAGGTAAGAAATGAGATAAGAAAATATAATTCTCCTAGGACATGGTGAGCATATAATCCATGGGAACCCCCTTGACTTCTCCTCTGGACCAGCGACATTAAGTATTTTGTTTCCCTTCCTCCTCACACCCCCACACCCATCCTTCATTTTCTCCACCAGCTTTCTGTCCCCGGAGGCTGGTCAGTGTGAACATTCTCCAGGCCTCCCTGCGCAGCTGTGGGGGGTGGCGGGGACCCTAGAGGAGGGGACAGTGAGAGCAGAGTGAGCGTCTCTCCCCCACCCCCCACCCACCCGTCCTTGGAGCCCATCAGATGGCTCCCCCCGAGGGCCTGCCTGCGCCCTGTCTCCAAGGCCTGTGCTGCTCCCCACAGCTGGCTGCCCGGCTCCCTCTGCGCCAGCTGTCAGAGCAGCCCCTCCTCAGAGTCCTGGCCGGTGTGCCCTCCCGCTCACTGGCAGGGCCTGGCTGAGCCGCCCTTATATCCTGGACGCCAAGCACCTTCTCTCCTCCTGATTCAGCCTGGCTGGCCCCGACTGCAGCTGCTGGTGTGCGGTTCAGACTCAGGTGGTGGCAGAAGCCAGAAACAGGCACAAGTAAGTGTAAAATGATCAGCACACTCACTCGACCTGGCTCAAAACCAGGGGTCCATTTTGTCCATAAAACATGAGGAACTTGGGTCTTACTTCAAGAAGCAAAGGGCTGTCACCCCAAGAAGCCGCTGAAGGTCCCGGGAGTCATGGCACAGATGGGGTGCCCTTCACCCCGCCAGCTGAGATCCTACGGGTCCCTCTGTGCCCTGCCGTACCACGCCCCCGGCTGCTGGGGTCCCATTTCCTCGCCAGGCCAGCACAAGCCTGGGCCCTAGGGGTGCTGCCTGGATAGCTCGCCATCAAGCCCGGCCCCGGGGAGCCAGGCTGCCTTCACGCTTCCCCCTGGCTTCTGGGACAATCAGAACCATTGCCCCCGGCTCTCAGGAACAGACCCGGGGCTGCCACACTGGCAGCTCCTGGGGGGCGCGGGGGCGGGGGGGGCGTGCACACTGCAAGCCATCCAGTGCAGGGCGAAATGGAAGGCTGCTTCCCTCTGCCCGGGGCCCTCCCCCCGCTGCCCGGCTGGAGGAAGTGCTGCCATGTGAACTGCGGATGAGAAGGTGGCTAAGCTCAGAGGCTCAGCAGTTGCCACCAAGAAGTAGGAAGCTGTAGGCATGTGGGTCGCCCCAAGACCTGCCACTGGTGAAGGTGCACGTGCCCAGGCGCTTACCTGCATCATCGCTGGTCCGCACAACAGCTCGGGGCTCAGGGCTCAGGACCCATTCCACAGGCGAGGGGTGAGGAATGAGGGATGAGGGGCGAGGGGCGAGGGGCAAGGGGCGAGGGGCGAGGGGCGAGGGACCTGTTCCACGGGCAAGGGGTGAGGGATGAGGGGTGAGGGGCGAGGGACCCATTCTACAGGAGAGGGATGAGGGGCGAGGGGCGAGGGGCACATTCCACAGGCGAGGGGCAGGTGTGGGGGTCGGCCAAGACCACCCTGGCCTCAGGGTCTGCGTGGATCCAGAGGATCCTGTCACCGGAGAGCTTGGAACAGGAAGCACATCTGGCAGTCAGGGCCCCGCGCTACAGGTGCCTTCTCTACCTCAAACTCAAGGTCATACCCCAGAGAATCCAGACTCAAAGGGGAAACCCGCTCTCGCTGTTCTACTCACACGCATCTGTTTGTCGGGGTCCTGAGCCCGCCCCAGCCGCTGGGGAGGTGGCACCAAGGGTCCCAGACGGCGCCCACATGGTCCTCGAGGCGCTAGTACTGGGTCGTGGGCAGAAGCATGGGCTCCGCACTCCACCCGCCGGACCCCACACGCCTCCCTGCAGCCCACGCGGGACAGACGGCTCCCTGAGCCCGGCTCCCGCAGCAGCTGCCTGAGCAGACACAGCAGGAGAGGCGATGGCAGGGAAGCTCGGTGCCCGCGGCGCAGTCGGCGGAGCTCTCAGTCACGGGGTCGGTGTTAGTGTCGTTAATAGGAGGGGACCAGTGAGACTCAAAGGTACACACCGTGCCTGGATGTCCTGGCCAGGGGCAGGCTCCAGCCAGACGCAGCCGGTTTCAGCCGCCGTCACTCAGGACTGGCCACAGCAGTGGACAGAACCGGTTCCGGCCACAGCAAGCAGCACCGGCAGACAGCACTTCACCAGAGGAGAGGGGCCAGAGCGCCAGGAGTTCCTATCAGACAACTTCAGTGCGAATGCCGGCCGTTACGTGCACTGTCTGAGGGCTCACACTGTACCTGCAGGGCGTGCACAGTCCTCAGGCACAAACCCAAAGAGCAAAGCGCGGGAAACGATACATCCGAGCGGACACGGGTCGGAGAGGGGCAGATTTCTTTTCCTAGAGAACTTGCTTGAAATCAATCATTTTCCCTCATCCAAGGACAAGAAATGTTTACAGATAACATAAAGCTGGTGCGGAATCACACCATGAGAGATGTGCGCTCTCTCTCTCTCTCACACACACACACACACACACACACACACGCACGCACGCACGCACACGCGCGCGCGCACACACACCACGTGAGTCATCTCTCTCCTCTCCCTGAAACCCTAAGCAAAGCTGTCCAAGAAGCAGTCACGGAATCCCCTCGAAGACAGGCCTCTCGGAGGAAGCCCGTGTGGGTGAGAGATGGCCAGTGAGACCACAATTTGGTAAAAAGTAGATGAAACATTGGCCATGCGGGCAGGCCCCGAGTGCTGATGGGAGGCCTGGAGC
Source organism: Ia io (assembly GCA_025583905.1). Classification (NCBI taxonomy): domain Eukaryota; kingdom Metazoa; phylum Chordata; class Mammalia; order Chiroptera; family Vespertilionidae; genus Ia; species Ia io. Next base: position 61,260,535 of record JAJQQW010000012.1, on the reverse strand, counting down.
TGGTCCTGGGGTAACCAGGGCAGGGCCCGGGTGTCCGGCACGCTCCCTCCTACACTCTGAGTGGAGAAAGGCCAGGGCCCACCTGGTGGCACTGGTGCCAGGCCACGTGAGCATCGGAGACAAACCGCCTAGCTATCAACCTGCCCCAGGCGGCCGTTCCTTCTGCTCTTCTGGTCGCTGGGGACTGCGGGGAAGAAATCAACCCGCATACATCCATCTGGGGAGGAAGCCCCGAGGCTACAGGAGAGGCATCAGCGGGACTTTGTATGCCTGCATCCCCATTACAGCTGGGGCGGGCCCTCATGGCGGCCGGGCTGCGTCCCCTCCCGCCCTGCAGGCCACAGAGCAGCTCCTGGTCTGCAGCAGGAGAGGAAGGGACCCACTGAGGGGACAGCTGATCCCAGTTCCCCTGGTTCTATGGTTTGATGGCCCAGAAAGGGGATGGAGGGGCCGCTGCCAGGCCTCCAGTGAGAAGCAGGAAGCAGCAGGCCCTGGCTGCCCGCAGGATGGGCCTGGGTCCCGCACTGAGGGCTGGCGGCCGGCCTGCTGGGAGCCGCATCGCTGCCCCGAGGCTGCGGGGCCGCAAGAAGAGGCGGAGGGCCTGGGCGCACGTGGGCTCCGTGCAGCAGGCTGTGCTCGGTGGCAGCCCCAGAGGCAGCCTGGGGTTGGGCTCACCTCCCTGCAGGCCAGACCGCGGGTCCTCACCTCGCAGCCGTCACTCCTCAAAGGCCCAGCTGCTGCCCACTGGCACTCGCGGTCCCTTCCCCACTTCCCCGTGCCCCCCACCTGCCACCCCACCCATCATGGAGAGCTCGGCTGCACAAGGCCTCTCTGAGGCAGGGGCGGGGCTCCCTGTCCCTCCTGCTGTCTCTGTCGCTTCTCCAAAGTAAGAAAACCAGGAAGAAACCAGGCCAAAGGCAGAGCACGTGGCTCCAAAGCCGCCAGAGACCAGCCCCTCCGCATGGTGCTCCTAGGCGCAGCCCGGGACACAGGCAGTAGTGGGTGACCAGCCGGCCTGCCCTGGCCCCGAGCCCACAGGACCAGGGACCCTATCGCATAGTGCACAGCGCCCGCCAGGACCAGGCCCGGGCTCCCTCACCTGCCTGAGGCCTGAGAGGAGCGCAGAGGAGGCGCAGAGTGCCTGGCTGCATGGGCGCCTGGGGCCGCCCCGCGCCCCCCCCCCCCCTGCCTCCCTGCAGCCCTGCAAGCCGCCCTCCTGCCCTCAGGAAGGCCAGGCTCCTTCTCTGGCACTTCAGAATGATCACAAGGAATTTGCCTTTTTATTCATATAGAACAAAATTTACAAAGTCGTTCACACCGTTTTTGTGTTTTTTTTTACTGACTTCGAAAATTGGGAATATTCAAAATACACTTTTACCCCACTCCATTCTGTCATTATTTACAGGTATGTACAAGAAAAACGAGTGCGTGTGCGTGTGTGCGTGTGTGTGTGTGTGTGTGTGTGTGTGTGTGTGTGTGTGGTTTCCTCGTATTAAAAAGCTCTGCTGGTCGGGTGGGTGGGCGGCAGGAGGGCAGAGGCTGGTCAGATGGAGGTGCCGTGGGCGGTGTCCAGGGCCTCGGGGAGGACGCCCCCGGGCACGGGCTGGAAGGCCATGGGGATGGGGGTCTTCACCGGGCTCTGGCGGAACAGCCCCCCGTTGGGCGACCTGTGCTTGCAGGGCACCGAGGGCATGGTGGCCGAGCCGCCCAGCGGCAGTGGCAGGCCGCTGGGCCCTGCAGAGAGTGTCCGGCCAGGGCCATGGCCGCTCTGCTCAGGCAGAAAGGTGCTGACTGAGAGCTGAGGGTTCGGGTACTCCCGCGTGGGCTCCAGGGCCTGGCTGGGCGCCAGCCCCCCCATCTCCAGGGCCGAGAGCTCAATGGACGCCGGGGAGATCTGCTTGTGAGCGACGTCCTCATCCAGGAGACTGTTCATGCGCCGATGTACCTGCTCCAGGTTCACCTCCTTGTCCTGGGGGGAACACAGGGAGGTCAGCCAGCCCCCCTGACAGCCAGAAGCCAGGCAGGGGCAGGGACGCCGGGGCCGGGGCTGAACATCGCGCAGAGCAGTCACAGCAGCCCCTCCCACAGGAAACTTCCCCCACAGGTAACTCCTCCCACAGGAAACTTCCCCCACAGGTAACTTCTCCCACAGATAACTCCTCCCACAGGTAACTCCTCCCACAGATAACTTCTCCCACAGGTAACTCCTCCCACAGATAACTTCTCCCACAGGTAACTTCTCCCACAGGTAACTCCTCCCACAGGTAACTCCTCCCACAGATAACTTCTCCCACAGGTAACTTCTCCCACAGGTAACTCCTCCCACAGGTAACTCCTCCCACAGATAACTTCTCCCACAGGTAACTTCCCCCACAGGTAACTTCTCCCACAGGTAACTTCTCCCACAGGTAACTCCTCCCACAGGTAACTCCTCCCACAGTAACTTCCCCCACAGATAACTCCTCCCACAGATAACTTCTCCCACAGGGAACTTCCCCCACAGGTAACTTCTCCCACAGATAACTCCTCCCACAGGTAACTCCTCCCACAGATAACTTCTCCCACAGGTAACTCCTCCCACAGATAACTTCTCCCACAGGTAACTTCTCCCACAGGTAACTCCTCCCACAGATAACTTCTCCCACAGGGAACTTCCCCCACAGGTAACTTCTCCCACAGATAACTCCTCCCACAGGTAACTCCTCCCACAGGTAACTCCTCCCACAGGTAACTCCTCCCACAGATAACTTCTCCCACAGGTAACTTCCCCCACAGATAACTCCTCCCACAGGGAACTTCTCCCACAGGGAACTCCTCCCACAGGTAACTTCTCCCACAGGTAATTTTTCCCACGGGTAACTTCTCCCATGGGTAACTCCTCCCACAGGTAACTCCTCCCACGGGTAACTCCTCCCACGGGTAACTCCTCCCACGGGTAACTTCCCCCACGGGTAACTCCTCCCACAGGTAACTCCTCCCACAGGTAACTCCTCCCACAGGTAACTCCCCCCACAGATAACTCCTCCCACAGATAACTTCTCCCACAGGGAACTTCCCCCACAGGTAACTTCTCCCACAGATAACTCCTCCCACAGGTAACTCCTCCCACAGGTAATTTTTCCCACGGGTAACTTCTCCCACGGGTAACTTCTCCCACGGGTAACTCCTCCCACGGGTAACTCCTCCCACAGGTAACTTCCCCCACAGATAGAGGACATCTCGGCCCAGAAAAGCGCAGAACCAGGTGGGCCGCCCCAGGACCAGCTGTGATGACGGACAGCCCGGCCCTGACACTGAGCCATTGGTGGTGACAAAGGCCCGGAGGAGCCACCTGGAAAACTGGGGACTGTTCTGCTGGAACCCTCCAGAGGCCTCCCCTCAGATTCCCGCCTGCGAGAGAGAAACAAACCCCCAAGACAAAGGACCCAGCGCTGTCCCCCAGGGGAGCCGCCCCTCCATTCCTTGCCCCCTCCGTCCCCCACAGCCCTGCACTCCTACTCTAAGGGACCCCAGGAGACTTGAAACCTGGGGAGCAATGGGCAGTGGCAGCTCCTCGCAGGCTAGTCCCCTCAACCTGACCCCAAGACCCCCTTTTCTCTGACTCCCAGAGAGCGAGGGCAGCCCAGCCAGGCTCTCCTGTTGCGTCTTCGGTGAGAAACCCTTTCTTGTTTTCCATCCCGGCTTTAATAAACGTTCCTCACAGTCACCTGGACTCGTGTTGTGAGATCTTTCCTGCACGAAGTCAAGAACCCACACACTGCCCGCCGGCTGGCCCAGGCCGACCACGCAGGACCAGGACCCTTTCTGGCAACACCGCCCGGAGCCATGGCGGGCTTTCTGCAGCTCTTGGAGGCTTGCAGACCTGGCCTCTGGTGCCCGTGGACACACCCAGGGGACACACCCCAGGGACACATCCAGGGACACACCCTGGGGCATACCCCGGGGACACAGCCAGGGAAACACACAGGGACACACCCTGGGACACACCCAGGGACACACCCTGGGACATACCCCAGGGACACAGCCAGGGGACACACCCTGGGGACCCGGGGACATACCCAGGGACATACCCTGGGGACACACTCAGGGACACACCCAGGGACACACCTGGGGACATACCCCGGGGACACAGCCAGGGACACACCCAGGGACACACCTGGGGACATACCCTGGAAACACAGGGCAGAGACACAGAGGCAGCACCGGGAGCAGGAAGCTCAGTGTCCCAGGGGTCTGTTCTCCCAGAACAACACCTCCAGGGATGCCGGAGGGCGTGCCCCTGTGCTGACGGCTCAGGCCTGGGCCTGGCTGGGGATGGGGGCAATGGGCGGGAATGGCAGAGAAAGGGACTTTCCAGGGTCAGCCGACCTTCCTGGTCTCCTGAGGCCTGAGGCTGTGGAGATGGAGGGATCCTAACCCCTGAGTCTCTCCTTATGGTGAGTGGCATGAAGGGAATTGTTCTGTTTGTTTGTTTGCTTAGGAAAGAAAGGAAACTAGAACATGTGACATTCCTTTCAAATAACTTGGTCATTTGTTGAGCATAAACCAGGGACATCAAACTGCTTTGAAGCCCCTTAGAAACAGACAATGCAATCGATGTCCTGGGTTCGGTGGAGGCCCCTCCACGTGGTGCGGGAAGCCGCAGTCTCTTTCCCAGCAGCGCGCGTGCCCATGTGCCAGGCAAGGTCATGCCTGCTGCCCACACCTTGCTGACGTCAAACTCCAAGCAAAGGGCAGGCCAAGCTAAGCCTGGGGTGAGCATCCCACGAGCTCAGGCTGTGAGGCTGGCCCCCATCAGGGGGAGAACTGCCTGCTGCCCACCTGGTACAGGTGTCAGAAACTCCACACCAAGTGCAAGTCCTTAATGTGTTTTCAAAGGAAAAGATGAAGAAACTACACAGATCTAAGGGCCATGCCAGTGGCTGCCCCTGGAGTGCTGGCTGGGGAGTGACCAGTCAGTGGGAGCCCTAAGTGGCTGGTCTGAACTCCTCTGGCCAAGTGCACAGCCATGTGGCTGACCCCTGAGGACACACCAGCCTTCACAGGCTGTGTCCCTCCCTGGCTCCCAGCCCCCTGGGGAGCAGAGCCACACTCTCCACACCTGTCTTAGCTCATGACTCACACACAGAAGCCCGTGACCTAAAGCCCACCAGCGGAACGCACTGGCTGCTGGGAGACCATCCTGAGTTGAGAGCACCTTTGGGTGGCAAATGTCATGGGCATCTTAGGGGAAGTAGCTGGAGACTAGGAGCCTTTTCATTGCTCAACTCCATGTGATGCATACACTGTCTTTCCCCAACTCCTTCAACAGTTTGTGAAACCAACTTCAATTTATCTTCTTAAGTCCCTTCAGCATGGCCGATGCTGTTCTCTCCGTAACCTTTCCTGGGTCTCATTTGTCTGTGGTTACTCCTGCAGGTGAGCACATCTCTGAGAGTATTCGCTAACTGCCATGTTTCAGGGCCCCGCCGCATCGACTCGCCCTAGCTGGGAGGCCAGGGTTCACGTCCTTTCTCACTGAGAGTGCTGAAAGTGCCCTGAGCCTGGATCCACGGCAGGACGTGGCCCAAGTGAGGACAGCAGGCTTGAAGCTGGTGAACGAAGAGGTGCAGGGGCGCGCCCCGGCAGCCCTGCTCCATGATGCCGTCCTGGGCCTGGGCCAGCCCTTGGACAAGCCTAGCCCCACTGACCACCAGCCCCCTGCTGGCTGTGAGGCCCTCCTGACGCGGCTCCTGGGTCTGCGTAGCCACAGTCAGGCCACAGCTGCATTGGCAAACATGGACTCTACAGACTATTGTCATTTCAGAACCTGTGAAAGGCACGGCACTGGTGCCAGAGATCCTGGGAGCTGGGGAACTGGAGAGACAACTTCAGACGCTCTTGGGGTGGATAATACAACCTCCCCTGCTCTGCAGCCAGCAAAGCTTGGAGGAACCCGGGCAGGCCAGGCGGCCCTGGCAGAGCCTGCAGCGCCCGGCAAAGGACAACTGCTGGCCAAGCAGTGGCCCGGGACCGAGGGGCAGAGGCTCCTCACTGCTGCATCCTGCCTTCCCCTCCTTCCTGTGCTCCTTCCGGGATTCACACACCCCGTGGAACAGGGAAAACCCACCAACCAAACCCTCGGGAGAAAATGGGAGCAAAGCAGGTCTCTGAGGTGCAGGGCTCAGCCAGCCACACGCAGGGAGAGGGCATGGTAGGGAGGGAGGAGCACCATGGGGTGGGGGTGGGGAGGGAGGAGCACAGTGGAGTAGGGAGAGAGGAGCACCATGGAGGGAGGAGTGGGGAGGGAGGAGCACCATAGGGTGGAGGTGGGGAGGGAGGAGCACCATGGAGTGGGGGTGGGGAGGGAGGAGCCCATGGAGTGGGGAGAGAGGAGCACCATGGAGTGGGGGTGGGGAGGGAGGAACAACATGGAGTGGGGAGAGAGGAGCACCATGGAGTGGGGGTGGGGAGGGAGGAGCCCATGGAGTGGGGGGTGGGAAAGAGCAGTGACTGCAGCAGGTGCTGTGAAGGGAGGGAGGACGCTGAGGGAGGAGCAGTGACTGCAGCAGGTGCTGTGAGGGGAGGGAGGACGCTGAGGGAGAAGCAGTGACTGCAGCAGGTGCTGTGAGGGGAGGGAGGACGCTGAGGGAGGAGCAGTGACTGCAGCAGGTGCTGTGAAGGGAGGGAGGACGCTGAGGGAGGAGCAGTGACTGCAGCAGGTGCTGTGAGGGAGGACGCTGAGGGAGGAGCAGTGACTGCGGCAGGTGCTATGAGGGGAGGACGCTGAGGGAGGAGCAGTGACTGCAGCAGGTGCTGTGAGGGAGGCTGAGAGGAGCAGTGACCACATAGGCATGCAGGGGTGGCTGCAGGGCGAACAGTCTTGTTCCAGGTGACACAGTCCAGGAAAGGGGAGTGGGGATGGAGTCCACGTCAGCCCAGCCCTCAGATCTGGGCTGCACATTCCCTGTTTCCCTGTGGAAGGTGGTGGTCCAGGGTTTGCACCCTGGTCCGGACATCAAGGCGCAGGCAGAGCTTCTAGATGCAGATCGACCTGGCACAACCTCCGTAGAATCACCCACTTCTGTTCCTAAGAAGCTCCGATCACTCACCTCCAATGGCAGCAGGCCTGAGAGCTCCATGGGCTCCAATGATCCACACAACTTAGATGACCCTGTTTTCTCCACAGGAGCCTGACTGGTCCACGCGTCCGATAATGCCTCTGAGCTCCTACCAGAAGATGAGCTAAAGTTCTCGGGGAAGCGTCCATCTCGGTCCCTGGCACAGAGACGGTGCTCAGTGCTTGAGTTCCATTTATCGTCCTTAAGGAGCGGCCACCGTCAGAGCCCAGCACGGTGGGGATGCCAGGCGGCGTGCCAGCACACCTGGGGCGGAGAAGGCAGGTGCCCCATTGGTGCAGTTTGGAGTTGGCCCGCAGGAAGGCAGCCGTGGAGGGCGCGGGAGGTTGTGCAGGGGGCCTGTCTGAGCTGGTGCTTGCTGGGCTCGGGCACTCCTGCTGGGCTAAGGACTAAACACAGTGGCCGCCAACTGGTGGTCCACAGACCACTGGTGGTCTCTGAGGTCCGGAAGGTTGGCGCCCGCTGCACTAGAGCACCCCCACCCTCCCCCCCTCCTGCTAACGGTCTGATATCGGCAGTGTAGCCACTGGGCTCAGTTTGCAGCAAAAGGGAGAAACTGGGCTCCGAGGATGAAAATGTCCAGCCAGGAGCCTGAATCCTGGCGCCGGGAGAGTTCGCAGCTACACTCTTCATTCTCCAAACCGGCTGAGGATGTGGGGGGCCCTGCTCCCGTGCACATCTGAGGACAGCCAGCACACCCAGCGCACACCCAGGGCACACCACGGGCACACCCAGGGCACACCTGAGGACAGCCCAGCGCACACCCAGGGCACACCCAGGGCACACCCAGGGCACACCTGAGGACAGCCCAGCGCACACCCAGGGCACACCCAGGGCACACCTGAGGACAGCCCAGCACACACCCAGGGCACACCCAGGGCACACCTGAGGACAGCCCAGCGCACACCCAGGGCACACCCAGGACACACCTGAGGACAGCCCAGCACACACCCAGGGCACACCCAGCGTACACCCAGGGCATACCTGAGGACAGCCCAGCGCACACCCAGGGCACACCCAGGGCACACCCAGGGCACACCTGAGGACAGCCCAGCGCACACCCAGGCCACACCCAGGGCACACCTGAGGACAGCCCAGCGCACACCCAGGCCACACCCAGGGCACACCCAGGGCACACCCAGGGCACACCTGAGGACAGCCCAGCGCACACCCAGGGCACACCCAGCGTACACCCAGCGCACACCCAGGCCACACCCAGGGCACACCTGAGGACAGCCCAGCGCACACCCAGGCCACACCCAGGGCACACCCAGCGTACACCCAGCGCACACCCAGGCCACACCCAGGGCACACCTGAGGACAGCCCAGCGCACACCCAGGCCACACCCAGGGCACACCCACCGCACACCCAGGGCTCACCCAGGCCACACTCAGCGCACACCTGAGCACCACCCAGGACACACCCAGCGCACACCCAGGGCACACCCGAGCATGGCCCAGCACTGGCACGGCATTGCATCCCGGTTCAGCTGGATCGCTCCTGAGCCCTGCTTCCCAGGGTCAGGACGCCCCTTGACGTTCTGAGGAGACTGGAGGATAGCCCAGGAGAACCGCCTCTCTCCCTGGCACAGGGAAGGCGTGCTGACTCACGCACGACTAGTTGTCCCTGTGTCCCTCCTGCCCTCACACGGTCCTTTAAGGGAGTAGCCCCGGGGCCATCAGTGACCAACCCAGGGGACAGGGCTACAGAGGCCCTTTGACACCTTCCCTCCTGGAGCCCCAGGCAGCCGTGAGGCTGTTGGTGAAGCTGGAGAAGCGTCAGAGGAGTGGGGGCGGGAGGCCCCAGGGAGGCCCCAGGTGGAATCTGCACGGGGAGCAGGAGGGCGTGCAGGCAGGGTCAGCCTGGCCACCCTGAGGGCCAGCTGCTGAGGGGCCCAGCTGCTCCGAGGCCCGGCTGCCTGGCCTGGAGGAGAGCGGGCAAGACTAGGTTGGCTCCCGGCCTGGGTCAGCTCCTATCTGCAGGGGGCGCAGCAAGGCAGCAACCAGAACCGCAGGTCCCGCCCAATGACAGATGCCCCTCCCTCAGTCCTCATGTCCTCGCCTGCTCGTGCAGGTCTCATCTTTATTTCATGAATATTTTATTCTCAGAGCAATGATTCCACTTCCCCCATAACTCTGGCCCTGGCTCTGGACTGCATCTGCAGAGCGCGGCATGCTCACTGCATTGGGTGGCCACAAATCGTCTGACTCCTTAGGAGAAGGTGAGCTCAGATCACATGGATATTGGGGGCTGATCTCACATTACCACTCTTCCTCAGGGCGGTGCCTAGCCTCACAGCCTTCACACAGGCCGGACGAGGACTGCCCCGGAGACAGTGATTATGGCCATGCCCCACAAAGCACCGTGAGATGAGCCAGGCCCTCCCCCCGGGTTGCACACTCCTCTCCAGGACACACAGGCAGCCGGGGACCCAGCTGGTCTGGATTAATGCCCTCATTACTCACGGAAGGTTTTGAAGACATGCTTTTAAAACACTGCTTTTGAACCGCGTTCCTGGTTCCTATTCCCTCTCTGATACGGTCCACACCCCTGGCCGCTCAGTCCTTCCTTCAGAGCAAGTCCCTGCCTCCCCTCCCGCCCCGCCCCCTGCAGCCTCCTGTGCCACGGGCAGCCCCAGGGCTCTGGGGGGAGGATGGCTGCCTGTGCTGCTCACCCTCCTACAGGCGACTTCCAGTCTCATCCAGCTCCAGGATTTGTGCAAACCCTGCAACCCTCAGCTCTACAGCCCGACCCCAAGAGCTCTCCCTCACCCGCAGCCCTGCACCCCTACCCGAGGGCCCCGGGCATGTGAGGGGACCCGCTGCTCCCTCCCAGGACGAGACTGCCTGGCTAGCTTCTCCGTCCCCCTGTGGGAGGTAAGCCCGAGGGCAGGCTCGTCCCACAGGCGCACTCCTTAAAGGAGGAAAGGAGGGAGGGAGGGAGGGAGGGAGAGACTTCACCAGAAGACCAGAAGCCCCTGCGCACAGGAGGAAGATGGCATTGTTCTTACACGCACCACCTGAGGGCCTGGGGGTTGGATGTAAAACTCTCCACCGGCCTCCTCACTGGTCCATCCCCTCTCCCCCCCGTGGGAGCCGGACCCATGCTTCATCCTCACCCCTTGGGCGCGCCCAGGCACATGCAGGAGCCAGAGCGGGAGACGGGCTGACTGCCACGGAGGGAGCTGCTCACAGGGCTCCACCACCCGCTTCCTGGCCTGTCTCTCTCTCTTTCCACCTCTGCCAATGTCTCCCCAGCACCCCCCCTCACTTCCACACACTCACACACACACACACACACTCATAGTCACTCACGCATAAACATTCACATACCCTCACCCTCACACTCACCCTCATATACAGTCACTCACACACACTCACTCATACACAGTCACTCACTCACACACTCATATACAGTCACACATACTCTCTCACACCCACACACTCATATGCAGTCACACACACCCTCACACTCATATATAGCCACTCACACACACACACACACTTATACAGTCACACACACTCACTCTCACACTCAAACTCATACAGTCACTCTCATACACACACACCCTCACACTCATACAGTCACACACACTTATATACAATCACACACACTCACACACACTCTCTCACACTCACACACACTCACCTTCACATGCTCACTCACACTCACAGCCCGACCCTGCACTCTGGGCTGCCCAGGCTGAGCCTGTCTCTAACCACTAGACGAGGGTGTGAAGGGACGTGACCTGTGCAGACAGGACTTGCGGTCCAGAGGAACAATGACTCTCGCTGAACCTGGCTCACCAGGAACATTCTGGAGGCTGAGTCTGCTCTGGGTCCCAGGGCGGCACCTCCCTGTCTGTGCCACGCACCCTCCGGTGGAGTCGCTCCCTTCCCCTGACCTGAGGGGATTTGCAGAGGAATGGGCTCTGGGCCCCGGTTTTAAAGAACAAGCCGTGGAGCGTGGATCCACGAGAGCCTGTCCCCCCAGCCTACAGGAGCGGCTCCCACACCCGCTGGCCCGGAGGCTCTGGGCCCACAGACCCGCCGGAGGAGCAGCTGCGGAGCCCTCACCACCACCTGGCAGGCCGCACGGACGGTGTCTGCGTGCGGCTGCCGCTTCTCCGGGCCGCAGAGCCGCGGCTGGGCTGCCTTTGGTCTTGGTGCTGGCTGCCTCACTGCGTCTCGTTGGAAATTCAGACCTGCATGTCTCCACCTGAACTGAGTGAGCTGCCGCGGACATACGCCGCAGGGACAGCCTGTCGGGGAGCCGCCAGCCTGCCCTGCGTGGAGGTTCCGCTGGCCCAGCATCCTGCATCCTGACCTAACTCCACTCCTCACCACCCTCCCTTAGAGAAGTTGTCTCCAGGGACCTTAACGAAAGCTTCGCATTAAAAAAAGAGCTTGAAGAGGAGCAAACACCCGAGGAGAAGGAAGTGTGAAGGCAGAGCCAGCTTGAGGCTGGCGAGGGCAGGAAGGGGCGCGGGCGGGAACCTGGGCCGGCAGGGCTGTGGGCTCCCTGGCTGGGTGTGCCTGCAGGAGGGCAGGCCAGGCTGGGCCTGGGAGGAGGGAGGGAGGGAGGGGTGGGGTCGGGGCAGGGCCAGCCCCTCCTCTGGGTTGGGCGAGAAGCCTAGGCGAACCAGGCTGGGCCCTGCAGGTGGGGTGGGCGTGGGCAGCGGGGTGGGCCCTCCTGCGCCCCTCAGGCTATGCCTGCTCTTCAGGGACAGTCAGCTCCTCCTCGGCCCTGACTGCTGCCTTGGCACTTTGTCTGAATGAAAACACCCCACATGGTCTCTGGCTTTAAAATCAAAATGAAACCAAGACACGGCGTCCTCCCCGTGTGACCCGCTGTCCCCACAGGAGCCGCGGCCCGCACCGCCTGGACGGAAACTGCCTGCCCGCCACCCAGGACTCCCCAGCATTGGGTCAGAACAGGGGAGCAGGGCCTGCACGGACCTCTTTGGGGGTCTCCTGGCGGCACCGGTTGCTGGTCCACCACAGCTCCAGGGCGGCCACCAGGCAGGCGAGCAGGAGGCCGACAGCCAGGATGCAGAAGACGCCGGCGAAGCTGTGCAGCTTGAGGGCCCTGCCGTCGGCCTGGGCGCTGGTGTGGCTGGCGAGGTCACAGCGGCCTGTGCGCGGCCACCACTTCTGCTTCAGCACGTCCAGGTCCCCAGTGTCCTGCAGCTCCAGGATTCTGCAAGACAGGACGCACGTGAGCCACGGTTCTGGCCTCCTGCCCTCGGTGGCCCCACCGCACACGGTGCATCATCAGCCGCCTCGCCCAGCCTTTCCCACCCATCTGCTCCCCACGCTGCATGTGCGCTTTCCAAAACACAGGTCCGGCTTGTCCCTCTCTCCTCAAAAGCCCCCAGGCCCTCTCCACTCCCACCCCACCCGCTCCCACCTCCCAAGGATGAGGTCCCATGGAAAGCACACGGGCCTCAGGTGGGCCCTGGGCAGCGAGGAGGGAGCTGGCAATGCGGAAGGGGTGAGCCACACCCAGCTGCGGACAGAGGAGTCCTGCTTCCAACATGGTTTCTTTCAAGCTTCAATCACTGCACCCTAAGTCGCTCCCAGGAGGATTAGCCAAATCATTCCCTCACTCATTGTGCCCAGTATGATGCTCACCATGCTGATCTTCTGCGATACACACACACGCACACACACTCACACACACACACACACACTCACACACACACTCACACACAAGTGGAGCTGCCGAAGTGGAGACAGAAGCTGTGCCCAACGCGATGGGATGGAGGTAGAGGCTGCGAGTGGCGCTTCGGGACGGTGGCCTGAACGGGAGCGTTAGGGAAACCAGCGAGGAGGTGACAGGGACCTGGACACCTGAAGCATGATGAATCATAAAACAGCGCACACTCATCCAGCACAGCCTGTGTGCTGGAAGGTTCTGCCCAGCTGGTGTGGCTCAGCTTGGTGAGCATTGTCCCGTGCACCCAGAGGTCATGGTTAGATTCCAGGTCGGGCACATGCCAGGTCTGGGCTCCATCCCCAATAGGAGGCATGTAAGAGGCAGCCGATCAATGTTTCTCTCATTGATGTTTCTCTCTAGCTACCTCTCCCTTCCTCTCTCTCTAAAATCAATAAAAAAATATTTTTAAAAGGAAGAAATGTTCTGAGAGCTTCATAAATTGTGTTTAATTCTCATGTCAGCCCTCTGAGAGGGTTACTTCCACTGAGCCACAGAGAGGTGAACCATCTTGCCAAGTCCCGTTACGGCTGGCAGCGTCCGAATTCCCGGAGGAGAAGGCAGGGTCTTGGCCTGGGCAGGTTCGCGGCCCAGCACTGACAGGCTACCTCGCTGAAAGGCAGTGGGAGCTGATCAGTCCACATGCCAGTCCTCGTGGGACCTTCTAGTGGTTCTCACCACGCTGGTTTCACTGCTGGAGCCCTGGGCTCCGATCTAGATGACCTGCCACAGCTGCAGCTAGAAAGTGGCCAAGCTCCTCTTCAGAGCTGAGTCCTGCTTGCCCGAGAGGCCCTGGTCTCCCGGGCCCCAGGCTGTTGCGTGCAGGTTGCCTGCGCTCTTGAGGGGTCTGGCTCAGGGGGACACTGGCCGGGCCCCACTCTCCTGCTCACGCTGAATGGCAAGTCGACTGCCTAGTTTGCTGATGTGTCTCCTTTTGCTCCTTGTATTTTTTATGCCCAATATTATTCCAGGACGAATGCAAGGCCATTTATAGGGAAACATCAAATAAAACAGAAAACAAACAAAGAAAATGGAAATATGTCAGCAACCGAAGAGCGATAAAGCAGTCACAGCACAACCTGGCTCCTGGCACGAGGCAGGATGAACACCCCATAGTGACCCCCACTGCTCCTGGGGACCCAGCGGGGCACCTCTGCCAAGCTGTCCTCCTGTTTTCCAGACATAGACTTGCAGGCACCCTCCTTGTCCTCACCTGGAGTGGAGCCCGCTGCGCGCAGGCCCCCTGGGAGTGCACTGAGCGCTGAGCAGGTACCCAACGCCCACTCCTCCGCCCGCCGCCCGCTCCGCCTGCCTGGCCCTCAGTGGGCGCGTGCTCTCAGCCGGCCACACGTCAGCTGTGGCTGTGGGCCCGTCCTCTGCAGAGCGAGAGGCGCAAACAGAGGAAATGCTAGCCCTGGGCTGGAGGGAGAGGAGGTGATGTGATTCCAGAGCAGACTGAGACCTGCTGTTTACATGACCCCTTTCTTCCTGTAAAGGGCACGGAGGGCTGTTGGGGACCAGCCCCTCGCTCTCCAGGCCGCCCAGCGGGGGACAGCCATGGTCCACACACACGCAGGGCCCCTACGGAGCCAGCAGCGCAGTCAGCGCACCTGGAGGCCTGAGCACTAGGCAGCTCCCATCGCCCGCCCAGGGGTGCTCCTGGCCCAGGGGGCTGCGGCACAGAGATGGCCAGAAGCTGCAGGAGCCGCACAGCCCACGGACTCGCACCTGCTCGCCGAGCACGAGGCTTCTGAGGCGAGCAGAGGAACCAGTGATTTCTCGCCAGAGCACAAGGACACCGGACCGGCCTGTTTGCTTACGGTGACCCCGGGGTGGGGCAGCCCACAGGGCCTCTATCGGGGACACTGCGTCAGCAAGTGCAGCCGGGAGGCGCAGGCCCAGCCTAGGGCAGGCCTGCTTCTCGGGGACCCCATCCCGTCATGGGTCCTGCTCCACCACACAAGACACCGCCTTCTTTCTGAATCCAGCTTAGTGATGGGGTGAGCCACCCCGTCCCCACCCACCTCCTCTGGGTGGCGTACCGCAGGTCTCCCTCCGACCTCCTTTGAGACCCCGTTGCCCTGACTCCCAGGATGAGTTGAAGAGGGAGCTGCGGATCTGGCTGTCTCCTCCGGTGCAGGGAGGGTGACCCCAGCAGGCTTACGGGAGACCTCTGGCAGGGCGCCTGCGGGGCCTGAGCTCTTCCCGCCGGGACCCTGGGCCTCCCTGAGCTCTGCCTGGCACATAAGCTACCTGGTGGTTGGCCACAGCTCCCTGACCGTCTGCTGCGGAGAGGGGCGCAGGTTGGTGGTCTGGGGGATGCCCTGAGCCTCGTGCCTCAGAAAACCTCCTGGGGCAACCCTCAGGAACACAGTGGGCTGCGCCCCTGGAGGGAAGCCCCCCGTCTTCATGCCTGTGATCTGAGCGATTGATGCATCTCTCCTCCTCCTTCTCTTGTCATTGCTCCCTGCTCCGGGAGCGGAGGGAGGCACGGCATGTATGCTCAATTAAAACCTAGAGAACCCCAAGCCTCATCTCACTTAAGTAATTCTACCCCTTTTTCACGTTTTGCAAACGAGTCTCTGACGGGTGAGTCAGAGCCCTCCTCGGCCTTTCCCAGATGGGGCTCATCTGCCTGTGCTGAGAAGACCCCAGGCCAACCTCAGGAGGCGGGAGAAGGAAGGGGAGTGCCTGCACATCCAACAGCAACACGGGCCAGCACTGGGGCAGGGAGCCTGCTGCTCTCTCCCCATTGCCAGGCAGCGGCGGGTGAGCCCAGGTGTCTGCTCCCCCCGAGGGCCTCAGGGTGCTGATCTGATGACCTCTAACGACGCTTGCCCTCCTCATGGGTGAGCCTCGGTGCTATAACGAGGGCACCATTCAGGCCACAGGGGCTGACCCCACGCCTCTCCACCAGGTGGGCCTTTACCTCAGCACTTCAGCTTGGGTTTGGGCAGTCAGCCCTTCCGGACGCCTCTCTGGGCTCCAGTCCTGCCCCCTTCGCCCTCCAGGACGTCACCGCACAGACAGGTGTGAGGGCGGGCTCTGGCTGAGACATCCTGGGGACAAAACTCCCGGGAGGGGCTGGTGATGGGGAAAGCCCCCCAAGCTTCTCCACTTCCGCCCTCCAGGAAGGCCAGCCCCAGGCCAAGGACCCAGCACGCTCCTGTGGTGGAACCGGGGATGGTGAGACTATTGTACTCCAGGAGGCTGGCCAGGTGTCCAGCCAGACCCTCTAGAAACCACCATGCCCAGGAGCCAGACGTCAGGGTCACGGGGTGGACTCCTGCCAGCAAACCAGCGGGAAGGCACAGGCCAGCGCAGGCTGGACCCGCTGCATCCGCACAGCCCTCCGCCCTCCTACCCCCCTTCACTGGTGGGGAGGACCAGGGTGCTGATCTGGGAGACAGGAAGCAGCAGCGTCTGCCCGGTCCACACACAGCACCATGGGGCCGCTGCTCCTCTGACAGCCCTCTGTGGTGTCCACTGTGACTCTTCCCACTTTGCATTTACCTTAAGAAGTAATTGTTGGGCCCTTGCCAGGTCCAATCGCGTATTCATTTCATTTAAGTCACTGGGCGCCTTCTGCTCATCTTCAGCTGCGAGGCCTCTCCTCCGGGAAGTGCCCTCCTCTCCACCTGCCCAGGGTGGCCTCTGTGGCGCTCCCGCTGCTGGCCTCGCCCTCCCACCCGGCTGCCAGCGAGACCAGCACCTCCTCTCCCGGAGCCTGGCCTGGCCCAGAACCGCTGGGATCGGCGGCGGTGGGGGGGCAAGCACTGCACAGGCTGACGCCAAGGAAAGGGGTGAATGGGCAATTGCGCGTTAACTCTCATCTCCCGGAGCAGGCCCCGGAGCAGGTCCCCTCCACCCCAGCCCTGGCTGCCTGCGCGGCGCCCACCTCTGGGAGAAGAGGTCCCGGTAGGGGCTGCCGTGCTGCAGGGCGATGCCATAGCCCTTGCTGCTGACGCTGTTGCTGACCACGGTCACCGCGCAGTCGTCATCGGTCAGGGCCGCGTACTCCACCACCGCCACGTCCCACAGGAAGGCGTAGTTCCCCTTCTTTGCCTGGAAGAGAAGAGCGCGCAGTCAGCCAACCCAGCCTGCTGTCCTCCCTTCAGGCGGCGAGGCACCTGAATGGTAGGACTTGAGGGGCCCCCAGAGACAGCCCTCCTGCCGGCCAGCACCTCGCACTCTGCTGGTGCTCGGGCCCGCAGGTCCGCCCCGCTGCCGCTGACTCCGTGGCTGGAGTTGGACAGATGGGGTGATGCCGCCGCTGCAGGCTCCCCGCACACCTCAGGGCACAGACCTACCCTCAGAGCCCAGGCTTGCCCTGGCCCCAGGGAACTGAGGATTTTCCCACCAGAGATCTAGGGGGAGCATAGCAGCTTCCATTTGCTATTTCTCCACAGAGCCTGGCTGAGCCCACTGGGTGGACAGGGCAGGTGCCCCAGCTCCGCCCCCGGGGCGGTGACTCACCACCTAAGCCAGGCCCTGGCGATGCCGGGAGGAGCCATGAAGGACAGGGTCCTGCTGTTAGGGTGCTGCCTGGGTTTCTGCCACTTGGCCTGTCACTGCCCACACCAGGGAACCCACGTCCTAGCATACACACGCACCGCCTTCCGCCGTCCTCGGCAGGCGCCGGAGCCAGAGCGCTGCCTGTGCTGCAGGCGGGCGCCCGGGGGTGGGGGTGGGGGAGTGTGAGCCGCGTGGCACTTTGGATGGACATACGCCGTGCTAGGCCGGCTTATGTGTAGCATGACATTCTTCATGCAGCGGAGTGTGGTTCTGCCTCTACGGAGAGCAGGTGCCTCTGCCTTCCCCTCCCCTCCTGCCTCGCGCGGCTCCCACGGAGCTGGGACGCAGGCGGGCCGGTGGGGAGGCCGATGCACCCCAGTGAGGCCCGCGACGAGCAGCAGCTCCGTGACGCTGTTGGCGTGTCCCTGTGTCCTTCCTTGAGTATTTCCCACCGAGACTCCCCAAAGGGAACCACCGCTGCCTCCGGGAAGCTGGTCAAGACGGGCTTCTTCTGGGACCCGGAGGGCCTTGGCCAGCATGTCTCCTTTTCCCACCAGCAGTTTCCCATCGGGGGGCAGGCAGCGTGTGGCACTCCGGAGCAGGCTGCGCCAGCGCGCACAATGCTGCCCAGCGGCCCTCTAAGAAGGGACACACCCGTGCTGCCCAGAGCGTCACCTCAGGAAGCAATTCCAGGACGTCAGACCCTCACTCCCGGCCACGCCGATTCCAGAAGTCCCTAAAGCACTTGGCAAAGTCACACTCATCTCCCCTCCACGTGGGAGGGCAGCAGTCTGTGAAATCTTTCCTGCTGGCAAACATGTTTTCTCAAGAAAAGATACATTGTCCGCCTCTTCGTAATGAAGTTTCTCAGCAAAATGTTGACTTATGATTTGGCTTCAGCCTGACGGAAGCATTTTTCATCCACACGTGCAATTCACCACGACATCAGAACTGTTATTTGTATTTCAAACGGGCACGTCCTGCTGAAGGAAGAATTAAGATTATGTCTCCGTCTACCTTTCAAGGGATTCCAAAAAGGAGAAGGAAAGGTGCTGGTCCAGCCAGTGGACACACGCGGACGCAGCGGCCCGGCCCTGCGGATGGCACGCCAGCTCCTCCGGCCCAGGCAGGGCGGCTCCGGTGTGGGCTCCGCGACAGGTGAGCAGTCGCCTGAAGGGAGCTGCATTTACAGTCCTGCTGCACAGGCTCAGCCCTGTCCTGGCTGCAAGCCCCTGCCGCCAGCCGGGGGCGGGAAGGGGAGGGGAGTCTTCTTCTCTGGCGGCTGCGGGCTCGGACCCTCGGCCTCCTCACTGGTAAGCAGGGACTCCGTTTCCCGGGATATCTCTTACGTCTGTTTCCAGAGGCACCGGCTGACCCGAAGCTGCCTGCACCGTCAGAGCAGAGACCTGGGGCCGCTGGGCCGCAGCCTGCACCTGGGCCCAGTCAGGGGCCCTGACTCCCATGAAACACTCTGCCCAGCCTCCCTCCCGCCCTGCCTCAGCGCCCTCGGCTTCGGGCTCCTCTCTCAGCTCCCTGCGGGGTACAGTGCAGCACCAGCACCTCCTGGCTGTCTCAAGTTCACGGTTTCAATGACAATGTTCTGGAAGCAATGAAGGCCACCTGGGCATTCTGCGAGGCCCCCCGCTCTCCCCGCTGGGCCACAGCCCTGCATGCGACAGAGACTCCTTAGCACTGACCGTTCTTGGACATCCCAGACTCTGAGACACGCGAACAGCCCACCCACCATGAGTGTGCCCCACCAGGGCCCTCTCTTGCCCCATCCAGATGAGCGGCTTCCAACGCAGCCCCAGCTTCCAACGCAGCCCCTCCTAGGAGGATCAGAACCAGCTCTTCACGTGCTCCTGGTAACTGAGTACCCACCTTCTTACTCGATGCTGCTCCCCACAAGCTCTGGCTTCTTCATGTGGAGGGACAGAAAATACACGGAACGCCTGCCTCCAACGAGCTGAGACCTTCCTCGGGCCCTCCCTACCAGCTCCTCCCCCTCCTTTCTTCAGTGGGAGCTTTCACCCCAGAGGTCCAGCTTCCTCCCTGTGGGCCCAGCCCCATCCACCCTCTCCTGCCCTGGGAAGGTGTTCCTGCCCTCCCATGCCCTCTCCCGCCCTCCCTTAGCCCTCTGTTGGAGGCCTGTCCACTTTGAGACAGTTTCCTATCCTACTTGTAGGAACTGCTCCTTTTTGCTGCGGGTTTTCCCGTCTCTTGGGAAGACAAAATTTACTCCCTTCTTCACTGAGCTCCATCAGCTGTTCCTCTAGAGCGAGAAGGATGAACCCAGCCCCCACCCAGGAGCTGGCGGCCTGGGCCGAGCGACACAACAGACCATTAGAGTTGGCCATTTGGCCACTTCCTGTTCATTCCAGCTCATTCTTCCTCGGGCCTCCCAGTCCCGTTCCTCCCCTGCTTCCCAGGTGGCTTCGGGGAATGAATGGGGAAGGATGTTACGTGGGAAGAGGCATGATAGGTCGTGACTATTCACAAATAGATCATTGACATAGAGTTCCTAATGCCTCAGAGACAAAGCACCCCACAGGTTTCTGTTGCGCATTAAAATGAAACAATACTGTATTTCACCTCCTTAGTGGGTTAGATGGTCTTGACCAGGCTTGTTCCTTTGCGATGATAAATGCACTCCTCATTTCTAACCACGGACCCAGCAGACATCTGCGTCTGCTTCCATACCTTGTAGTGCGGCTGCTGAAAAGTAAGTTTGGATCAAGGCCTGGGATCCAGCCAGCCCCTCCACAACTGGGCTCCGCACACTCCCAGGTGGCCTTCACCCCTCCACAACTGGGCTTCACACACTCCCAGGTGGCCTGCACCCCTCCCCTTTACCGGGGGCTCCACACACTCCCAGGTGGCCTTCACCCCTCCCCCCCACCTGGGGCTCTGCACACTCCCAGGTGGCCTTCACCCCTCCCCCTCACATGGAGCTCCACACACTCCCACGTGGCCTGCACCCCTCCCCTTTACCGGGGGCTCCACACACTCCCAGGTGGCCTGCACCCCTCCCCTTTACCGGGGGCTCCACACACTCCCAGGTGGCCTTCACCCCTCCCCTCCACAACTGGGCTCCGCACACTCCCAGGTGGCCTGCACCCCTCCCCCCCACCTGGACCTCTGCACACTCCCAGGTGGCCTGCACCCCTCCACAACTGGGCTCCACACACTCCCAGGTGGCCTGCACCCCTCCACAACTGGGCTCTGCACACTCCCAGGTGGCCTGCACCCCTCCCCGCCACCTGGAGCTCTACACACTCCCAGGTGGCCTGCACCCCTCCCCTTTACCGGGGGCTCCACACACTCCCAGGTGGCCTTCACCCCTCTACAACTAGGCTCCACACACTCCCAGGTGGCCTTCACCCCTCCCCCCCACCTGGGGCTCCACACACTCCCAGGTGGCCTTCACCCCTCCCCCCCACCTGGGGCTCTGCACACTCCCAGGTGGCCTGCACCCCTCCCCCCCACCAGGGGCTCCACACACTCCCAGGTGGCCTTTGCCCCTCCACAACTGGGCTCTACACACTCCCAGGTGGCCTTCACCCCTCCCCCCCACCTGGGGCTCTGCACACTCCCAGGTGGCCTGCACCCCTCCACAACTAGGCTCCACACACTCCCAGGTGGCCTTCACCCCTCCCCCACACCTGGGGCTCCACACACTCCCAGGTGGCCTTTGCCCCTCCACAACTGGGCTCTACACACTCCCAGGTGGCCTTTACCCCTCCCCCCCACCTGGGGCTCTGCACACTCCCAGGTGGCCTTTGCCCCCTCCACAACTAGGCTCCACACACTCCCAGGTGGCCTTCACCCCTCCCCCCCACCTGGGGCTCCACACACTCCCAGGTGGCCTTCACCCCCCCCCCCCTGGGGGCTCCACACACTCCCAGGTGGCCTTCACCCCTCCCCCCAACCAGGGGCTCCACACACTCCCAGGTGGCCTTTGCCCCTCCCCCCCCACCTGGGGCTCCACACACTCCCAGGTGGCCTTTGCCCCTCCCCCCCACCAGGGGCTCCACACACTCCCAGGTGGCCTTCACCCCTCCCCCCCACCAGGGGCTCCACACACTCCCAGGTGGCCTTCACCCCTCCCCCCCACCAGGGGCTCCACACACTCCCAGGTGGCCTTTGCCCCTCCCCTTTACTGGGGGCTCCACACACTCCCAGGTGGCCTGCACCCCTCCCCCCCACCTGGGGCTCCACACACTCCCAGGTGGCCTTCACCCCTCCCCCTCACCTGGGGCTCTGCACACTCCCAGGTGGCCTTCACCCCTCCCCCCAACCTGGGGCTCCACACACTCCCAGGTGGCCTGCACCCCTTCCCTTTACCGGGGGCTCCACACACTCCCAGGTGGCCTTCACCCCTCCCCCCCACCTGGGGCTCCACACACTCCCAGGTGGCCTTCACCCCTCCCCTCCACAACTGGGCTCCACACACTCCCAGGTGGCCTTCACCCCTCCCCCCAACCTGGGGCTCCACACATTCCCAGGTGGCCTGCACCCCCTCCCCTCTACCTGGGGCTCCACACACTCCCAGGTGGCCTGCACCCCTCCCCTCTACCTGGGGCTCCACACACTCCCAGGTGGCCTGCACCCCCTCCCCCTCACATGGAGCTCTACACACTCCCAGGTGGCCTTCGCCCCCCTCTCCCCCCGCCCCCCGCACACACACTCCTGGAGCTCTACACAAAGCCCAGGAGGGAAAGGAAGCAGGAGCGCTCTGGGCCAGATCTGGGTCTGGGAGTGGAGCCCCGGGTCCTCCAGGAGCTACGAAAAACAATTGCAGGTCACTTAAGAGCGTGGAGGTCTGAAAAGGCCTTGAAATGCAATTGACTGCCTCCACGTGTTTTTAACATTGAGAGTGCCCAGGGCTAGTGAGGGTTTGATAAAGTGGGCGTGGTCCTTCATGGCTGTGGGCATCGCAGGCGGCAGGACCTGTCTGAAGGTGAGGCGGCAAACACAGCGCGACCATCCAAAGCTGCTCACCATCCCTACCCCAGCAAATTGCACATTTAACCGAAAAGGTAAGACACAGGCATCTATGTATCTTAAAGATAGGACAAATGTTTTAAACCCAATGTTGCCTATAAAGTAAGCATGGGAACAGTTTAAATATGTAATTTAGGGAAATAATCTAATAAATTATGGTTCACAAGTTTGATGGGGTTTTGTGCAACAGGTAATAATTATAAAGACCATGCAGAAACACAGAAATATCTATAAATGAGAGAGAGGGGTGGCCACAGGAGGATGGGTACACCATCACTCCTGTTCTCTAAGCAAGTGAGATGTAATGTGCCCAGAGGCAGACAGGAGCCCAGCTGGCATGCTCAGTGGTTGAGCGTCTACCTATGAATCAGAAGGTCAGGGTTCGAGGTCAAGGCACATGCCTGGGTTTCGGGCTCGATCCCCAGTGTGGGGCATGCAGGAGGCAGTCAATCAGTGATTCTCTCTCATCATTAATGTTTCTCTCTCTCTCCCTCTCCCTTCCTCCCTGAAATCAGTCTATATATATAAAGGGGGACAGGATTGTGACAAACCTGAGTGGGATCAGTGATGAGTCTGAGGACAAAGTGACTGAAATGTCTTCTTTAACCTGTTACACAGCTAAGGCGTCACCCAGCCACAGGCACCAACCAGATCTTCCTCTCCCCGTGGCCTGGGCCCTGGAGGTGCCCTCGCCCTGGGCCCTGGAGGTGCCCTCGCCCATCTGCGGACGCAAAAGCCGCAGCCCTCCCCCTCCCCTGCCCCCGGTGCTGCCTAGACACGGGGAGGGTCTCCTTTACACAACTGACCTGCCTCTAATAGTTTCCTCCTTTCACTCTCCCCTTTCCCTAAAGAAAGAGAAAAGAATACTACAAGAAAACAGCAGGCACGGGTCCTCATGTAAAAAGGACAGACACAAGGACTTGGGAGAAGGAGAGAGGAGCGGCTCTGGCATTAGAGAAAGCCAAGGGCATCGGCCACCCCTCCCGGACCACAGCGCTGGCAGCCTTCCTCCCTGCGCACAGGACCACGCCCTCCCTGAAGTCACTCCACCCGTCCACACACACGCTAAGTGGGACAAGTGGAAAGGGACCGAGACCATGAGGGGTCTGGCCCCAGCCACGTGGGGACACCATCAGTTACTGGAAGGCTGGGCACCATAAACCAAGCCCTGAGCGAGCCAGAGACCAGGGCTCCAGGTGCCCTCGCTGCTAATGAAAGGAGACTGAAACGCCCTCCCTGCACCGCTGACCCCCTGCTCAGACACCCTCGGAGCACAGTCCCCCAGACCACAGCCTTCATGAGGGAGCCATGGCGCCCCGTCTGCATTCTGCCCACCTTTGGGGGCCCCGGCCACACCGCTCCCAGCCCGAGAATGCGCGCTGCCAGCACCAAGCACCGCGCCAGGAAGAAATGCAGGAAGAATCAGGGGTCTGGGGGCCAGGCACAGGTGGGCGGGGTACCTGCTGGTGCAGGGCCCTTCAGAAGCCAGTGTCATCCCGGGGAGCGGAACTCCAATCCGCTTTACAGGTAAAGGAACTGAGGCTCAGAAAGCGTGGTAACGTGTCCCCGATAAACCCAGACGGTGAGTGGTGGAGCGAGCAGCTTGGTCTGGGCATCTGTCTGCTTCGTGAGGCAGGCGCTCCCCTCTGCCCACTGGGGAATTGCTGGGGCGCTGGGGGCGGGGGGGGGGGGCTGCCCCTGCAGCTAGGGCGCGGCCTCTGGGCGCTGGGGACTCGAAACCAGAGGCCCCTCAAGTCCTTTCACCGCCCAGTGGCATGCAACTGCCTCTCCCTGACCACCCTTCACCCCAACAAAGCAGAGCCTGACCCTCTCTAGTGCCCCATGTCGCACAGCTCGCTCCTCTGGTTATGTCACCACACGCAGCCTGAGCCCGGCTGCAGGCACGCCTGTCCCTTCCCTGTGCCCAGGCACCAGGCCCCCGCAGTCTGCTGGTGGGAGCGGTATTTCGGCAATGGCGGTTTGAGCGGAGGGGCTGGGCACCGGCCTCAGCCCCATTGGGTGTGAAGGGTGCACCCCACCAGGTTCCAGCGAGGATCTCAGGCCCGGCCTCAGTACATGGGGTGCACTGAGAGCCTGCGAGCAGAGGGCAAGTGCTGAGTCAGTGGCCAGCACTACAGTGCTTATTGTCAAAACCACTGCAGCAGGTGCTGACCCTGTGACCCTTCAGGATAACTGCGGGAGAGCCTTTGTTTGTGAGGAACGGAAGCCAAGGGCAGTGGTCTTTGGCTGACGCCACATGGGGATCCCTGTGGTCCCTCACTCCCGTGCCACAGGCCACGGTCCCTGCCGCTCAGCAAGCATTTCCCCTGCGCTGGCGGCTGTGCCGAGGGTGACCAGGCCCAGCCTCTTCCCGGAGCACCTTGTGGTGAAGGTGCAGGACTCTGGATACAGGCCAGCCACCGCCACAGCCCGCTCTCTTGCGGACCTGCAGTTTGGGGCTGATCGCCGCCTCCTGGAGGAGGTGCTGAGTGTGGAATCATTATTAACTGGTGAACCAGATTAACGGCGGATTTTGTCATCAAAGGAAACACGATAATTTCAAGAGAAGCATCAAAAGTGCTTTGTTCAAAGTAATGTCCATCGCTAGCTACACATTTCCCCCATCTTTCAGATAATTTGTGGATACCG
Source organism: Ia io (assembly GCA_025583905.1). Lineage (NCBI taxonomy): Eukaryota > Metazoa > Chordata > Mammalia > Chiroptera > Vespertilionidae > Ia > Ia io. Next base: position 61,235,533 of record JAJQQW010000012.1, on the reverse strand, counting down.
TCCCAATAGGACTTTTCTTGTTTTGAGGCAAACCATTCAGGGACCCAATTTTCCACTTCTTTGGACGTTCTGAAGTGCTGCTCAGAAAGTGCGTGTGCCAGCAATCAGAACAAGTGGTAATCTGAAGGAGCAAGGTCTGGTGAACACGGCGGGTGGGTTAATACTTCCCAGGCAAGATCTTTTAATGTGTCTGTAACTGGTTTTGAAGTGTGTGATGGTGCGTCATCATGAAGCAAAATTACTTTGCCGTGTCTTCTGGCCCATTCTGGTCTTTCACAATCAAAGTGTGGTTCAAATTGATTATTTGTTGTTGGTAGTGATCAGTATTAATGGTTTCACCTGGTTTTAGAAGCTCATCATACACCACACCTTCCTGATCCCACCAAACGCAGAGCATTGTCTTCTTTCCGAAGCGATTTGTCCTTGCAGTCGATGTTGATGGTTGACCTGGATCAACCCCATGATTTTGTGCATTTGGGATTCTCAAAATAAATCCACTTTCCATCGCCAGTCACAATTCGATGCAAAAAAGACTTTCATGCTGTTGAAGCAACATTTTACTGATTACTTTTCGGTTTTCCATTTGTCTTTCGTTCAGTTGATGTGGCACCCATTTTCCTTCCTTTAAAATCTTTCCCATTGCTTGTAAATGATTGGAAATTGTTTGCTGAGCAATGGTTAATTTTTCTGCAAGTTGTTTTTGAGTTTGACACGCATCTTCATCCAATAATGCTTGTAATTGTTGGTCTTCAAACTTTTTCGGTTGACCTGGACATTCTTTGTCTTTCACATTGAAATCATCACTTTTAAAGTGTTTAAACCAGCGTTCACAAGTATCTTGAGATGGGGCATGTTCACCATAAGCTTCCCAAAGTATTCAGCAGCACTTTTCTTCAAAATAAAGTAATGAATTAAAACTTCCTACAAATGCTCTTTTTTTTGGCACGAAATTCGACATTTTTAAATATCGTAAAATATCTATGATGTTAACACCTTCAGGAAATTTGACATATGAAGTTTTGAAGCTTGCTGTCAAGACAACAAAATAGCATACATATCAAATCGCATATATATATCAACATACATGTAACTCCGTCTATTGAAAAAAATCTGTATTATTCACTGGTACACCTAGGGCGCAAGGCAGGTCCCTGCACAGCCAGCTCCACACAGGATCCGCCTCCTCTCCCTCCTCCTCCATTCAGGTCAACCTGACAGCTGTTGGTGAAGCATCTGTTCTCCTTCTGAGAAGCCTGACATTGCACCCACCAGCGACTCCAGGCCCCAGGCAACCTCCAGAAGGCAGAGGACACACTGCTGCCCAGGGATTTGTCAAAATTTCAAATTGTCTGAAGACCATGATAAACAACATTCTAATCTGAGTTACTCCACAGGAAAGAGTAAGAATGTTCTAAAAGAAAGTGAATTGGCTGGCCTAGACACTAAAAGGTTACAGAGAAAAGATACAGAATAAAAAATGTCATCCTGGGGAAGGAAGCAGCCTAAGCAGGATTGACACTCGTGTGGCCCACGCCCCAGGAGCGAGCAGAGGGACTAGCCCCGCAGTGGTCCCTGCATGTGCACAGTAGGAGGTGGGAAGCAGTGCTCCCTGCATGCGCACAGTAGGAGGTGGGAAGCAGTGCTCCCTGTACACGCACAGTAGAAGGCAGTCCCCAGGCCGTTCCTTGCATTGCCCAGACACGATACCTGGCATACAGTTGGTGCTGAATAAATGTGTGAAGAACTGAATGGATGAATGCTAACCTCTGGGAAGCCTGTGCCTTGAATCAAAGTGAGCTGGTCAGGGAGACCTGCTCTCCCAGAGCGCCTCCATGGACAGCATCCACAGGCACCTGGGCCTCTGCCTGAGTCACCTCTAATATTCCAGAACAAATCAAATACTAATGAACAGCAATCATAATAAGCACCATCCGTTCAAACCTACGTCCGCAAACTTGGGAGGCAGGAGACTCAGCTGGAGGCATGATCAAATACAACACTAACCCGGCTCCCCATCCCAGCTGCTCATGCATCAGGTCTAATGTGGGCCCAGGAATTTCATCTGTAACATGTCCTCAAGTCACTCTGCAGCTGCTGTCCCAAGGAGCACACTGTGAGAGCCGCTGTGTTGAAGTCCGCTCTTCACATCACCTACAATCTGTACAGTAACTCTGGGCAGACGTGCTGTTATTCCTGTTTTTCCTATGACTTTGTCCAGGCGTTAGTTTGCCCGAGATCACACCTCTGAACAACGAGTGCAAGAACCTTGCAGCCTCCAACTCCCACCCACACCAGGGCCGCACCCCGTTGGCCTCCCTGAGCCGTTTCCTGCTTTGAGACCCTCCAGGTGAGACGGTGCAGGTGATCCCGAAAGGACAGCCGGCGGCGGAGGCCTCGGTCCGCGGTCGGCGCCGGCTCCTCCCCGTGCCCTTCAGCCCCAAGGGCTGGGACCCGCCCTGGGTCTGTGCTGGAAGCAGAGAGAAGCAGGGATGTTGAGGTGATCACAGTTGATCCTGAGAGTGTCCCTTACTGTGTGCAGACCATCCCTGCAGCTTTTTGTCGCACACTCTTCATCCTGTGACTCCTGCGTGCTGTGTCCTCTGCGGCCTTTGCTAAACGCCGCCCTGAGAGCGAGGCCCCAGCACTGCCCGGCTCCGGCGGGCGGGCACCAGGTGCTCCCCAGAACTGCGAGGAGATGCAGAGGCGGGCACGTCCTGAGGAAAGGGCCGCAGGGACCAGGCTCAGCCAGCAAGCTCTGGGCTCTCCTTTCAGGATGCGCAGCACTGGGGAGGCAGGGAATCAGGAGGACTGGCCCTGGAGGGGAGACTCAACCACAGCCTCCACGCAGCTCAGATGCCGGACCCTCACGACGCAGGGCGTGGCCACTGCCCATGGTGACTGACACTGCCCATGCCCCGCCGCATTGCCCATGTGACCAGCTGGGGTCTGAGACCAGGGCTACTGCTGGGGTTTATTGAAGTAGTAGAGACAGCAAATTCCACTTCTACCCTCACCATTCCCTCACCATTTCTGCTTTCTTTACCTGATCCTGGGAGGCATGCTTTTTACTGTTCTCTCCCCTCTTCCAGATTTGAGCTAATCCCACCTCTCATCTCTCACTCTCTGCCTCTCTGTCTGTCTCTGCCCATCTCTGTTTGTATGTGTGATGTCTCACACACACACACACACACACACTTTAAAAGGTGGGAGTCAAAGACAGCCCTGATCCCCATGTGTGGGAGGGTGCAGAGCCGCAGAGCGCCCATCCCTGCGGAAAGAGCTGCGCAAACAGGGCTCCCACAGTGAGGATGGCAGTGACGGGGGCGCAATACTAGGAACGGTAATAAATACTGTATAAGGAGTCTGATAATCTTGGCGCAAATTGTTTAACCTTTCTGAATTTTGCATTCCTTGTTTTCAAAAGGAAAATTTCATAAAATACCCTCAAGAGTGAAGATAAAATGAGCACAATGCCATACATAATAACTTTTTTATAAATGTTATTTTTCTTCCCTCTCTCTCCCTCTTGTTCTTGGACAAACAACATTATACTGACAAAATGTAAATAAAAATAAGCTTAAAATTGCTAAGAATCTGGCTGATGCAATAAATCAAAACTGTTTTCAAAAGCAACCCCTCCTTGATTTTAATTTAATCAAATGACAAACCAGTTCAAATGTAAAAACTTAAATCACAAAACCAAAGGCACAAGTACTCGGTGGAAGAAATAAAGTGAAATCAGCCCGCATTTATAGCCAGTGCTAAGGCCAAGCGATGCAGGCCTGGGTGCCAACTAACCCGAGGCAGAGGAAATCCGAAAAATAAAATCCACGGACAGTGAGTATCCTCCCACCCCGCTCCTGAGCAGTTTAAAAATCAAGTTAACATGATGGCACTGGTACTGCTTTGATTCCAAAGCTCACCCGAGCAAATTATAATAATGGCAAAAAGTAACTGAAGAATTCGGAACGAGATTTACTTAGCAATGCTCAAAACCCAAAGGAAAGTAACTTAATAAGAGGAACTGTGGGGTTTGCCTTGATTCTTGGGCTGCATTAACCCAAACCAATCAGCGTCAAACAGAATTAAGAAGCAGGCTCTACAAAGGGCAGCGCTGCTAGCTGTGGAGACCCTGCGCCAGCAGAGACTAGGGCAGTCCGAAAGCACTGAGCAAGGAAGGAGCACAGAGTAGGGGCAGGGGGGAGTGTGAGGGGGACTGAGGTTCCGCCTTGATCATGCATCTCCTCCAGTTTTGCAGTGTCACCAGGCAATGCCACACTTGCTGGAGTAAGAAAACACTGAGCTCCAAACCTGGGTCCAATGCTGACTAAAGCCTGAGGTTCAGCAAGTCTCTTGCCCTCCTAGACCTTTACCTGCCTCTTTAACAAAAGGAAGCACCGCTGAGCTGCTGATAGGAGACAGACACAGGGATCCATCGCGCCTCTCCTGTGGCCTCTGGCGCAGCAGCCTGGTGACTAAGCTAATCTCCTAATTGTCCAAACATTGACCAAGGCCCTGACAGAAGGAAGGCTCCGGCATAAAGTAAGAAACAAAACATCTTTTATTTTTGGAATAATGCACTGTCCCAGGTCAGTCTTTGTTTTCACTTTGGCCTTATACCAATTCTAACTCAGCTCTAAGAGGAGAGCGTGAAGCACACTTTTACAGTCACTGAGCTCAGCACCAGTGAATGTGCTGTGGGAATAAATGAATGGGTAACATACCTACTTCAAATAGTAAATCATTGTACTGGCCCACTTTTGGGGAAGGGGGTATCTGTGCTTCAATCAGGTTATTGAATGAGATATCTGACCATGATTTCACGCTAGTTCCTCAGCCATGCCAGGGTCCCTGGGCCAAGGAAAACCCAGTTGAAAGGAAAGGGATTTCCTCCACACTCATCCGCAGAACAATAAAGCAAAACATGTAAGGAGAAAGAAAAGGGAAAAAGTCACAATGAAGGATATGAGAAAAATAGAAAAAATACCCATTTATAAAAAAAATTCCTACAGAAGACAAATCCACAGGATCTGATTAAAAAAAAAATCCACTGAATCCTGTGTTTTCTTCATCCCAAAGATCAGAATAAAGTTAACTCACAGCCCTGCTTATGGTGATACTCAGTGATACTGTGTTAAGTGCTTTAAATGTTTATATCTTTTTTTGACACCATAATTCTACTTTTAAAAATTTGACCTAAAGAAATAAATTTAGTAACTGCAAATCCATTTCCAGCCATGATAATGTTCATTATAATGCCTATAATTGTGAAAAATTAGAAATCACCCAAATGACAATGGAGAAGGAAATGTTTAAATAAATTATTTTACATGTACTTGATTAAATATTAATTAGCCATATATAACAAACCGACAGCAAGCATCATACTCAATGGGCAAAAACTAAAACCATTTCCCCTAAGAACAGGAACAAGACAGGGATGTCTGCTTTCACCACTCTTATTTAACACAATAATAGAAGTCTTAGCCCCAGTGATTAGAAAAGAAGAAGAAATAAAAGGCCTCCAAATTAGAAAAGAGGAAGTAAAATTCTCTTTATTCGCAGATGACATGATATTGTACATAGAAAACCCTAAAGACTCCACCAAAAAACTACTAGATTTCATAAATGAATTTGGCAATGTAGCAGGATACAAAATCAACACCCTAAAATCTATGGCTTTTTATATACCAATAATGAACTCTCAGAGAGAGAAACTAAACAAATAACTCCATTTACCATTGTAACAAAATAATTAAGACACTTAGGAAAAAATTTAAACAATGAGGTAAAAGACTTGTATTCAGAAAACTACAGGACGTTGAAAAAAGATACAGGAAAATATAAACAAGTGGAAGAATACACCTTGCTCATGATTGGCAGAAGTGACATCATTAAAATGTCCATACTACCCAAGGCAATCTACAGATTCAATGCAATCCCACTAAAATACCAACGGCATATTTCACAGATCTAGAACAAACTCTCCAAAATTTTATGTGGAACCAAAAAAGATCCCAAATAGCTGCAGCAATCTTGAGAAATAAGAACAGAGTTAGAGGGATCACAATACCAGATATCAAGCTATATTACAAAGTCACTGTTCTCAAAACTGCTTGGTACTAGAACATGAACAGACATATAGACCAATGGAACAGAACAGAGAACCTAGAAATCGTCCCAAGCCATTATACTCAATTAATATTTAACAAAGGATGCAAGAGCATACAATGGAGTCAAAACAGTCTCTTCAATAAACAGTACTGGGGAAATTAGACAGGTACATGCAAAAGAATGATACTAGACCACCAACTTACACCATACACAAAAATAAACTCAAAATGGATAAAAGACTTAAATTTAAGTCACAAAACCATAAAAATCTTAGAAGAAACCATAAGCAGCAAAATCTCAGACATTTTTGTAGCAGTATGTTTACAGATACATTTCCTAGGGCAAAGGAAACTGAGAAAATAAACAAATGGGACTACATCAAAATAAAAAGCTTCTGAACAGCAGAATGAAAATGGAGCCCTGTTTAGAACACATTTGGCAATGATACATCTGATAAAGATTTAATATCCAAAATATTTATGGAACTCATACAACTTAACAAAAGGAAAACAAACAATCCAATAAAAAAATGTGCAGCCGAAACCGGTTTGGCTCAGTAGGTAGAGCGTCGTCCTGCGGACTCAAGGGTCCCAGGTTCGATTCCGGTCAAGGGCATGTACCTTGGTTGCGGGCACATCCCCAGTAGGGGGTGTGCAAGAGGCAGCTGATCGATGTTTCTCTCTCATCGATGTTTCTAACTCTCTATCCCTCTCTCTTCCTCTCCGTAAAAAACCAATAAAATATATTTTAAAAAAAATGTGCAAAGGACCTAAATAGATACTTCTCCAAAGAGGACATACAGATGCCCAAGAGACATATGAAAAAATGCTCAAAGTCACTGATCATCAGAGAAATGCAAATTAAAATGACAATGAGGTACCATCTCACACCTGTCAGAATGGCTGCCATCAACAAATCAACAAATGACAAGTGCTGGCGAAGATGTGGAGAAAAATGAACCCTCGTGCACTGCTGGTGGGAATGCAGACTGGTGCAGCCACTATGGAAAATAGTATGGAGTTTCTTAAAAAAGTTAAATATAGAACTGACATTTGACGCAATGATCCCACTTCTAGGAATATATCCTAAGAAACCCAAAACACCAATCAGAAAGAATGTATGCACCCGTATGTTCACAGCAGCACAACTTACAATATCTGAGATCTGGAAACAGCCCAAGTGCCCATCAGCAGATGAGTGGATAAAAAGCTGTGGCATATCTACACAGTGGAATACTATGCTGCTATAAAAAAGAAGGATCTCTTACCCTTTGAGACAGCATGGAAGGACCTGGGGATTATCATGCTAAGTGAAATAAGCCAGTCAGAGAAAGACAAGTATCACATGGTCTCACTCATATGTGGAATCTAATGATCAAAACAAACTGATTAACAAAATAGATCCAGAGACGTAAAAGCATGAACAGACTGTGGAATCTCAGAAGGAAGTTGGGGGAGGGTGGGTGGTTGGGAAGAGATCAACCAAAGAACTTGTATGCATATATGCATGACTCATGGACACAGACAATAGGGTGGTGAAGGCCTGGGGTGGGGTGTGAGGCAGGCTATAAAGGGTCACTGGGGGTGGAGAAAAGGGGATGTATGTAATGCTTTCAATAAAGATTTAACTTCAAAAATATGTATGGGGTTTTATCAATATTAAAATATTCTACTCCTCAACAGATACCATTAAGAAAATGAATGGGCAAGTTACCGACTGGGAATTATATTTGCTGTACTTATATTTCACCAAAGACCTATATCCATAAAATACTTTTAAAAACTCATCTAAATCACACAGTGAACATTCAAAGTGTCCAGTAAAGACTAACAAAGGACTTGAGCACACAATTCTTGGAAGATGCTATTCAGACGGCCGATGAGCACATGAAAGAGCATGGACATCCTTAGCCACCCAAGGAGCGCGGCTCAGAGCAGGTGCCCTTCACATCAGACACCACACTGTCCAGAGACCGACAGCCCCGAATGGCCGCTGGCGTGTCCAGCGCTGAACGCAACAGTTTGCATGATGACGTGGCCAGTGGGAGGGACACTAGAATGACCACATTGGAGGTGGGGGGCAGTTTCCCACAGAGACAAACACACCACCACCCGTGACCCGGCACTCTATGCTCTCATACTTAGCAAAGAGAAATGGCAATAAATCTCTGCCAAAGACATATGAAATCTTCATACTGTCTTATTCCTAATCGCCATAAATGGGCAACAGCTTAAATATACGCAACTGGAGAATAAATTAAAAAACTGAGGTTTGTTCATACAAAGGAAGAGTATACCATTCAAAGGGGAAAAAAGAAGTAAGCACTGATAGCCACGACCTCACAGATAATCTCAGAGCAATTTGGCAGGAGAAAGAAACTAAGCCCAAATGTGCATGTTTTATGTTTCCCCACTGATGTGAATTCCGAAAGCAGGTCAGTCAATCTGTGGCACTAGGGAGTTGAGAGTGGGTGCTGCTGGGAGCAGGGGACAAATCTAGGAGGTGACATGAGAAGGCTCTTCAAGGTGCTGCCGATGTTCTACATATCATTTTGGATGGTGAGTGCATCATTGTACACAATGGTCTAAACCCATGAAATTAACAATATGTGTGCATTTCATTGTACATCAATATATCTCATAAAAGGACGAATATATTTGTCTCCATACTTTGATTCACTTCTTCTCCTAACACAGAGGAGGTGCCGAGGCAGTTTGCTGGTGTCTCTGGCTGCCAGCCTGCGCTGCTGCCCACAGGCCACTCTCCACTTGGCGCACCGGTGCGCCCCAGCGCCCTGGTGGCTCTCCGTCTCACAGAGCTCAGAGGGGAGGCCACCTGACCAAAGCCATGGGCTCAATTAGGCTGAAAATGGAACTGAATTACCAAACTCCTACGCAGAAGTTATTGAAACTAATTTCTTGAGTGGATGAATCAGGGAACAACCGAATGAATAAAGAGAAGAGGCTGCCCAACTTAGGAAATGGATAGAAGTGCCTTTGAGCAAGTAGAGATACGGGGTTAGCCCCTGTGAGAAGGAAGGAGGCGTGGCGAGGACGGTCGTGTCCCGGGGCGCAGGACTGCAGGCGCCGCGCAGGGCTGGCCCGTCCATCAGGCCCTCCTCTAGAGTCTAGGCTATCGACCTGCATCAGGGTCCCCTCCATCCACCTGCCCAACTCCCGATGGGTCAGCTCCAGAACACAGAGGGTGCCATCCCAGGAAAGCCTCTTCCTCAGGCCGCGGGGCCAGGATGCTTCCTCCCCTCACTCCCTGAGCAAGGAGAGCATTGCGGGGAAGGGCACCAGGTTCCTGTCCTCCCACGGACGCCGAGTCCCACGGAGGCCGAGTCCCACGGAGACCGAGTCCCACGAGACGGAGTCCCACGGAGGCCGAGTCCCACGGAGACGGAGTCCCACGGAGATGGAGTCCCACGGTGGCCGAGTCCCACGGAGACGGAGTCCCACGGAGGCCGAGTCCCACGGAGACCGAGTCCCACGGAGACGGAGTCCCATGGAGACGGAGTCCCACGGAGGCCGAGTCCCACGGAGGCTGAGTCCCACGGAGACGGAGTCCCACGGAGACGGAGTCCCACGGAGGCCGAGTCCCACGGAGGCCGAGTCCCACGGAGACCGAGTCCCACGAGACCGAGTCCCACGGAGGCTGAGTCCCACGGAGACGGAATCCCACGGAGGCCGAGTCCCACAGAGGCCACAGAGGCCGAGTCCCACGGAGGCCGAGTCCCACAGAGACCGAGTCCCACGGAGACGGAGTCCCACGGAGGCCGAGTCCCACGGAGACGGAGTCCCACAGAGGCCGAGTCCCACGGAGGCCGAGTCCTCCGGGACCACTCTCCCTCCCACGGCGAGGGGTCCGCGACCCTCAGCAGCGAGTGTGTGCAGTGGGGCAGCCGGGCCTCAGAGCAGCGAGCCAGGGGATGGAGCAAAGTCGGGTGCTGGCGGGGATCCCCACCCACAGCCTGTGCTGGCAAGCAGCAGGTCAGTGTGGAGCGATAAGATGTGAGCCGTTTCCTTTCGCGTTGGCGCTTTGTGACGCCAGCGGCGTTTCGTGAGCAGACAGCCACCTGCCGCCCACCCGGCAGCGGCGCCTCTGAACACGCGTGTCCAGCTCCAGGGTCTGTCCATCAGAGAGCTCAGGGAGCCCCGGAGGCACGCTTACATGTGAGCACTGCATTCTGTTGGGCGATGTTACTGAATGTTAGACCCGCCCGACGGGAGGCCGGCCCTGGACTGCGCAGAAGCCGGGTCTGCCGGACGTTACTGCATGGAGTTGAAAAGCTGAAGAACAACAGCCCACCAACAACACTGAAGTCTGATTTCATGTTACTAAGTTATTATATAAATTTGAATCACTTGCCAGCTCAATTCTGCATCTCAAATCTCTAACTGATATTTTTAATAGTTTGGAAATCAAAGATAAAATCACAGACCTGGAACCTTTGCTGTGACCTTTGCGGGGAGGGGCGGCGCTAAGCCTTCACAGTGGGCGCCAGGCATACACGCTGCTAAGTTGATGGGAAAGAGGAAGGAACACAAAAGCATAAGGAGTAGGCCTGGGGGCGCTGGGTGAAGAGATGTGGGCGTGGCCTTGGAGGGAGGCCACAGTGAGACTCAGCGTCAGGGGACAGGAACAAGCCGCTGTCTCTCTGAGGCTCTGCCATTTCTACACAATGGAGGCAGCACTGAGCAGGATGAAGGAATAATGAGTAGGTCGTGGGCACAGTGCCGGGCACGCAGCCTGCTGGACAGGTTCCAGGGGAATAGGCCAGGCCGGGAAGAAGCTGGGTGTCAGTGTCTGGCGAGCGAGGCGGTGCAGCTGCGTGTGCCCCCTGGTGCAGATGAGGGACCCAGGCCAGTGCCCCTGGACACCCACGGCTCAGATTTCTCGGGGAAGGCCGGGAAATAAACAGTTAGGCTATGCGGCCCTCATGCTCTCTGTGACAACTGCTCCATCTGCTAAAGTAGCAGGAAAGCAGCCATAGACTGCATGTTAATAAATGAGTTTGGCTGTTTCAATAAAACTTTATTGATGAAAACAGGTGGTGGGCCAGACTTAGCCTGTGGACAGTAATTTGCCAACCCTTGGTCTAGCCTTGCCTCAGGAGTGACGGGCGCAGGTGGCTGGGGGCGGGAAGGCAGCCCCTCCCTTCTCTGAGGAACAGAGGGTCTCTTCCCTAGAGAAGGACCCAGAGATAAGCCTGAGCAGGACCCTGACACTATCCCCTGCCCCCTCCACCCCAGAAGCTAGGAGGGTAACCAGCTCATGATGACACCAACTACCTCCCCAATGTGTGTGCCTTGGCTCAGCCCAACAGCAAACAGATGACTCACTCACAGACAATCAGTATTTACTGAAACTTACTGGGTGACAGGGAGGTTTGTTGGAAAACCTGTGTAAACCAGTAAAACTTCCCCCTCTTTACAAATTCCTTCCTGCTCTCCATCAGAGCCCAGAAAGGGCCCTGTCCTCGTCTGAGTGGACCTGGCAGGAAGCAGGGCTCCTCGGGGTGGGCGCCGTGATGGAATCCTCGCCCCGGCTCCAGGACAGTGGACGTGACTGCCTCTGCCAGGCTACTCTCATCCATCACACCCCTGCTCCCACACCTTTCCTTTTGTGCAGAAGTGGCCATCCTTTTAATCAACACATTTAACATCTATATATGTAAAAGCCTAAGCGACCATCGCAACTGAAGGGACGGCTGAACAGTCTACATGGGGTGACCAGGCCGGCAGGGGGGTCAGTGAGGGGTGACCAGGCCAGCAGAGAGGGGGCAGAGAGGGGTGACCAGGCCAGCGAGGGGGGGCAGTTGGGGGCAACCAGGCCAGCAGGGGGGCAGTAAGAGGCAACCAGGATGGCAGGGGGGCAGTTAGGGGCGACAAGGCTGGCAGGTGGGGGAAGTTGGGGGTGACCAGGCCAGCAGGGGGGGCAGTTAGGGGCAATCAGGCAGGCAGGCAGGTGAGCAGTTTGGAACCAGTGGTCCCGGATTGTGAGAGGGATGTTCGACTGACAGTTTAGGTCTGATACCCAGGATCGGGCCTAAACCAGCAGTTGGACATCCCCCAAGGGGTCCTGGATTGGAGAGGGTGCAGGCTGGGCTGAGGGGACCCCTACCCCGTGCACGAATTTCGTGCAGCAGACCTCTAGTTTATTATAATGAGAACCAAAACTTTAAAAAAAATAGCCTTGAATCTAAAACTAACACAGACCCTGACTTCTGTCCACCCACAGGCTGTCCTCCCCAGCTGTCCCGCTCCCTCTGCACAGCCCCCAGCACAGACCTTGTGTTGCATCATCACTGTGTGCGTGTGTGTGGTGGGGGGTTGCGAGAATCCTCCATATTATTAAAAGAGTGTCATATTGTAAGTTATTTCCATCAGCGGACCCGGGTGAAATTGCGTTTACTCATTCTTATTCTGCTAAGTTTCATCCACACTATTGCATGGTGCCTGAGTGGATTCGTTCTCTGCCGGTTACATGTTTGCCTTTTAAGGCTCAGTTGGATTGTTTCCAGGGCTTTGGCTCCACAAGCAAGGCTCCCATGGCCTCTCTTGTCTCTGGGATGTGTATGGAAGCTCACTTTGGGTGGATACATGGGAGTGGAACTGATGGTCATAGGGTATGTAAATATTCCATTTTATAAAAGAATGGCACATTTGTTTCTGAAGTGGCTGTACTGAGGACACTCTCCCAGCGATTAGCCACCTGTCACACCTGCCCGCCTCTCATTTTGTGTGAATCTAGTTGATGGAAAATGAAATATCTTTTTGGTCCCAATTGGCATTTCCTGGATCACTAATGATTTTGAATATCTCCTCACATAATTATTGGCCGTATGTGTTTTCTCTTCTGTGCAAGACTTTAGCCTACTTTTCTATTAAGTTGTTTGAACTTTTCTCACTGATTTGTAGAAGTTCTTCATGTAATCTGGTATTAGTCCTGTATTGGGTACATGCCTTGTAAATATCCCCTGCCACTGTGATATGTGCTTTTTTATTTTTTAAGTGTCTTGTAGGTAATAGAAGTTTAATAAAGGCAGAAGTAGCTATCCTTTCTTTCATCACAAGTGCTTTTGTAGCACTGCTGCAATGAACCCTGGGAGTTCCCTGTGTGGGTGAAGAATGGCTCTGAGAGACGAGGAAGCAGGGAGGGATGCTCAAAGGCCACTTAGCCCAGGCGGCACATTAATGAGAGGCCTTACATCAACTTTGTTCTCATTATCTCCACATGAGGCACCTACAGCACAAGCTGCCCTGCCAGGGATGAGGGGAGACCGACCGCTGAGGGTCAGAGCGCCATCCTACGCAGGTGTTAATAAATCAGTAAGCATGGCAATAGCAACATTGATGTTCCATTTTATTACTTTTGCTAAGGTATCACTTGGTTAAATGTAAATATTCAAGGTCTGCCATAACATGAACTTTTATGTGTTTTAAGTGTCTGGAGACCCCAGATTTGCCCCAGCCTCACTCAACTTTGAGGGTTCCTGGTGGGAAAAGCGCCACCGGTGCTGGAGGGCATGGAGCTGGGACCCGCAGGCACCTGTGGCAGGTGGAGCTGGGACCCACAGGCACCTGTGCCAGGTGGAGCTGGGACCCGCAGGCACCTGTGCCAGGTGGAGCTGGGACCTGCAGGCACCTGTGCCAGGTGGACCTGGGACCCGCAGGCACCTGTGCCAGGTGGAGCTGGGACCCGCAGGCACCTGTGGCAGGTGGAGCTGAGACTGGAAGACACATGTGTCAGGGAGCTGGGACCCACAGGCACCTGTGTCAGGTGAAGCTGAGACCTGAAGACACATGTGTCAGGTGGAGCTGGGACCCGCAGGCACCTGTGCCAGGTGGAGCTGGCACCCGCAGGCACCTGTGGCAGGTGGAGTTGGGACCCCCACTCACCTGTGGCAGGTGGATCTGGGACCTGCATAAACCTGTGCCAGATTGAGCTGGGACCCCCACCCACCTGTGCCAGGTGGAGCTGGCACCCGCAGGCACCTGTGGCAGGTGGAGCTGAGACCTGAAGACACATGTGTCAGGGAGCTGGGACACACAGGCACCTGTGTCAGGTGAAGCTGAGACCTGAAGACACATGTGTCAGGTGGAGCTGGGACCCGCAGGCACCTGTGTCAGGTGGAGCTGACACCCACAGGCATCTGTGGCAGGTGGAGCTGGGACCCACAGGCACCTGTGCCAGGTGGAGCTGGGACCCGCAGGCACCTGTGCCAGGTGGAGCTGTGACCTGCAGGCACCTGTGCCAGGTGGACCTGGGACCTGCAGGCACCTGTGCCAGGTGGAGCTGGGACCCGCAGGCACCTGTGCCAGGTGGAGCTGGGACCCACAGGCACCTGTGGCAGTTGGAGCTGAGACTGGAAGACACATGTGTCAGGGAGCTGGGACCCACAGGCACCTGTGTCAGGTGAAGCTGAGACCTGAAGACACATGTGTCAGGTGGAGCTGGGACCCGCAGGCACCTGTGCCAGGTGGAGCTGGCACCCGCAGGCACCTGTGGCAGGTGGAGCTGGGACCCCCACCCATCTGTGCCAGGTGGATCTGGGACCTGCAGGCACCTGTGCCAGGTGGAGCTGGGACCCGCAGGCACCTGTGCCAGGTGGAGCTGGCACCCACAGGCACCTGTGGCAGGCGGAGCTGGGATGTGCAGGCACCTGTGTCAGGCTCCAGAACCAGACACTCTGCTGTCTAAGGGCTGAACACTTTGTACCAACTGCAGTGTGAGAATGCGCACCCCTGGGCTCTCACTCCACAAATCCCTGGACAGGAGCCACACTCAGCCTCAAGGTCCCCTTGCTCTGCAGCAGGACCCAGGCCTCTGCTTCTCTCCCTGGGTCCGTGGGCTCCCCTTGGGGAGCTGGGAGGGTTCAGAGGACACTTGTCATCATGAAGAGCAGGCTGGTGGCTCCTGGTGGCCCTGGAGTGTTCCCCAGACGGTCCCCTCATAGCCACGGTGCTCTGCAGTAAGACCATCTGTGAGCAAGTGGCTGGGGATATGGAACACAGGTGTGTGCACGAGTGTGAGTATGTGGGGGTGTGGGTGACAGTATGTGAGAACCTGTGAGACGGTCACACAGAGGGGACTTACACCAGAAAAAAGTGAGGAGACACCGAGGCAGGCTGGACAGGGACAGGTGTGTGTGTGACATTGTGTGTGTGAGTCTGTCTGAGGGTGTATATGTGAGAGAGAGGCACGTGGCATGTGTGTGGAAGGTGCCATAGGTACAAAGGAGGGGGTGCTGAGGCACCCTGGCCAGTGCCTGCTCACAGGGGTGCGTCTGTCTCACACCGTTCGCTAATGACCACAGGGACAGCAGCCCTGGAGGCCAGCACCACTGGACAGAGGGTCCCACAACCAGCAGCTCCTGACACCACCTTCCTCTCACCATCTTCCTCCTCACTGACGGCCAAGGCCCATGCTGGATAAAGGTAAACTCTTCAGCCTGAACCCATGGTGTCGCACCCTAAGGGGAGGTGATGCAGTGTCTGATTTTATCTGTGTAATCTAATAAAGAGGGAATATGCAAATTGACTGGCACCCATCACAAAGATGGCTGCGCCCACAGCAGAGGCCAAGTTCCTGTAATGAGACTTAATGAGCAATCAGCAGGGACCTGAGGTTGCATGGAGCTGGGCTGGGGCTGGTGACCTGAGGCTGCACCCCCTGCCTGGCGGGGCTTGACAGGGGACCTCAGGCCATGCCCCCCGCCCTGGCACCAAGCCGGGGGACTTGAGCTGCGCCCCCCACCCAGTTGGGCTTGATGAGGGACCTGAGGCTGCGCCCCCCTCCTGGAGCCAGGCCAGGTGACCTGAGGCTGCGTCCCCCCACCTGGCAGGGCTTGACGGGGGATTTCAGACTGCACCCCCTGCCCGGTGGGGCTTGATGGGAAATCTCAGGCTGTGGCCCCCACCCAGCGGAGCTTGACAGGGAACCTCAAGGCATGACCCCCGCCCCAGCCCAGGCTGTGGGACCTCAGGCTGTGCCCCCCACATGGCGCGGCTTGACAGGGGACCTCAGGCCATGCCCCTGGCCCGGTGGGGCTTGACAAGGGCCTCAATGCGCGCCTCCCGCCCCAGTGCTGGGCTAGGGGACCTGAGGCTGCGCCCCTGCCCAGCGGGGCTTGAAAAGGGTGGGACCAGCTAGGTCTGGATCTCACCCAATGGGGGTGGGGCCAGCTGGGTCTGGGTCTCGTGTGATTTTGAGGTGTTGTGGGTGAGCAGGGAATTGACTCTAGGTCCCTCGGTGTGCCCCAGACTCTGACAGGAGGAAGGTTTTCATATACATTTTACTAATTTTCTTTCATCTCTGACACTTCTATTATAGAGAAAGGGCAAATAGCAATATTAAAATATTTCCACTAATTAATCCTCTTTTAATGTGCACGAATTTTATGCACTGGGCCACTAGTGGGATAATAATGATAAATTCATTTCACAGTGGAAATTAACTGAAATAAATGAGCAAATTCTAACACACTCCTGAAGAATGTGATGGTTTTTCTCTGCCCTTCCCCTCTCCTGGCTTCTTCCAGCCTTACCCTCCCTCAGTTTCCCCCAACACAGCCTGTATCCTCGGCCTGATGCCCTCACCACCATCTCCCAGGCACAACCTTCGTCACCGGCAGACCCACGCACACCACCCGCCTTCCCTCCACGTGTTGCCTGGCCTCTTATTTTCTTTTGCGAACTGTTCTCATGTGGGGTGGCAGGCACCTCTGGGTCACCATCCTATGAGGCCACAGGAAGGAGACCCATGTCTCAGGCTTAAGCTGCCTGCTCGTCACTGACTCCTTGAAAACTGACTGTTTGGTACGTAACAAGCAACCCCTCTGTGTGTTGCCACGAATGTGTGTCTACCCAGGAAACATGTGCGGCCCACATGGCAGCCACGTGCTGGGAGATCTCCCTGCTGGAAGTGGGAGTTCTGCAGTGACAGGGCTGTTTCCCCCGGGGGGGTGGGGGAGGGTGACCACGCCCACAGCACAGCACCCGCCGGCCCCGGGGGCCAGCTCCTGCCTACCTTCCTGATGCCTTCCGAGGGGCTGGACACGCAGTTGTCGGCGCCCCCGTTCTTGCTGATGGTCCGCCAGAGCTCGGCAAATGTGCTGTCCTGCTCCAGGGGGTTGGTGCCCTTGGCTCGGAAGTACTCATACACGGCCGAGCCACGCACCGTGCCGTAGGGCAGCTCCACCTGCTTGGACAGGTCCTGGAACGTCCTGAAATGCAAACAGGCTGTGAGCCACGGGCCTAGGCTGCCCACCGAAGGGCTGAACATGGGCTGCGAGGCCTCCTGAGGTCCGAGCCCAGGAGTGGCCCCTGACCCACACTGCTCACCCCGACCCCAGCCGCACAGACCTCTCAGCCCAGAGCGAGACTTGCCAAGGCCGCCATCTATCCAAGCTGTGTTTCCTCAGTGAAGATTAATTCAGTAAAGTGCTGAGCACCTCAGACCAGGGCCTATGCTGAGCTCAAGGGACAAAGGATGAGTAGATCATGACCCTGCCCCCAGGAGCTCGGAGTCCAGCAGTGGAGACTCGCAGAGACAATCTCCAAGTGAGCCTCAGCGCAAGGGAGAGGCGGGTGCTGGCGGTCTCCACCCAACAGCCAGGGCACAGGCAGAAGGCATGCTGGGAGGTTGAGGACAGCCCCTGCCCTGGAGCCCCGGAGCTGGCGCGGGGCAGACGCCCTGGGGCACTGTGCCAGTTTAGAGGCGGGCCCTCCACAGCTGGCAGCTGGGCGAGGTCCACCCACTCTCACCCTCCGAGCACCGCCCGCCACTTTGTTTTTCAACAAAGAGATAAATCTGGGCTTTTCTATGAGATCACTTGATTTTTAAGTGTTGGCAATTATTTAAAAGATGGCAAAGATAAAACAAAACGCTTCTGAGGGCCTTGGGTGGCGGTCCATGAGGAGAAGCCGGTAGCTCGGGCCAGGTGCGCAGTGAAGGAGGGCGTGTCCCGGGAAAGCCAGGCCGCCCGGGCCGCAGAGGGGGAAAGCCCTGGTGAGCGCGGTCCACCCAGTGGGCTCCACGCTCAGCGGCTCGAGATGCACGTCCCGGCTAGTGTGTTGGGAGAATGTCTCCCACAAAACAGAACTACAGGGAACGAAGGCCTCCGTGGTGAGGAGTCTCTTCCTCCAGCCCCAGTCGCTCAGCCTGTCATCATATCTCTTCTGGAAACCTGTCGCCTCTTCATCAACCGGAACCCCCTCACCACCTCTCACTGAGTCAGAGTTCCGAGGAGACCCAATCTCCTCCACCTGACCTTCACACCCTCCTCCCCTGGCCTCGTCTCCGCGGGCCCTCACAGCCGGAGCCTCTGCTGAAATGAGAAGTCCCCGTCCAGGTCCCCGTCCCGGGCCCAGGCCACAGCGGCCCTCCCGCTGGGTTCCCTTAGCTCACTCACCCACCCACAAGCTTCTGCTTCCACAAACCTCCCGAAGACCCAGCGCCACTCTCCCCGGGAGCCACGGCTGCGCCCCCTCCCTGGGCCACTCCGTGCTCTGCTGCCTTCAGAGGCCGCGCAGCCTGGTGAGGGCAGGCGGGTCGGAGGCCAGGCCTCCCTGCCAGCACCCCTCACAGCCCTGCGGCTGGCTAAGTGTGTGCCTCAGTTTTCAAATCTTTTAGAAGTGAGGTCAGCAGCAGAGCCTGCCGCGGAGGGGTGGTGTGCTCAGCCCCAGAGCAGCAGTGCCCAAGGCAGACCCATGTGTGACGCGGGGCCAGCGCTGGGCACCGTCACTGGGGTGTGTCCTCCGTGGAGTGTGACAGCCTGAGGACTGAGGCTGGGCGCCGTCCTGCCCCGCAGCGCTGGCCCAGCTCCCCCAGCCTCAGCGCGCAGGAGCCAGCGCCAGGGACGCCTCTTGCTCAGCGGCCCCTCCGCGCTTCCGCAGCCCTGGCTCAGCGCAGGACCAGAGCTCAGCATTCATTTCAATGCATCAGAGATGAAAGGGAGCACAAAATAACACATTTGGTGAAGAAATCTTTCTAATTATTGCCCATTATTTTTATCTAATTAAAGCAAGATGCTCCTTTGCTCACAGGGCCTGAGGGCTATACCTCCGCAGTAACTGCCTGTAAAGGAGGAACATTTGCCACATGTTTTTATGTTTGCCATGGCAACACAAGCACACCCAGGCTCTGCGGGGCGGAAAGCACCAGGATGGCTGGTGCAGGGAGGGTAAACTGGGCTGCTCTGGGGTATCCACGGCCTGGGTTACAGGCGCAGCCTCCAGGCTCTCGGCACCGGGCTCCCTCCCGCATCTGAAAGGAGAGATGCTCTCTCCTCAGGACATTTGTTGACAATGGTGACCTGCCCAGAGCTCCCGCAAGCACCTCTGGATGACAAAGAGGCTGCCTCACATCCCTGCTATCTGCGCTCAGCGTTCCCACCGCAAAATGCCCCTAACTCTTCGCTCTGCCAGCCGGGGGGTCGGCCCAGGCCTCCACCCATCCGCTCCATGACCTTTTGTCTGCAGGGAGGGATCTCCCACCCAAATGCAGCGTCCTCTCTCAAGGAACATCTCCAGCTCACAATGTGCCCAGCACACACCGGGCACTGCCCCCATCTCAGCGGACGGGCCTGTAGAAAGCCATTTGGAGGTTTGAACAGGGAGCCCAGCTACTCACACCCCGAATCGGCCATCTCCCTGGGCGCTCCCCCTCTCGTCGGGGTGCAAATGTGGAAGGGACACAGCGGGAGGACTATCACCCAGGCTCCAAGCCCACACGGGCAGCCAGCAGAAAGCAGGTGTCCACGTCAGACAGGACGCCCGTCCACACCAGGGGGCCGCCGGCCCCAAGAAGCGGCCCGGGCAGCACACTTACTCTAGCCTGTTTGTCAGTCTAGGCTCTTCAGCAGCACCCACTATAGAGCACCCTCAGGGAAATGAGGAGCCACTCATCAGAGGTGGGGCTTCCATAAGCCTGCGGTGCCTGGTGCAACTGGCCGAGGCCATTCCAACAGTTCTTCCACCAGCAACGACAGAGCAGCTAACGTACGATGTAGGACTCAGTGGCACATAAAGCAAGGACTGGATGCTGGGCACCCCCACGGCGTCCACAGCGCGGGCCGGGTGGGCAGAGAAGTGGCCGCACGAGAGACTAGAGTGGCGTTCTGCAGGCCCTGGGAGCTCAGCGGAGGCTGTCAGCTCCTGAAAAAAAGAAAGACTTCCTAGAAAGGAAGCAGTAAGCCAGGCACAAAGGCTGGGAGGTAGCAAGCTGGAGAGCCAGGGGAGAGTGTTGTGGGAAGAGCAGGCATTCCCTGAGGAGGCTCTGACATGCGAAGAAACATGGAAGCATGCACTCAGCTAAAACAACGCAGGTCTGGAATCAGACAGACTGCGAGGTGAATCCTGACTCTGAACAGCGCAGTGTTTGAGGCAGACCAGTCATTCTCAAAGTGGTCTTCAGGCATCAGCACCGCCTGGGACCTTCTGAGAAATGCAAATTCTGGGGCCCCGCCTCAGATCTACTGAAGCAGAAACCTTGGGGTGGCACTCAGCCATTTGTTTTCACAGCCCTCAGGTGATTCCGATGTAGGCGCAAGTCCATGACCACTCACTGAGGCCAGCCATCTAATGTCTGAGGTCTTACTTTTCTTGATGCATACCTTTCTCATAGGATTGGTGAAGATCAAAGATCACAGACATGTACCTGGCATGCAGTCAGCATTTAATAAATGCCAGCTCCTCTGTTAGGCCATCAACAGGTGTTGCAATGGTTGAAGCCGAGAAGCCATGTGAGGAGAGATGGGTGACAATGCCCAGGTGTTCACACCTGGATGGAAGCAATTGTGGGCAGGCACACATTTCCAGGGCTTGCAGGCTCATGGCATCGGCCCATCTAGTAAGATGCCTGTGGTAGACCTTGTCTCCATTTGTTGCCAAGACAAGCCAATGATTCCCCCGATGTAGTCATCTTAGGGTGCCCAAATTGAATATCTGAGAAAGTCTGAACCCAGGATGTGCATGGGATACCGGACCCTTGCTCAGTGGATCATCATGGTGACTCCGTAGCAGAGGCCTCCCTGAGGAAGTAGTGAGCATCTGGGTGAGGAAAGCTGCTACAGAAGATGTCTTTGAAAGCATCAGCACCAGTGAGTAGAATGAAGGAAAAAATAAAGATCAGAGCAGAAATAAACAAAATAGAGTCTAAAAAACAATACAAAAAATATCAATGAAACCAAGAGTAGGTTCTCTGAAAAGATAAATAAGATTGACAAATCTTTAACCAGACTCATGAACAAAAAAAGTGAGAGGACCTAAATAAATGAAATCAGAAATGAAAGAGAAGTAACAACTGACACCAAAGAAATACAAAGGATTGTAAGAAAGTATTATGAACAAGTCAACAAATTGGACAACCTGAGAGAAATGGACAAATTCCTAGAAACATACAATCTTCCAAAACTAAATCAAGAAGAATCAGAGAATTTTAATAGACAGATTACAACTAGAGAAATTAAAGCAGTAATCAAAAAACTTCCAAACCAACAAAAACCCTGATGGCTTTACAGGTGAATTTTACCAATGATTGAAAGAAGAACTAACACCTATCCTTCTCAAACTATTCCAAAAAATTCAAGATGAGGGGAGACTCCCAAACTAATTTTACGGGGCCAGGATTATCCTAATTCCAAAGCTAGATAAAGACACTACAAAAATAGAAAATTATAAGCCAATATCCCTGATGAACACAGAAGCTAAAATTCACAACAAAATATTAGCAAATGGGATCCAATAATACATTAATAAGATCATACACCATGACTAAGTGGGATCTATTCCAGGGATGAAAGGCTGATAGAATATTCGCAAATCAATAAACCTGATACACCACAAAAACAAAATGGAGGATAAAAATCACATAATCATATCAATAGGTCCAGAAATGGCATTTGATAAAATCCAGCAACTATTTATGATGAAAACTCTCAGCAAAATGGGAATAGAGGAAGCATTTCCCAACATAATAAAGACCATATATGACAAACTTATAGCCAACATCATACTAAATGGGAAAAAAATACAAGCATTCCCCATAAGATCAGGAACAAGACAGAGTTGTCTGCTTTCACCACTCTTATTCAACATAGTATTGGAAGTCCTAGTCAGAGCGATCAGACAAGCAGAAGATATAAAAGGCACCCAAATTGGAAAGAAAGAAGTAAAACTGTCATTATTTGCAGATGACATGATACTGTATATAGAGAATCCTAAAGATTCCACCAAAAAAAAACTACTAAAACTTATAAAATGAATTCAGTAAAGCAGCAGGATACAATATAAATATCCAGAAATCAGTTGCATTTTTATACACCAATAATGAACTATCAGAAATGGAAACTAAAAAACAATCCTATTCATAATTGCTTCAAAAAGAATAAAATAACTAGGGATAAAGTTAACTAACGATGTAAAAGACCTGTATTCAGAAAATTACAAGACACTGAAGAAAGAAATTGAAGACGATACAAATAAATGGAAGCATATACCATGTTCATGGATTGGAAGAATTAACATAATTAAAATGTCCATACTACCCAAAGCAATCTATAGATTCAACACAATTCTTATCAAGATGCCAATGGCATATTTCACAGAACCAGAACATATACAATATTCCAAAAATTTATTTGGAGCCACAAAAGACCCAGAGTAGACCCGTGAGAGAAAAAAAATGTTGGAAGAATTACACAACCTGATATCAAACTATACTGCAAGGTCATAGTAATCAAAACAGCCTGTTACTGACATGAAAAATACATAAATCAATGGAACAGACTAGAGATCCTGGAAATAAACCCACACCTTTATAGTCCATTAATATTTGGCAAAGGAGATAAAAACATACAATGAGCTAAAGACAGTTTATTCAATAAATGGAATTGGAAAAATTGGACAGATATGTGCAAAACAATGAAACTAGACTATCTCCTTACTCCACACACAAGAATAAACTAAAAATGGATTAAATACTTAAATGTTAAACTAGAAGCTATAAAAATCCTAAAAGAAAACAGGCCATAAAATCTTGTTTTCACAGCTCTCGGTAGCAATATTTTTTCTGCTATATCTCCTAGGGCAAGGGAAACAACAGACAAAATAAACAAATGGGACTACATCAAATTAAAAAGGTTTTGTATAGCAAAGTAAACTGCTAACAGAATGAAAAGACAACACCTGAATGAGAGAACATATTTGCCAATGACTCATCTAATAAGGGGTTAATATCCAAAATGTATAAAGAGCTTATAAAACTCAACACTAAAAAAAAGAATCCAATTAAAAAATAGGCAAAGGACCTGAGTAGAAACTTCTCCAAAGAGCACATACAAGCCAATAGACACATGAAAAGATGCTCAATGTCACTATCATCAGAGAGCTGAAAATTAAAACCATAATGAGACATCACCTCACACTCAGAATGGCTATCATTAATGAATCAACAAATAAGTGTTGGTGAAGATGTGGAAAAAAAGGGAACCATTGTGCACGGCTGGTGGGAATGCAGACTGGTACAGCCACTGTGGAAAACAGTATGGAGTTTCTTCAAAAACTTAAAAATGGAATTGCCTTATGACCTAGCAATTCTACTTATGAGAAATCTGAAACACTAATTCAAAAGAATATATGCACCCCTATTTCATTGCATTATTTACAACTAGAGGCCTGGTGCACAAATTCATGCACCAGTGGGGTCCCTCAGCCTGGCCTGCGGGATCGGGCCAAAACTGGCTCTCTGACATCCCCTGAGGGGTCCCGGATTACAAGAGGGCACAGGCCAGGCCGAGGGACCCCACCGGTGCATGATCAGGGCCAGGGAGAGATGCGGGAAGTTGGCCAGTTGGCGAGGGACCCCGAGAGGGATCCAGGGCATGTCTGGCCCGTCTTGCTCAGTCCCAATCAGTCAGACGCCAGCAGCAAGCTAACCTACTGGTCGGAGCGTCTGCCCCCTGGTGGTCAGTGCACATCATAGTGAGCAATTGAGTGGCCTTAGCATATCATTAGCATATTATGCTTTGATTGGTTGAACAAACAACTGGACGACTGGACACTTAGCATATTAGATTTTTATTATATAGGATAGTTAAGATCTGGAATCAGCCCAAGTGCCCATCAGTAGGTGAGTAAATAAAATAGCTATGGGACATTTACACAATGGAATACTACTAGGCTATAAAAACGAGTAAATTTTACCCTTTGCAACCACATGGATAGACCTGGAGAGTACTATGCTAAGAGAAATAAGCCAGTCAGAGAAAGGCAAGTACCACATAATTTCACTCAGATATGAAATTTAATTAACAAACTGAACTGCCAAGTGAAATAGAAACAGACTCATAGAGAGAGAGCAGACAGACAGCTCTGGTGGGGCGAAGTTGGGAGGGTAGGAGAAGAGGGATTGAACAAAAAAAGGAAAAAGAGAGAAAGAACTCATGGGCATGGACAACAGTGTGGTGACGGCTGGGGGAGAGGTGGAAGGGGTACAGGGTAGATAAATGGTGATGGAAACAATAAAAGCATCAGTGCCTAGACTGTCCACCTGGTCTGGATTCACTGCTCAGGTGTCAAGGTGCCAGTGTAGGCATTGCATAGCTTATCTTCATCTCTGTGGTCTGCTCTCTGTCTCTCCTTCACCTCTTAGTCATGTTTGGTGCTGGCATCCTCCCAGGGCAAAGCTCAGCCCCTCCTCCAACTATCCTTTTCAGCCAATACCTGTCACTCAAAGGGACACTAACTGAAACTGGGTTTGGGACCAAGGGGAGCTGCTTCTCTGAATCTCTTGCCCTGGACTGCTGATCTTGGGTGATCTCTTAACTGAAAACGTAGCTGACTCCTATGAGCACATCGGACTGCTTTGCCAAAGGACTTCGTAAGCATACCTTGCCTGTGAGAGTGGGTCCTCCAGTAAAATATGTACCTTCTGGTAGACCCACACGGTTTCTTTAAGCTGTGGCCAAGGACAGTCTGTCTAGCTTAGAACCCCTCCCTTCCTCCTCATACCTTTCTCCATAAATCAATCTTACTATTTCCCAGATACATTTTCAGTAACAAAGAGATAAATGTGTTTGCAATGTGAGAAAAATCAATACTACAGAATTTATAAATATATCTTTGCATGTTGCAGAAATATTTACATTGGCAATGGAGATAAATACACTTGCCACAAGAGCAGAATCAATACACATTCTATGTAAAACAGATTTCAACAACTGCGAGGTTGCCACAATCATGGCTCTGATAAGTTTAAGTCCCAAAGCCCTATTATTCATCCTTAAAGAGAAAAGAAAGTCGTGGAGTAGCCAAAGGCATGGGGTGGAGTATTCATCTTTGCTATTGCCGGCCTTAACTACAGCCCCAGATGCCTTTGCTATCCTCCAGCGTCCACTTTTCTCCTCTCATGTCCGACTCCACAGGCGCGGCTGCTGCGCAGACCAGTGGGTATTGCCTGGCTGCATCTCCACAGCCTGTTTACAGGACCTTTGAGCACAGTGCTGCCATCTCCCTGTCCCCATGCCTTGTGTTCCCTCTGATATTTCTCCCACACACTGTACTCCTGCCCTGAGGTTTGCCACATTTCCCATTCTCTCCTTCCCCGACCAAGGCTCTTCACAGAGGACAGGACCTCAGGTGAAGGCTGAGACACTGCAAGAAGCAAGTTCAACCTTGAACTCTGAAAGGGTTCCCAGGGTCATTCACACATTCATCCATCCATCCAATCATCCTTCCTTTCTTCCTTCCATCCACCCATCCATTCATCCAATCATCCATCCATCCAGCCAGCCAGCCATCCAATAACCCTTCTTTCCCTCCTTCCTTCCTTTCCTTCCTTCCTTCCTTCCTTCCTTCCTTCCTTCCTTCCTTCCTTCCTTCCTTCCTTCCTTCCTTCCTTCCATCTATCCTTCCATCCATCCATTCATTAAAGAAGGCATATTTCCTGAGCGTTTGCTCATGTTCTGGATCTAAGGATACAGCATGAACAGCAAGGAACTCCTGCTCTGGTGGCATTTACCTGGTGGAGGTGGGGACAGAGAAACAAACATGAACAACAACACTAACCACAATGGTTATGTGATCTCAGCAAACTTTCTGGAAGGTACGGACAGTACCTATGTGGGTAATGAGAGCCATCTACTATTCTGTTGCGTATTTCATGGTTTTCTGTGTGTTTTCTAGGTGAAGCACTTTAGAAATCTTTCAACAAAGAAAAAGCCGTAGCTTTACGGCTGGAGGAAAATGGGCTGTAGGTCAGAAGTGGCCTAACATCATGTAGTCAGTGGTCAGGAGTGCAGTGAAGATTGATAAAGCAGAATGGGCTTGGAAAATGATGGGAGAAGTGGTTATATAAAGGGTGCAGGGGGTGAGTTAGCCGTTGGAGTGGGCATTGAAAGCACGTGTTTCTCTAATATCCTTCTTGCCAGCTAGCAGTAGCTCCATGCTAAGAACACAGCTGGCTCCCAGCGCTCAATACCCACAAATATTTGCTGCCACAAACCAATAAAAAAGCAGGATGCATCATTAACCTTTACTATTTCAGTGCTAGGTCTCTGGATCCATTATGAGGCTGTTTAAATGTGACCAAAATGCAAATCAGAGCAACAGCCTCCATGAGGCGTGCAGGTGCCATCACTGCCTCTTGGCAGGGCCGTGTCCTCCTCTGCTCCAGAGACGCAGCCCGAGCTTCTCTTCCCTGCTGGTTTTTGTTTTCACCGCCCTTCCCTCCCTCTTCTCCTTTTTTCACATGTCTCACTGAGCCCCTGTTATGTCAGCTCCTCAGCAGGCAGTCCCGGGATATGCTGGAAGGAAGCTTCAATAATGCTAACTTCCAGACACGCTAATATTGCGTTTGTGTTGCTTCATTTAACGATGGCCATACTTTTTCATGAGGTTGTTAGTATCACCCCATTTCACAGATGAAGAAATGAAGGCTAAAGGAGATGAAGTAATGTAGAGAAGGTTCCAGAAGCAGCAAGTTAAAGACCTGTCTTCCCAAAGCCCAGATTCTTGTAATGGTAAGCAGTCCCTAGGCAAGCAAGGCGAGTTAACAAGTAAAGTGACAATCGAAACCATTGTGCAAATACATTCTAGAAGTAAGCTTAGAGTCCTTGGAACATGATGTTAACACTCCTCCAATGTGGCGATAAGAGACTGGGGTGAGGACAAAGATAAAGGGTTAGCAGAAAAAGAGAAAGTAAAAAGTGACACATAGAAAAGAGGAATAAAAGATGTTCTGGGCAAAGGTGACAGTATTTTCAAAGTGTGGATTATTGAAAGTTTGAAACTTTCTGGGAACATCTAACAGTTTACTGTGAGGAAGCAGAAATGATGAAAACTAAGAAGCACTAAGGGTAGGATCAAGGGAATAGTTACTCATGAAATACTTAGTATAGTATAATGGAATGGGAGTGCAATAATGATGGGAAAATGAACTTCGCTCAAGTTGGTGACACAGATAAACGTGGTACTGGCATCCTCCCACAATCACCTCAAAATTACAAGTAAACTACAGAACAACCATCATTCAGAACTGCCTATAATCTAGCTCAATGGAAGTCCTACTGCTAAAGATACAAAGAACAAGCCACACTGAGACTGGGAAGAGGGGAAAAGACCCTGAATGGGCTGGTCTCACACTCACGTGCAGCAGTTAAAAATTGGGGCAGTATGTCAGCTGTAGATACCTCCTGAGGAGCAAGGAGTCCCCAGCTAAACACCAGCCCCTCCACCTCCCAGCCCAGGGTTCTAGTGCCTGGAAGAGAAATCTTAATAACTTCTGTTTATGAAAACCAGTGGGAAGTGAGCCTGAGTGAGTAGGAGGCAGACGGAGTCCCAGGTATTCCTCTTACAGGGCCATACAATCTTTACTTGGACTCACGCCCTCTGAGCTCCAGCTCGAAAGTTATTGAACTGTCCTACGTGGAGGAAATAAATTGTCCAACATCAGGGCAAGCGCTCAGAGGGAGCAACTTTCTCCCAGACCCCAGACAGAAGGGCAGGGCCATTGTTCCTGTGCTGAGCCCTCTTCCTGCAGGGAGGTGCCATATCCTAGCTTCCATCAACCTGGATCACACTATTTGCTCCGCCCTGGGGACTCCCTGAGACCTTGCCCCACCCAACTCCTGGGCCAAGCCCCTTCCGGTGGCTTTTCTGTATAAATGTCTTGGCTTGGCGCATGCTGCTGATGTTCCTAAAATCACTCAAACAAACAGCATCTGGCTTCTGTGTACCCTGTACCTCTCACTAAGTAGCTCCAGGCCTGGCACTAGTGGCAGCTGGCCTTGGTTGGAAGCCTTGCCTCTCCTGGCACCTCCAAGCACAGCACAAGTAGCCGCCATCTGCAGATCACTTTGTAGCTCATGCTGGGGGTGACCCGGGCAGGGCACAGACAGCAGCTGACCTTGGCCTGTGCCTCCTGGGAGGCCCCAGTGCCAGTGCACCAGTGGGCTGCTTTGGACCACATCAACCACCCAACCACCTCCACAAGCAACACACTAAAGGAATGAACTCAGCAGGGAACTGAACCCTGCTGAAGTGAGTCCTGTTCCGTGGAGTTGGCCCCTGCACAATTGATCCTCCACAGTGGTCAGGCTAGTCCTCACAACCAATTGTCATCGGGTAAATCCCTCCCATTGACAGTATTTCCAAACCATGGGTGTGTTGAGGAAACAAAACCTTCTTGAAATGTCTAACAGTTTACTGTGAGGGAGCAGAAATAATGAATAACTACAAAGCACTAAGGATAGGAGCGAAAGGATAATTATTCCAAAAAAAAATACTTACAGGAGAGTATAATGGAATAAAAGTGCAAAAATGATGACATGAAAATGAGCTTCTGGTCAAGATTGCCAATAGCAATCAAGGCTCACAGGAGGGTACACACCGCCCACATGGAGGCAGGGGAACACCTGGAGTGCCCTACTCAGGTGACTGGGGAAGCTGTCCCCCCGGGAGACATAACACCGCTACATAATATGTTGAAACAAACACAGGGAGGCAGCCAAAACAAGGGAACAAAGAAATACGTCACAAATGAAAGAAGAGAAGAAATCTCCAGAAAAGGAACTAAACAAAATGGAGACAAGAAATCTACCAGATGCAGAGTTCAAAACACTGGTTATAAGGATGCTCAATGAACTCAAGGGAAGAGTAGAGGAACTTAGTGAGAACTGCCACAGAGAGATCGGTAACATAAAAATGAAGATAGAAAACATAAAAAAAAAAACAACAGTCAAAAATGAATGAAACACTAAATAAATAAAGAATACATTACAGGGAATCACAGATTTGGAAGAGATGGAAGCAAAAAATACCCAATTAGAACAGCAAAAAGAAAAAATAATTCAAAAAAATGAGGGAAGTGTAAGGAGCCTCTGGGACAACTTCAAGCATTATGAGATTGCTGGAAGAAGGAGAGAGAGAGAGAGAGAGAGAGCAAGAAATTGAAGACCTATTTGGGAAAAATAATGACATAAAAATTCCCTAACCTGGTGAAGGAAATATACATACAAGTCCAGGAAGTCAAGTCCCAAACAAGATGAACCTAAACAGGCCCACATCAAGATATATCATAATTAAAATGCCAAAAGTCAAAGACAAAGAGAGAATCTTAAAACCAGCAAGAGGAAAGCAGTTAGTCACCTACAAGGGAGCACCCATAAGACTACCAGCTGATTTCTCAATAGAAACTTTGCAGGTCTGAAGGGATTGGCATATTCAAAGTGATGAAAAGCAAACACCTACAACCAAGATTACTCTTTCTAGCAAAGCTATCAATTAGAATTGAATGACAGATAAAGAGCTTCCCAGACAAGAAAAAGCTAAAGGAGTTATCACCACCAAATCAGTATTACAAGAAATGTTAAGCCCTAGCTGGTTTGGTTAGGGTCCTGGGTTCAATTCTGGTCAAGGGCACCTGTGGTGCCCTTGGGTTTCGGGTTTGGTCCCCAGTAGGGTCATGCAGGAGGCAGCCAATCAATGATTCTCTCTCCTCATTGATGTTTCTTTCTCTCTCACCCTCTCCCTTCCTCTCTGAAATCAATAAAAATATATTTTAAAAAACAAAAATAAATGTTAATAGGTCTTCTTTTGGAAGAACAACAACAAACTATAAAAGAAATGAATGATACAATTGCAATAAGTACATATCTATCAATAATTACTTTAAATGCAAATGGATTAAATGTTCCAATCAAAAGCCATACAGTGACTGAATAGATAACAAGACCCTTACATATGCCATCTACATGAGACTCACTTCAGATGGAAATACACACACAGACTGAAAATAAGGGATGGAAAAAGATATTTCATGAAAATGGAAACAAAACAAAAGAAAAAAGCTGGGGGTAACAATACCTATACCAGACAAAATAGACTTTAAACAAAGGCTATATACAAGAGACAGAGAGAGATCCAGCAATCCTAACTCTAGGTATTTATTTGAATAAACCCAAAACACTAAGATAAAAAAAAATAATCATCCATATGTTTACTTCAGAATTATTTACAATAGTCAAGATATGGACACAACTTAAATGTCCATCAATAAAGGAATGGATAAAGAAGGAATGGATATAATATATATATATATATATATATATATATATATATATATATATATATATATATATATATCTCAGCCAGAAAAAAAAAAGGAAATCTTACCATATCCAACAGCATGGATGGACATAGAGGGTGTTGTGCTGAGTGCAATAAGTCAGACAGAGAAAGACAAGTGCCTGATTATTTCACTGATATGTGGAATCTAAAACACAAAGTAAATGAATCAGCAGAACAGAAACAGACTCATAGATCCAGAGAACAGTTTGATGGTTGCCAGATGAGAGGGGTGTTGGGGGGGTGGGGGACGATGAAAAAGGTGAAGGGGTTAAGAAGTACAGATTGGTAGTTACAGAATGGTCATGGGGGTGTAAGCATAGGGAATATAGTCCATAAGATTGTAGACACTATGCAAGGTGTCAGATGGGTACTAGATGTATTGGTATGTTTGCTTTGTAAGTTATATAATGTCTGATCACAGGGTTGTAAACCTGAAACTAATATAATGTTGTATGTCAACTATAACTAACATTTTTAAAAATATTTTTTAACTGATGGGAAAAGAAACTGCTGATGTTCCCTAGACAAGTACAGGGTCTGTGTGTGGTGAGATGAGCACATGGGCCTACTGCACAGTGGGCATGGAGGAACTGCAGGATGCTGTCACATGCATTTTAAGGCAGAGCTAAGGGACAGCATGAGCATGTGCTGTACATGTGTGCATGCATGTGTGTGCAGATGTGTCTAGGGCCTGGGTGTGTCACGGATGAGTGTGCATGGAAGGGCCTCAATGCAGGGAAAACAGAGGGCGGAGGGCGGGTTTGCAGAAAAATCACAACAACAAGGACACAGACTCCGGTGGAAAGGGAGGGAGGGAGCTAGAGGGGCGTCTGTTCTGCTACTGATGCGTCTTGTGCGGTTCAGGGGTGCAGGGGCCTCACTTTGTGCCAAGGACTGAGCGAGGGCCGCTGGCTTCGCCTTGGGAAATGCCCTCTGGGACCGCCAGCTGAGCTTGCGGGCGGCTGTACTGACCTCCAGGCTGCACCTCTGAGCGGGAAGAGGCCTTCCCAGACCAACGCCAACAGAGGAGGACGGGCCACTGGGCCACAGCTGGTGTCCTCCGGCGCAGGGCGCTCGCAGCGTCACAGCGATGACAAGTGCAGCCAGCGCCATGGAGACCACCTGGCGCTCACGGCTGTGACAGACTCTGCTGCACCCCCAGGCGGCCCCTCCTTCACCAGAGGGCACTGCCTACAGCGCAGGCCCTGAGGCGCTGGCAGAGCTGAGCAGGCCCTGCTGTGTCCTCTGAGTAATTATCCATCACATTAGCTTCTTAGCTTTGGGCAAGGCATCCAGACACCTCTGCCCACGTCCAGCAGTACGAGGTCTGGAGGCAGCAGACACCAGCTGTGGGGCCCCGATAAATCAGCCCCCAAGTTGTGGAAAGGACACCGTGGCTTCTGAGCCCGGCGGGCGAAGAGAAGGACGCTGGCCTGGTGCTCATGCCTCTTATTGGGCCCTCCTTGCAGCCCTGGAGCAGCTACCAGTCTCGCCCGAGAGGGGAGCGAGCTCCTCCAAGAGCTAGAGACACGCACCAGCTTCCCAGGACCCGCTGAGCATGCGAACCCGCCCGCTCTGGCCACAAGGCCTGGCTCCACACCTTCCACTTCCACGTCTTGAGAAGAAGGAGCAAATTAGGGTAGCAACACAGTCCAGTTCGGGACTACTATCCAGGACGCCCGGCCTGGGTCTGGGTATTGCTTGGAAACAGGTACCGCCCTGGCCCGAGGGACCCCCGTGCGGGGGCCGGTGCAGAGTTTCCTGATGGAGTCAGGCCGTGGCTGTATTGTCACTCCACCACTCGCTAGCTCTGTGACCTTGGACCAGTTACCCACCTTCTCTGTGATCCGTTTCCTCCTCTACCCACCAGGGAGAGTTGCAGATTGAGCCCATTTGGGCAAAGCACTGAGACAACTGCGGCCCACGGAGACTCTCCATGAGGGTTGCCTCGCCACTCCCCTGTTCGAGGAGACGGCTGTGCTGTGTCCTGGCTGAGAATGCCGCCTCGTGCCAGGTCCAGAAGAGGCGTGTGGGCAAGCGTGAGTCCGCTTTAATTTGAATGCTTTTAACCTGGGGTGTGACTTCTGGGTCCCTGCCAGCCCCAGCCACCACTTGGTCTTAGACGCACACACACACTCTGTGCGCCCTGTGCATCAGCCTCCCCCGCTGTGGTAGCTCACGATCCAGCGGCATGGGCTGGGACGAAAGTCTCGTCTCACCTAGGATTCCCTCTCCCCGCCACGCAGCACGGGGACGGCTTCTCAGAGCTGTGCCTCGTGCTGCAGCTTGCTGGGGCTTGGGTCTCCGAGCCGCTACCGAGGGCCTCCAAGCGCAGGCCGCGGGTGCCAGGGCCGTTCTGTTTGTCTGGACGCCGGGGACTCTGCCCTGCAGTGCCCTGCCGCCACCCAGGAGTGAGGGCGAAGGGCCTGTCTCCATCTCAGACCAGGGCCCAGCCACTCACACCCGACGGGCCAACTTTACCACCTTCCCATCTCCACAGCCACCCGCTCAGCTGTCTGCGGGCTTCCCAGACTCAGCAAATGAATATCAGCCCCGTGGGCTTGGGATGAAGATGATGCACAGGAACCAGCCACAAACCCAAAGCCAGGCCGACTCCAGCCTCCGCGGGCCAGAGGGTCTGTCCGCAGGGACAGTGGTTAACAAATCATTGTGAGTCCGCGATGGCGCCCGTGCCTGCTGCCCCTCAGATCACAGTCTGCCGAAACAAGGGTCACCCTTAGTGCCCCCCTCTTGCGATGTTCCCCGGGCACCAGCCAGGCAGGGCAGGGCCAGCTCTCTGGTGTCAGATCCGCGCCTGCAGCATCAGCCACACTCTGCAGCCTCCGTGTGCTTACCGCTCTGTAAAGGCGTTTCTGGAAGGACTTTTGTGGGTCTGACCCGCAGCTGGAGAAGCAGAGGCCGAGGTGGAGGGTGGGGGCGTGGGAAGACCACCAGGGAAAGAGGCTCGGTGAGGGAGAGGCTTCCAGCCAGCAGCACAGGGAGTGAGCAGCCAGAAGAGCCCCCTCCTGCACCCTGCACTCTGCTCCCCTCACCCCCACGAGCCCATGCCAACCAGTGACGGCTCCCTCTCCTTCCAACCGCAGGCTCGCCCCCGGGAGGGGGCTGTACCCCTGTACCCCTGCCTGGACGGATTTGGGCCGTGCTTTTCTAACGTCAGACCTAACGGGAGACCAGCGGAAAGAAGAGCTGCACCTGCGCTGTGGGGGCACAGTGCCCGCTGCTGGTGCAAAGGCTCTTCGTGAGCCTCTGTGAGTTCTGGCCACGACGCTGTGTGGACACCCCTCTGGGCTCCCCACCCCTCAGCACAGAGTGACCCCGCCTCAAACAGCTCTCCCAGGCTTTCCAGGAGGCCCGTGCCCGCCAGCCCGCCACAGTCCGCCAGCCCCACCGGCACTGTGCTCTGGCCAGACTCCCATATCCCCCATTTCTCTCCCCCCGGCCTCCCACCGCCATGTGGGACCTCCCTCGCACACCCAGCCACTCCCTCCTATTCCAAGGCCTTGGTTACGCAACACCACTTCAAGGATCTGTGGAAGGCATTCCCTCTTCGTGGGTGGAGCTGTGCCCCCAAATAGATGGTTGGAATGCTAGCCCACAGCGTGTACCTTACTGGAAGGCAGGTCTTCGCAGAGGCCATGGGTTTTCTGAGGTCGCTAGGGGCCTTATCCAATCGCCTGGTGTCCTCTAACAAGGGTGAACGTGGATGCCAAGAGTGTGCACGGGGAGAGCACCACGTGACGGCGAAGGCAGAGGCCGGGCCAAGTAGCTACGAGCCAGGACCTGCCAGCAGCAGCCAGCCAGGAGGGCAGGGCCAGGCCTCCCGTAGCCTCAGAGGACACCCCCGCCGCCCAGATGCCGAGTTTCTGGCCTTGGAAGCTGAGGCCATGGATCTCTGTTGCCCCGCTCCGGTTCGCAGTGCTTTGCCCGGCACCGCGTGCTTGTGCGTGTGCACTGGCCTCACAGACGCACTGGGCTGACTGTGTCTGCCGGCTCCTAGGCATTGCCAGTGCCGCCCCCTGACGGTGGAGACCACGGTTTTCTCAGCTGCTTTTTAGGTCTAAAGCCTAACACAATGCCAGGCACACGTGGGGCAAATGGCCATTGCAGTAGGGATGCAGGAGCGAGTGGGGCGGGGGGAGGAAGGAAGGCAGGAAGGAAGGCAGGCAGGCAGGCAGGAAGGAAGGGAGGGAGGGAGGGAGGGAGGGAGGGAGGGAGGGAGGGAAGGAGGGAGGTCCATGTGAGCGCCTCGACAAGAGGGCTTGCTGCTAAAGGACATTCTTGCTGTGGCCAATGCCCGTCCGGGTGGAGTGCCAGCGGCTCTGTTTTCCCAGGAAGCAGCGCGGCCTGGGGGACAGTGGCCCTCTGGTCCTGCCACTCTGCGTGCTCCCAGCCTCTGACTCTGGGATCTTCCCTGGGAATGAGAGGGCCACTCTGAGACTGGACTTCGAGCTCAGGATTCACGACTGGTATTGCAGTTTTTCATCTCTAATGTCTGAACGTGTTCATGTTTCTCATCCCACAGGAGCCGACGACACGCTTTAGGGTCCCCGCACCTGAGCTGCGTGCCAGAGCCCACGCCCAGATCCCACGCCCAGAACCACGCCCAGAGCCCATGCCCAAAACCACGCCCAGAGCCCACGCCCAGAGCACACGCCCAGAACCATGCCCAGAGCCCACACCCAGAACCACGCCTAGATCCCACGCCCAGATCCCACACCCAGAACCCACGCCCAGGACCACGCCCAGAACCACGCCCAGAGCCCACACCCAGAACCACGCCCAGATCCCACGCCCAGAACCACGCCCAGATCCCACGCCCAGAGCCCATGCCCAGAGCCCACGCCCAGATCCCACGCCCAGAGCCCACACCCAGAACCACGCCCAGAGCCCACACCCAGAACTACGCCCAGATCCCACACCCAGAACCACGCCCAGAGCCCACACCCAGAACCACGCCCAGATCCCACACCCAGAACCACGCCCAGATCCCACGCCCAGAGCCCACGCCCAGAGCCCATGCCCAGATCCCACGCCCAGAGCCCACACCCAGAACCACGCCCAGAGCCCACACCCAGAACCACGCCCAGATCCCACACCCAGAACCACGCCCAGAACCACGCCCAGAACTACGCCCAGATCCCACACTCAGAACCACGCCCAGATCCCACACCCAGAACCACGCCCAGAGCCCACACCCAGAGCCCACGCCCAGAGCCCATGCTCAGATCCCACGCCCAGAGCCCACACCCAGAACCACACCCAGAGCCCACACCCAGAGCCCACGCCCAGAGCCCACACCCAGAACTTCGCCCAGAGCCCACACCCAGAGCCCACGCCCAGAGCCCATGCCCAGATCCCACGCCCAGAGCCCACACCCAGAACCACGCCCAGAGCCCACACCCAGAACTACGCCCAAATCCCACACCCAGAACTACGCCCAGATCCCACACCCAGAACCACGCCCAGAACCCACGCCCAGAGCCCACACCCAGAGCCCATGCCCAGAGCCCATGCCCAGAGCCCACGCCCAGAGCCCATGCCCAGATCCCACGCCCAGAACCACGCCCAGATCCCACGCCCAGAGCCCATGCCCAGAGCCCACGCCCAGATCCCACGCCCAGAGCCCACACCCAGAACCACGCCCAGAGCCCACACCCAGAACTACGCCCAGAGCCCACACCCAGAACCACGCCCAGAGCCCACGCCCAGAGCCCACGCCCAGAGCCCATGCCCAGATCCCACGCCCAGAGCCCACACCCAGAACCACGCCCAGAGCCCACACCCAGAACCACGCCCAGAGCCCACACCCAGAACCACGCCCAGATCCCACACCCAGAACCACGCCCAGAACCACGCCCAGAACTACGCCCAGATCCCACACTCAGAACCACGCCCAGATCCCACACCCAGAACCACGCCCAGAGCCCACACCCAGAGCCCACGCCCAGAGCCCATGCTCAGATCCCACGCCCAGAGCCCACACCCATAACCACACCCAGAGCCCACACCCAGAGCCCACGCCCAGAGCCCACACCCAGAACCACGCCCAGAGCCCACACCCAGAACTACGCCCAAATCCCACACCCAGAACTACGCCCAGATCCCACACCCAGAACCACGCCCAGAACC
This sequence comes from Ia io, assembly GCA_025583905.1. Lineage (NCBI taxonomy): Eukaryota > Metazoa > Chordata > Mammalia > Chiroptera > Vespertilionidae > Ia > Ia io. The sequence goes on along the minus strand of JAJQQW010000012.1, from coordinate 61,198,637 downwards.
CACGCCCAGAGCCCACACCCAGAGCCCATGCCCAGAGCCCATGCCCAGAGCCCACGCCCAGAGCCCATGCCCAGATCCCACGCCCAGAACCACGCCCAGAGCCCACACCCGGAGCTCAGAGCTCGCGCTGAGCCGAGCTGAACCGAAGCCACAGCCTGGGCACCGAGGAGGCGCTGCCCGGCCCGCAATGTCCGAAACTGAGGTTGCACTTCCCGGAGGACAGGAAACTCAGGAGAGCACCACAGGCCCCTTCAGCTTAGAGACTCCTTTCATGGGAGCACGAATGGCTCATGAAGTGACCATGTCCTGGAAGCACAGGCTCGGATCAGAGGAGCTGACGCGAGAGGAGGCTCTGCTGCCCGCCACAGCCCCGCCTCGGCTTCCTCAGCAGCAGCAGCTCCACGTGCAAAGCTACACGATGACGTTTGTGTAGAGCACTTAGCTCCTAGCGTGCAATGTGTGTACATATGTTACATGCATATATGTATACGATATACATGTATATCTTGTATGATATATCTGTATATGTGTGTATGTGTACATAATATATATATGTGATATAAGTGTATATGTGTATATGCATATATGTATATGATATACATGTATATCTGTATATGATATAGCTGTATATGCGTGTATATGTATATTATATATGTATATATGATATATATGTACATGTGTATATGATAGATATGTATGTATGTATATAATATATATACACAAATATAGACTCTATATAGTATACTGTGAATACTGTAAAACAATTGTAATCAATAACTGGTCCTCACTGATGCCATCGTCATCATTTCGCTATCATAACTCCCTGGCAGCGTCCCGGGAGGGTGTGACTGGGATTCCTGTGAGCTCCTCTCCCAGCCATTCGCTCCGTTTTCCTTCCACGTGAGACTACTGCAGCCCGGGGCTCCCGTGGGCGGTGAGCAGCCCGCCTGCTGAACGCTGCAGGCTCAACGCAGGCGCCAGCACGGAGCTTCAAAGGCCTCTCGCCCCCACCCCTCCCATGCTCCCTCTTGCCCCGGTTGTAAAGGGCTAACACGGTGATGAAAGCTGAGATCCCACTTCTTATGATATCAATAAAAGTGAAAACTGCAGATGGTGTTTAATAACAAGCTGGTCCCCGCAGGCTCCAGGCACTTTACCTAAATCAAACATATCATAAAGTTGGCACAGGCATCGCAGAGTCTGGCACTGCCACAGCTGGCAGGGACCGCGTTCTCACTGAGAGTGGAGGTGCCAGGCCATCTCTCCTGCTTATGCAGATGTCGCCTTAATGCCTGGCACTCTGACTCCTCTCCACCAAATCCGAGAGCCAAAAATAAAGTGGTATTGATTGCGAAGATTAATAACGGAGCTCAAGAAGAAAAACGGTACAAAACACCTTTTTCTCTCCCCTCGTGATTTAAATGCCGGCCTCCCCTGAAACCTAATTTTGTCACCAGCACACAGGAGTGTATTAATTAAAGTGACACCAAGGACAGCAGTACCAGCTCTCAGGGTGAGGACTGGAAATACATACATAGGCATCTCCGGGCTCTCAGGGAGGGAGGCGTGTGCCAGGCAGGATCAGCTTAGTCCCACCACAGTGGGGAGGGGACTGTATCCAGCTCACCCCTGAAAGTCACGGCTCTGGTCTGGCCTCCTAAAACCAGACAAAGAAACTAGACCAAGAGTGATTACCTGTTCCCCCACCCCTTTGCAAAGAAGTAGGCCATCACTTTCATAAGCGTCTCCCGATCTGGCCTGGAGGACAGCTGAGTTTTTAATTCAGCCGGAAATCAGATCCATGTTGACCTCAGACCACCCGCCCACCTGCTCTGATGAAGCAGGAGACCTGGAGGCCAGGGCAGAACGAACAGGCTCTGTTCCGGCCAGCAGTCCTGGGCAGTTCTCCTGGTGGCCAGCGCCCCGGGTCAGGCTCCCTGCCAGGCCAGAACATCCCGCTGCCCCTCCCAGCCAGGAGTGCCTGCCCCGGGGAGGACAGGGCTGGCCAGCCGGCTGGAGACTTAACTGGGTCAACCTGTAAGGCATGAGGAGATGCTGGATGATTTCAGAGACTCCCGTGTTTGCATTTTTTTATTTAGGTCAGTTTCACTGCAGTCAGTCAGTAAGGCTGAACACTCAACTGTGTTGTGTGCCCGATTTCACACACTACAGGGGACACAACCTCCGCTCATCCTGAGCTTCCTTCCTTCCAGTCATTACCTGCTGGGTGTCTCCACCTGGACATCCACAGGCATCTGAACGAACCTGGTCCCAGCTGGGCCTCCTGGTGCCCATCCCAGTGTGCTCCCTACAAGCCTCCGGTCAGGTCAGCACCCCCAGCTCCGGCCCGGGCTGCCCTGCCCCTCGCTCAGCCCCTCTCCATCTGTCACATCCCACAGGTGTGCTCACACTGAGCTCTCCGGTCCTCAGATCCCGCCACCCTGCACCCTCTCCTCTACCCAAAGTCCTGCCTGTGCTGTAGGACTCCATTTGCTTGCTGGTTCCCCCACAAGCTGTCGTTTTTAAAGAAGAAAGACAAACAAGAGCGATGGACTGTGGGTGCTCAGTGGCTGCACTGCCGAGGGCTGGCAGAGCCACCCTTCAGGGAGGCTGCTCTCCGCCTCCCCCCACAGAGGCGGGTCTGGGCCAGGAGGTCAATGTGCTCAGTCATACCCGTGAGGCCCGGGTCCGGGACATGGGCCCCAGCACCCTGGCTCCCCAGCCGCACTCCTGGCAGCACTGCCACACCTGACGCTCCATGGCAATATCCGCTGTGTGTCCCAGCACCGCACACAATGCCGGTGACAGCGCACACCCAGGAAAGAGGGGCGGGGGCAAGCCCTGCCTGAACTCTGGGGACAGTTCAGTGGCACTCTGCCCCAGGCCCTGCTGGGGACCCAGCTTCCTCCCCAACAAGAAATGGCACCTCCTCCTTCTCCATGCCCCCACTGACCCAGCACCCACTGCTCCCACCAAGCCCCAGGCCCCAAGAGAAAGCCGGCCTTGAGATCACCCCGTCTGGCCAGCTGAGTGCCCCCACTTTCAGGAGAAAAGCCCGTGCTGACCGGCCGTGTGCTCTGACCGTCGCTATTCTGATAGGAGGCAGAGTAGCCCTGTGAGGGCACGGGGCATGCACACGCCTCCCACACCCGCCAGACACAAGCGTCCGAAAGCTCCAGCACAGAGGCTGCAGGGGAGACCTGGAGCCGAAAGGGCAGCTCCGGCCCCGCCCTCGCAGCCAAACACAGAGGGAGCACCGAAGGCCATGCCAGAGGTCAGACTCCCCTGGGCACGCCGCAGAGTGGGAGCTGACACTGTGCATGTGTGGCTGTGTGTGCATGTGTGTGCATATGCATGTGTGTGCCTTTTTCCATGTGTGTATATGTGTGCATCTATATACATGTCTGTGTGCACATGCGTACATGTGTGCATCTGCATGCACTTGTACATGAGTGTGCACATGTGTCTCTGTGTACATGGGTGCATATGTATGCACCTTCATGCATGGGTGTGTGTACACGTGTGTCTGACTGTATTTGTGTGTGTGTGTGGCCACCTCTGGGGTCCCTGAGGCTGACATGTGTCCCCCGCGGGGAGCTCTGCAGCAGAGGGGACAGCCGGTCCGCCGTGGCCTGCCATGGGAGCCCTCCTCTCGGTGTGCTGAGCCCGGAGAAGCCACTTCCCAGGGGTCCTGTGGAGATTACTCGGTAAGACCTGAGTCGAGCTACGTTGCTGATAAACTTACAAACTCTGGGGTGGGAGTGAAATTTAGAAAGCTTGCAAAGTGACCTCCATTTATAGACCAGGAGAATGAAGTCCAGAAAGCACAGGCCTTCTCTGAGGGCATCACGCGTTTAAAGGGCCCTGGCCCAGGAGAATAGGAAGCCACGGCTTCGGGTCCACAGACCACACTGACAACCACGACATGGAAAGCACATGTGAAGACCCAGGCCCTGCATCCGCACCTCCTGCCCCATCCCCGTCAGTGGGGCCCCAGTACCCAAGGGCTGGGTGTGGGGGGGAGCGGCTCCTGGAAAAGCCTGGTCCCTGACGTCAATCTTGATAATGCATGGGTGCGCCTTTCTCTTCCATCGCCACCTCAGACGCTCGTCACCTCTCCCATCCCCTCTGTCCCCTCCGCTACCCACAGGTCTGCTGTTCTCCCTGGTCCCTGGGGTCTCGCTCACAGGCACCTCCCTGTCACTCACCCCTCCTGCTCCAAAGCCAGCCCTCCCTCTGATTTCTCGTTTCCCGTGAGGACACTGCCATCCTTCCAGCCCCAACACGCAGCCCTGGGGCGGCTTAATACCCTCTCCTGTCCAATCTACAGAGCGAGGCTGCTTCTCCCCCTCCTCCCTGTCTCAGCCTCCCCCGGGCCTCCACTCCCCTCACTCACAGAGCCATCGTCTGACCGGCTAACGGAAGGCTGGTTACTCCCTCTGCCTCAGCGCCGCCTGTCCCACTGGCCATCCGTCCTTCCCAGTGGCTTCCTCTCTGCTCCCTGTGGCCATCCCTCTCTTGGGGGCTCTTCTCCGGCCTCCGCGCTCCGGACTCACCCGCAGTCTCACGCCGGGAGCTACTCTGTTCCACGTGCATTCACCGGAATGGGAGCCCCACCTTCCCCGCATGGCGCTGCGGTCCCTCAGAAAGCCTCGCCTGATGGTGTCCAGGACGTGGGAGGAGAATCCCCTAAAGGAGAGCAGCTCGCGTCCCCGTGCACAGAGTGCAAGAAAGACGCAGCAGAAGCGCGCCCTGTCACAGAGCTCTGGGTCACATGACAGCTCAGATGTTTCATCTCAGAGGACACGTGCAACCCCAGGAGTCAGCACGCAGGGCACATGTGATGCTGTGCGATGAGCTCCAGGCAGGCGCCTATCCCATTCGGGTGAGGAGGAGACAGAGGCCGCAACTCAGAACCTTCAGAACCGCAGAGCTGGTGCTGTGCGGACACGGCCCCTACCCTCTCTGCACCCTCTATGCGCCCCCCCCCCCCCCCCATTAGCACGGGGGCAATGACGCCCAGCGCAGTGGAGGGAGGCTCAGCCCGAGACTCAGCTCCGTCTCCCAGGAGGCCCAGGGGCAAACCCAGGCGGGCGCTCAGGAAGGAGGGCGCTGGCGGCTACCCTGCCGTGTCTGCATTGTGTTTGGGGCTCAGCAGTGGCTGTTTCGGGAGCGATAAGGGACCGTCCCTCAGGCTCAGTGCTGCTGGTCTATGTCGTCCCCTCTTAGGCAACTTGCCCCCAAAAGAGAAACCTGTCTCAGGAAAAGCTCGAGAAACACCGCCCTGCGAGCGGGTCCAGCAGGCGCCTCACGGTGGCGCTGCCCTGGGAACACGTCAGGGGAGCCGGGGCTGAGCGCAGTCCCCTGGAGGGCAGTCGGGAACCCAGAACCCAGATCCCGCCCCCTCTACCCCCGCCCCCGGTCCTCCAGGTCGGGGACAGTGGAGGTCCTCGTGGGCAAATGTTGCCGGTGGCCTGCCCGAGCGAGTGGGATCACTGCCTGCGGAGCCACACTATGTGCCAGAGGAGCCACACTGTGGCTCACGGTCTGCGGGAGGCGTCTGAGCAACAACAAAGCGAGGCAGTCAAGGCGTGTCCTGGAAAAGGCCTGCCTCGCTCCTGCGGAGGGGGCCGGAAGCACGGGGAAGTCAGCCTGCACGTCAGGCACAGGGAGCAGCGCCCGGCCAGGGCCCAGCCGGGTCCCGGTGCAGCCACGCTGTGGCCATGTCAGTGCGACTGTCCCCGAGAGGGACAGCGTGGGCCTTGGGGTGCTGGAGCAGGTCTGGGGACCACAGCGGCACCTTGGGCCGTCCAGGCCCCTGTGAGGGCGGGCCTGCGGGGAAAGCCGGGAGTGGGAGGGAAGTCAAGGTCCCCAGTCAGGCCCGGGTCAGCTCCCAGTCTGGGCCCAAGAGCAGACAGCCAATTGCGCCTCCTCCCTGCCTGTCCCCAGGCGGTTTTACTAAGAAGGTTGCGCAGGGCCACGGGGTAAGCTGTGAGGGCCTATCCCAGGCCTTGCTCATGGAAGGGGCTCAGCCGGACCCACGGAGGACCCTGGTGGCGCCCTTCCTAGACCCGTCTTTGCAAGGACGCGCCCTTCCCTCCCAGAGCGCTGCCCTCCACCGCGGGGCTGCCTCCCTGGAAGTCACCTCCTCCTCCTCCAAGCGCTCCAGGTCGCTCTGCAGCCAGCTTTCAGCTGGTGCGTCCTTGCTGAGCAGCTTCCCTGCCTCATCCTATTCCTTCATTCTGCTTCTCCGATACCCTTCCCTTCCACGCCAGCCGTAAACCTTTTGGGCAGCAATCCTCGGCTCAGGCTGCCTGTGCGGGGTCCCCACCAGAGGCAAGAGGCCTGGAGCTTGGGGGTCAAACACACCCAAAGGGAGGCTCAGTCTCCAGGGAGCCCCTCCTGCCCAGGCTGCGGACAGGGGCCCGGAAGGCACGCCCGCACAGAACAGCAGCTCCCCCACAGACAGACACGCGCTGGGAGGGGGCGTGGGAGGGGGCGTGTGCGGGCCGGTGCTGCTCCGCACCCATGGGCACACGGCGCTCGGACCGAGAAGCCCACTCCTCAGCACGCCGGCTGGCCCACGGCCCAGAGCTGGGCAAGGCCTGCTCGCAAGGAGACTCTTCCCTAAGGACTTCCAATGGGGGCCTCAGCGGGGGAGGGGCCGAGCCTGTGCTGGGTGCCGAGAGCGGCAGTCACCTTCCTCCTGGACAAGATGCCCGAGAGGAACCTCAGCTGCCGGCCCGCAGAGGCGGCAATGTCCTAAAGGCGAGGAGCAGAGATTGCCTCACTCGGCCTCCCCACCAGCCCCTTCCCAACATGTTCAAAGACAAGTACGGCCCCGGGGAGGGCATCGGGGCTCCGCCGCCTCTGCTGTGAACTTGACCACGTCAGGCCACGCGGGGCCTGCACCACTGACCTGATCCTGCTGCCTATGCCCAAGGCGCTCCTCCAGCCAGGCCCTGGAGGTGCTGGGCCCCGACACTGAGGGTAAATGTGGGGTACGTGTACAGTGACTGGGAGGACAGTGCAGAATGTGCCAGCGGAGCCAGGCAGCAGCTTATCTGGAGAGACCAAGCTTAATACCCTTCACCCAACTCTTCCCTGGCCATGCCCAGCAGCACCAGGCCCCTCTGCTCCACCTTCTTCCCTAGGCTCCCCTGAAGCCATACCCTCAGCCCTGCGCAGGCCCAGGAGCTCACAGCTTCCCACCAGCACATCCAGACAAACACCTCTCCCGACGCATCACCATGCTTGCGGCCGGCTCCAGAAGTCCTTTTCCCGAGCCGTTAGCCACAGAAATACTTGACCTCATGGGCAAGGCCCTCCCTCAGACCCTGGCCCAGCCTCAGGCTCGAGTTTATCCTCCTGGCTCCCCTACGACCCTTGTCCTCCATCTGCTCCGAACCCAGGTGAAGAGAAAGGAGCACTGAGCGGGTCTCTGGCCACTCCTCAGTGTCCACCCCTGCATCCAACACCTTTAACAAACTAGCAGTTAAAGGTTTCACTTCCTTCTGGGGGAATAGGGTCAGAAAAGTTAAGTTGCACAAGATTTGTTAATTTCAAGAGTATGGACTCAGACCTTTGTCCAACAGTCTCCTGTCACTCTAACCTGAGGCTCCCCAGAATACACCGTGGCTCCCCACCTCTGCTCTTACCCAGCATGCATTGCCTCTTACCCTGGAGCGCCCTGCTGCTCACCATCACTTTCAAAATCTCACCCGTCCTTCATGCCAGCTTTCCGTGCCACCTCGGCTGAGGATGCTCCCTTCCTGCACTGCCTGCGCCCTGCTTCTGGCCCCCCTCGCCTGCTCTGCGGGAGGCCTGCTGTCCACATCCAGCAGCAAACCTGACGGAGGCCTTCTCTGAGCGTGACAGTACGTGCCCGCTCGCCCCACACAGGCTCGGCAGAGTCTACACTGAGTGGAGGCTCACCCAAAGCTGAAGAGATGTCAGGGCACCCAAGGCAACTAATTCAAAACCAGGCCCTCAGAGAAGTCGCTGGCAGAGCTTATGCACCAGCAAATGCGAGGCCATCCCTACCTCCCTCACCAGGCCCGGAGCCTTCTTTCCGTGGCCGAAGCCGGGGCAGCAAAGTCTTAGGTGGAGAGGACAAGAAGACAGGCATCCTCTCAGGACCAGGAGGCACGAGACAAGGGTCCCCAGGAGGCCTTGAGGAGGGAGGGGAAGCTGGTGAGCCAGGGCGAGCAGAAGGAGCGGCGCGTCCAGGACAGGGCTTCCAGGAGCTAGCTCTAGTTCCCTAGATCCCCTGCCTCCCCTCGGTGAGGGGTAACATGGCACCCACCTCACAGCATTGGAATGACAACGAAATTATGAGACACAAAAACATTGTTCTAAGACATTTAGCGAGTCTAGACATAGTGATTGTGCAATTATGGTGTATAGTCCGTGGAGTGACTGTTCAATAACACACTCTCAACAAACAACTAACTGTCCAGCCGGTGTGGCTCAGTGGTCGAGCATTGACCTATGAAGCAGGAGGTCATGGTTCGATTCCCGGTCAGGACACATGCCTGGGTTGCTGGGTTGTGGGCTCGATCCCCAGTAGGGGGCGTGCAGCAGGCAGCTGATTAAAGATTCTTTCTCATCGTCTATGTTTCTATCTCTCTCTCCCTCTCCATTCCTCTCTGAAATATATATATATATATATATATATATATATATATATATATATATATATATATATATATATATATATATCAAACTAAATAAAAAGCCCTGAACTATAGAGTATGGAAATCTCTATGGCATGGTACTCCCACCACAGCCAATTCTAAGCTAGCAACATGATGTCACTGGACTAGTTGGCTCCAGCACACTCATGCTTATGGCACAAGAATGTGAATTCCATTTGCCACTCTCTCCACCTCCCTGTAACACACAAACGTCTTTGCTGGGTGGGAAAAGAAACAAAAACGGTGACTTCCAATATGGGCATGAAGAGGTGGCCGAGGCGCCCTCCAGCGTGCCTGCATGGACCAGCAACATGCCGGTGGGTACCTGTGTCTGGGCTGCAGCCAAGCTCATGGAACACAGGCGCCTGGGAAGAATGACAGCATTGCCCGTTCCAATAATTCTCTTCAAATGCTCAAGAAGAGCCTTCTCACATCCTTCCCCAGAACGATGTCTCAGGGCGAGACTGCCTTTCAGTCCTGAGCCCTCACTCCCAGCTCACCGCCACTCCCAAATAAACTGCAACTCCAACAGCGTGTCCGTCTCTCTCTGCCTGAAACCTATTCAACGTGAGAGACCGCACTTTTTTAGAAAGTTCTAGAGGCCTGTTGCAGACATGCAGAAGAAAAACAGGAGATAAAATACCAGTGGACAGCAGTGGAGTGATCTGCAGACACCCTGAGGGAGGTGAGTGTGAAAGCAGATAGGGAAGCACAGCCTTTCTCAATGGCAATATGCAAAACCGATGGAGAGGTGACCTCTGACCTCAGGAGATAGTCCCGCTCTAAAGAAAGCAATTGGGAGAGAAAACAGCATAATGGATCCCAAGCAAGTTCAAAGCCTAGCAAAGGTAGGCTCCATTAGACCTTGAGGCTGAAGAATCATCCTCTTTAGTTTACACTCTCACTCTCACTCTCCACCCGAGAGGCTCTGCAGGCCACCGCACCCTCCCGTGCGGGAGGGCTCTGTCCAACAGGCTCACTGAGAGGGTGGCCCCACTCCCAGGCACTGAGGGACGAGACCAGCTCACTGAACTAGAGGCAGCCTCACCCTTTGAAACTCCTTGCCCCTGGGCCTGTGGGTGAGTGACAGCCCTGAGAATCTCCGAATCCCCTTCAGGTGACTCCCTGTCCTTGAAGAACAGTGTGACTCACAGCCAGTAAACCTAGGAGAAGTGCACAGCTTTCGCTGAGACAGCTGGAGGGCCCAGCCCCACCTGTGATCTTGCCCTTAAATGCTGTCCAGCCTCATGCACAGAGCGCTCTTTGGAACAAGCTTTCTCCGTTCCGCACTGTGGAAATCTTCCAAACCTTCACGTCTGGTTTCTTTTCACTTAAGCAGCCCTTCCTCAATTCCTCTCTCCTTTCCTATCTATAATAATAAAAGCGTAATATGCTAATTAGACCGACGAAGCAGGGGCCGGAGGGAAGCCTGGGTCCCGGGTGCCAGAGGGAAGCCGGTGCTGGCAGCTGCGGGAAGGAAGGCCTGCTCTTGCACTAATGTCATGCATCGGGCCTCTAGTTTCACCACAACCAGTCAGGAGGAACCACGCTGCTCCTCAGCACGTGGCTTAGACATCTCCTCAACTACACATCTACTTTCCTGTTCCGAAGTTCTACCTTCCTCAAAGCACTGCAACATGGTGGATGACGTTCTTTGCCCACTTTATAGCAAGGACTGCCCTTCTCAGTTTCCAATGCATATTCCTGTTCTTCTCAAGACCACCCAGGACTTCCCTGAGCATCCGCCCCTGGCCTGCACCTCGCAGCTCCGTGTGTTACACAGCACCTGCTCCCAGCACCGACATCTGCGGCGTCAGTTCAAACAGCCACACAAAATACTGTGACCTGGCGGCTTGGAAAACAGACATTCATTTTCTCCAAGTCCAAGAGGCTGTGAGCCTCAACAGTCACATGCTGGCTTGCAGACGGCACTTCCTCACTGTGCCCTCACCTGTCAGAGAGATGGAGAGAGAGCTCTCTCTTCCTCTCCTCAGAAGGCCACGGTCCTATGAGACTAGGGCCCCACCTTATGACCTCATTTAACCTTGTTACCTCTTAGAGACTATAGCTCCAGGATTAGTCCTATGAAAGTTAGGGCTTCGACCTATGGATTTGGGGCAGATACAATTCAGCACCCACTAACATTGCTTTTATTTGGCATTTTATTTAGTACATTAAAGGGAAAGGAGATGAAACTCTAAGGAATGGAAAAAATAAATGAAATCCTGATTTTTCACAAATGATATAATTATATCCATAGAAATCCCAAGAGAATCTGTAATTAAATTATTAGAATTAATAGACTTTTCTGAAAAGTAACTAGATCTAAAATCAATATACAAAATAATTGTCCTATATACCAGTAACATGAGTATTTAAAATAAACTTTAAAATTATAGATACCATTTAAAATACCATGAAAATTTCAAATACCAAGTAATATATCTAACAACAGATGTTTATGTATTTATGGCAAAACATTATTGAGATAAATTAAAAGTGAGAGAAAGAAAGCTTGAATAAATAGAGAGACTACCATTTACATGGATTGGAAAATTCCATGTGAACGAAAGAAAGAGGAATGGAGGGAGAATATACTATATTCATGAATAGAAAGACTCATGTCAGAAAGAGGCCAATTATCCCCAAATTTATCTACAAACATAACATGATTTTGTTTTTATAAAATCTAAGATGCTTATTTAAAAATGCATTAAAAAGAGTAAGTCATTCTGAAAAAGAAAGGCAAAAATGAGTGTAGCAATTACACAAATGCTACAGTACGTAGGAACAGACAAGGAGATCACTGGAAGAGCAAAGCAAGGTGCACAGAGGCACGGGAAAGCGAGTCTGCTCGTGGGATAGCAGAGCAGTGGAACCAGGGGAGCTTGGGAAACCCATAGAACTTTAGAGCAGAAAGAGAACTTGAATGCCTACACATTTTAAAGAATTGACCAGGATTTCCAGGGAGCTCAGGAGAGAATATAAATGGTTACAGGAATCTAATTGTGCCACAAATGTGCGCCATACCTCTGACAGGTGTGGGGAGAAGAGGTTAAGTCACCTCAGAACATGGTTTTGGGCGGGAACTAAGCCTCAAGACAAGAGAAAGTTCCATGGACCACGTGCTCTAGTTGGTAAGTTAGTCTCTCATGGAACAGAGTGAATAATTCTGAAACTGTTGTGCATATACACTGGGCTTGAACAAATAAATGACTAGTGAGTGTGAGATCGGGTTTCTGACTGCTGGAGAGGAAATTACAGATAAGCAAGGGGAGAAACTAGATGTGAGAGGCCGCACTACTGGATTAGACTCAGAGACAACAGCATGTGTTCACGTTTAGCTTAGTGAAGGGACTGCTGACTAGACAAAGAAGCAATTACAGTTCCCAGTGAGAATATGTACAGATGTCATCAGGGTCAGACTGCTAGGAGGCTAGAAAAGTCTAGAAACAGGGACACCCAGTAGCAATGAGCACACCGAAAGCCCACATCTTGGATTCTATGATTCCTAAGCAAAAGGAACCAGACTCTTGGGAGAAATGGTTGATTCTAGGGCTAAAGCAAAGAATATACAAGATGACCATGTATCATCTCTTAGTGTCTGAAAGTCAGGAATGCTAAAAAAAAAAAAAAAAAAAAAAAAAAAAAAAAAAGACAGGGCTGCCCAAGGGACACAGGAGCCAACCTGAGAGAGCTCCCCATGGCCAAAGCTGAGATCATTTGAGTACCAAAATAAATACAGCAGTGCTGATTATAATTTGAAGAATAAAACATTAGCCCATACTAATATAAACGAGTGACTGAGTAAATAATAGATGGGGAGAGTAGGAATGAATCCCCCTTAGAGAATTCCAGATCTCAGATCCCTTCCACTGGAGTGTGCACAGGGTAAATGGCTTGTCTTATAGGATGCAGAATGGAAAGAAGAAAAAGGAACTTCATATTAGGGAAATCTGGTGAACATTACATTTGCCCAGTGAAAAAGGCTCACATCACCAGTAGAAAGGAATGTCCATTCCTATATAATAAAAGCCTAATATGTGAAGTGTCCGGTTGTCCAGTCAGCCATTCAATCAATCAAAGCATAATATGCTAATGATATGCTAAGACTGCTCAACTGCTTGCTATGACATGCACTGACCACCAGGGGCAGATGATCCAACTGGTAGGTTAGCTTGCTACTGGGGTCTGGCCAATCAGGACTGAGAGAGACAGGCTGGACATGCCCTGGAGCCCTCTTGCAGTCCCTCCCCTGCTGGCCAACATCCCATATCCCTCCCCAGCCCCGATAGTGCACCAGTGGGGTTCCATGACCTGGCCTGCGCCCTCTCACAATCTGGGACCCTTCAGGGGATGTCAGAGAGCCAGTTTCAGCCTGACAGTGGAACGACCAGTTGCTATTATGTGCACTGACCACCAGGGGGCAGATGCTCAATGCCCTGCTCAGCCAGAAGCTGGGCTTAGTCCCACGGGAAGTGGGTCTAAGCCATCAGTCGGACCCCCCCAAGTGCATGAATTTTGTGCACCAAGCCTCTAGTAGAACATAAAGCTTCTGTGATGTTGAAAAGGCATTTCTTCCTTTTGACCTTCCTCCCAAAAATTCATGAAAAAATCAGGCAAGCCCAAATTGAGGGACATTCTACAAAATACCTAACCAGCACTCCTAAAAACTACCAATGTTGTAAAAAAACAAGGACAGTCTGAAAAAACTGTCACAGATCAGAGGAGGTGGGCCCAGCAGGAGAACTGGGGAGCCCAGTAAATGGTGGCATTTAGTGAGCACGCCCATGCTAACACTGAATATGGTAGTGGCAAATTATACCACTGTGTGTAACATGTTAACAGCATGGGCAACTCAGTGAGGAGTAGACAAGAATTCTCTGTATCATTTGTGTGCCTTTTCTGTAAATATAAACTATTCTAAATGAAAATGTTTATTTAAAAAATTCAGAGGGCAAAGCATGGACTTGTCAATTAATGGTGCTGGCCCTGGCTGGTTTGGCTCAGTGGATAGAGCGTCAGCCTGCTGACTGAAGGGTCCCGGGTTCGATTTTGGTCAAGGGCACATACCTGGAGTTGTGGGCTCGTTTCCCAGTAGGGGACATGCAGGAGGCAGCCTATCGATGGTTCTCTGTCATCACTGATGTTTCTATCTCTCCCTCTCCCTTCCTCTCTGAAATCAATAAAAATATATTTAAAGATAAATAAATGATGCTGTAAAAATTATTCATATTGCTTAAATAATATTCTCCAAAATAAATTCAAGATGGATAAAAGACTAGTATGTAGAAAATCAACACTGCATACTTCCTAAAACAAATTATACCACTTGGAGTTAAGGATGATAGTTTTAAATAACACACAAATACAACAACCCTAAAGGGAAAAACTGATTAAGTTAATTATGTTAATATTAAAATCTTCTTCACAATAAAAGACACTGAAGAGAAAATGTAAGCCACAGACAGAAAGAAAATACTTTTACACATGAACGTAAGTGTAAGCTTGATAAAATTAAAATAATCCAATTGAACAAAAGCAAAAAATGTGAATAGGAAATGTGCAGAAGAATAATCCCAGGTAGTAATAAAATTATGAAAAATGCTTAGCACACTGGATATTAATATAGTCATAAAATAGTATGTGATACCCATCAGATTTTCCAAGGTGAAAAGTGTGAATTCATCCAACATTCATTAAATATATTCACAGTGTTGATAAACAATGAGCATTCTGACCCAGTTTTTGAGAATGTGAATCTGCAGAACATTAGAGAGCCATGTGTCAATGCTCAATACAATTAGGCAGGCTTAGACCAATGAGCCAGCAAGATACATATCCTCAGAACAACACCCATGTACTCACAAGACCACAGAAATGCATCTGCAGTGCTATCAATACTGGCAAAATATTGGAAACAATCCAAATATCTGTAGAGAGAGAGGTAAATGTATATGATTGTCGAGTTAAAATATACCCTGTTGCGGTACCTATATAAATGAACTAGACCTATATGTGTAAAATATTGATTATAAAGGGCATTATATAAATTTTCTACTTTATGTAGGTTAAGTACAAACAACTTATTTAAAAATAGTAAAAAGCCTTGACTGGTTTGGCTCAGTGTATAGAGCATCGGCCTGCAGACTGAAGGGTACCAGGTTCGATTCCAGTCAAGGGCATGTACCTTGGTTGTGGGCACATCCCCAATCGGGGGTGTGCAGGAGGCAGCTGATCAATGTTTCTCTCGCATCGATGTTTCTAGCTCTCTATCCCTCTCCCTTCTTCTCTGTAAAAAATCAATAAAATATATTTTAAAAAATAAATAAAAATAGTAAAAATATTATACTGAATATATTAAAGATATAAATATATTAAATATATTTAAAGTTTTAAACAGATATTAAATATGTTAAAAATAATGATATGTATGCTCGGCGGGACATAAGTGTTTGTTATATATATTTTTTAATTTCAGATGTTTAAATGTTCTGTACAAAAACCCAAGATAACTCATGAGATGTGACCTATGATAAAAATGCAAGTACTGAGCAAGCTCTACAGTCATTCCCTACAGAACTAACATTTGTAGTTCTGGGTTATTGTGGTCACAGAAAAGAAATGCAAATGTCATAATTTTTTACAATGTAAATATAAAAACTAGCAAAAAAAGGAAAATAATGCTTAGGGAAATGAGAGGAGATCTGTTTATGATCATTTAATTTTCTTCCATACCAGAGATTCAAATAATTGAAGCAAGTAGTTAAAAAGTATTCGAATTTCTTCAGATTTGTTTTTATAACCACAGAAGATAATTTAGTAAGTAGTAAATCCTGTAATGAAGAAATATTTATCAAATTCCAGTAATACCTCAGGAAGTTTTACTTATATTCATTTTTCCTCAAAGTCAAGTAAAAATCTATCTATATAAAAGCCTAAGCGATCACCAGCCAGGCCAAGGGGCCCCACCCATGCACGAATTTGTGCACCGGGCCTCTAGTAAATATAATTATTTTACTAAAATTCGGTTTAACCATATGATCCCATTTTTTCCTAGATTATTTCTCCATATCCATCCATAAATATACAAAGCCACACACCTAAAATGATTTTCTTGCAAAAAGAAGTGTTGATTATTTAGAAAGGAGAAGAATTTTGGTGATTGTTATTTATTTTGTTTTTAATTTTTATGGTAAAAATAAAAAAATATAGCCCTAGCTGGTTTGGCTCAGTGGATAGAGTGTCAGCCTGTGGACTGGAAGGTCCCAGGTTTGATTCCGGTCAGGGCACATGCTTGGATTGCAGGTTTGATTCCAAGTGGGGGGGCATGCAGGAGGCAGTCAATCAATGATTCTCATCATTGATGTTTCTATCTCTATCTCCCTCTCCTCTCCCTTCCTCTCTGAAATCAATAAAAATATTTAAATATATATTTATTAAAAATAGGACTATTATTTTAAGACTCATAAAGCAATGAGAATAAAATACAACATGCTAGAAACAGACCTTATATGATAAGAAATTTTAAAGAAGGAACAGAAATGAAACTGGAAAAGTTCGAGAACAACTCAGAGAGCAGCCTGGAAGCAGCCCAGGCAGGGAGCGCCATGGGGAAGGCAGGACAGTGTGGGAGGGAATGGGGGCACGTACCTGGAATGAGGGGTTCACAGACAGCAACAAACTGTATTTTGACACGGTGGTGAATATAGTAATTTTAAAAAGAAGTAAGATTTATGTTTTAATTTATTTTTTAATTACAGTTTACATTCAATATTATTTTGCATTAGTTTCATGTGAACAGCAGAGTGGTTTGACAATCATATACTTTATAAAGTGTTTCCAATATTTCCAATACCCACTTGGTGCCATGCATGATTATTACAATACTAGAGGCCCGGTGCATAAAATTCGTGCATGGGGGGGTGTCCCTCAGCCCAGCCTGCACCCTCTCCAATCTGGGACCCCTCGGGGGATGTCCAACTTCTGGTTTAGGCCCAACCCCACAGGGGTCTCACAATCTGGACTGCTGGCTCCTAACCACTTGCCTGCTTGCCTGCCTGATTGCCCCTAACCACTCTGCCTGCCAGCCTGATAGCCCCCTAACCACTCCCCTGGTGGCCTGATTGACGCCTAACTGCTCCCCAGCTGGCATGATCATCCCCAGCTTCCCTCCCCTGCCAGCCTGATCGCTTCCAACTGCCCTACCCTGCTGGCCTGATCGCCCCCAACTGCCTTCCCCTGAAGGGCTAAGGGTAATGGGGGACTCCGGCTGGATGAGGCGGGGCTTAGGGGACTAGGGGACTGAGGTTGGATTGGGCTGGATGCTGCGAGGACTGGGTGAGGTGGGGCTGAGGGGACGCCGGCTGGATAAGGCATGTGTAAGGGGACTGGGGCACTGAGGCTGGATGAGGTGGGGCTGAGGGGACTGGGCGCCGCCATCTTGTGGTTGTGGGTGCCACTACTTTTAAGGGTGTGACAGTCAATTAGCATATTCCCTCTTTATTAGATAGGATTATTGGCTATATTCCCTATGCTGTATGTTACGTCCCTATTACTACTTTGTTTATTGAGTTTTTTAAAAATCTCTATTGTTGAAAGTATTACAGATGTCCCCTTTTGTCCCCCATTGAACTTCTGGAGCCCACCTCCAACCCCCACCCCAGGCCTTCACCACCCTATTGTCTGTGTCCATGGGTCATGCATATATGCATACAAGTTCTTTGGTTGATCTCTTCCCATCCACCCACCCTCACCTGCCTTCCCTCTGAGATTCCTCAGTCTGTCTTATGCTTTTATGTCTCTGGATCTATTTTGTTCATCAGTTAATTTTGCTCATTAGATCCAATATATGAGTGAGATAATGTGATATTTGTCTTTCTCTGACTGACTTACTTCACCTAGCATGATACTCTCCAAGTCCCTCCATGCTGTCTCAAAGGGTAAGAGATCTTCTTCTTTACTGCTGCATAGTATTCCATGGTGTAAATGTACCACAGCTTTTTTATCCACTCATCTACTGAGGGGCACTCGGGCTGTATCCAGATCGTAGCTATTGTAAACCGTGCTGCTGTGAACACAGGGGTGCATACATTCTTTCTGATTGGTGTTTCGGGTTTCTTAGGATATACTTCTAAAAGGGGGATCACTGGGTAAAATGGCAGTTCCATATTTAATTTTTTGAGGAAACTCCATACTGTTCTCCACAGTGGCTGCACCAGTCTGCATTCCCACCAGCAGTGCATGAGGGTTCCCTTTTCTCCACATCCTCTCCAGCACTTGTTGTTTGTTGGTTTGTTGATGGTAGCCATTCTGGCAGCTGTGATATCCCATTGTTGTTTTAATTTGAAGATCCGTGACTTTGAGCATTTTTTCATATGTCTCTTGGGCATCTGTATGTCTGCTTTGGAGAAGTGTTCCCTTTTTTAATTGGATTTTTTGCATTCCTTTTGTTAAGTTATATGACTTCCTTATATATTTTGGATATTAAAACTTTATCAGATTTATCATTGCCAAATATGTTCTCCCATACAGTGGGCTCTCTTTTCATTTTGTTGATGGTTTCTTATGTTGTGCAGAAGCTTTTAATTTTGATGTAGTCCATTTGTTTATTTTCTCCTTAGTTTCCTTTGCCCTAGGAAATGTATCCATAAACATCTATATGATAAAAGCCTAAATGACCTTTACAGCAGAATGACCAGAACGACCAGTTGCTGTGATGTGCACTGACCACCAGGGGGCAGACACTCAATGCAGGAGCGGCCCCCTGGTGGTCAGTGCACTCCCACAGGGGGAGCGCCACTCAGCCAGAAGCTGGGCTCATGTCTGGCGAGTGCGGCGGTGGTGGCAGGAGCCTCTCCCGCTTCTGCGGCAGCGCTAAGGAGCAGCCAGCCAAGCAGTAGGGAGCAGCAAGCAGGTAGGCGGTAAGGAGCAAGGGGTTCCAGACTGTGAGATGGCACAGGCCAGGCTGAGGGACCCCCACCCCAGTGCACAAATTTCATGCACCGGGCCTCTAGTATTGCTATGAGAGAGGACAGATTTTGATGCCTGTGGTTTCTTCTAGGATTATTATAGTTTCACAATTTACATTTAAGTCTTTTATCCATTTTGAGTTTATTCTTGTGTATGGTATAAGTTGGTGGTCTAGTTACTTTCTCTTTCTTTCTTCCTTTCTTTTTCTTTCTTTCTTTTTTTTTTTTTTTTTTATGTATCTGTCCAATTTTCCCAACCACCATTTGTGGAAGAAACTGTCTTGACTCCATTGTATGCTCTTGCTCCTTTGTCTAATATTAAGAGAGCATAGTGGCCCAGGTCAATTTCTGGGGTCTGTTCAGTTCCATTGGTCTATATGCTTGTCTTGTGCCAGTACCAGGCAGTTTTGAGCACAGTGGCTGTGTAGTATAACTTGATATCTGGTATTGTGATCCCTTCAACTGTGTTCTTCTTTCTCAAGATTGCTGCAGCTACCCGGGATCTTTTTGGTTCCATATAAATTTTTGGAGCATTTGTTACAGATCTAGGAAATATGCTGTTGGTAGTTTAATAGAGATTACATTGAATCTGCTGATTGCCTTGGGTAGTATGGACATTTTAATGATTTTGATTCCACCAATCCATGAACATGGTATATTCTTTCACTTGTTTATATCTTCCTGTATCTTTTTTCAAAGTCCTGTAGTTTTTTGAGTACAAGTCTTTTATCTCCTTGCTTAAGTTTATTCCTAAGTGTTAGTATCTTAATTTTTTGTTGCAATGGTAAATGGGATTGTTTAGTTTCTCTTTCTGAGGATTCATTATTGGTGTGTAAGAAAAGCCATCAATTTTTGGGTATTGATTTTGTTCCTGCTACATTGCCGAATTCCTTTATTAAATCTAATAGTGTTTTTGGTGGTATCTTTAGGATTTTCTAGGTAACAACATCTTGTCATCTGAGAATAATGACAGTTTTACTTCGTCCTTTGTGGGGAAGCATGAGACTTGGTTGGAAAGTCTGTGAGGAGGAATCTCCAAAAGGTTCGGGGCCACTAGGGGTACCTTGCCAAAGGCAGCAGACCCTGCCTTAACTTTTCCAAACAAGTCCAAGCCCCCAGGTGTTTTACTAGAATCTTTATATCTAGACTTCAAAATGTTCTTGCTTAAAGGACACTACAGATGTATGTGTCTTCTCAAGGATGCTTACCCTGCTTGATAGTATCTAGAAGTTAATTTTAGTTGAAGCTTTTGTTACAATAAAAGTCTCAGGAGGCAGGCGAACAGGGCTGTCTGGTTCCTTTAGCCAGGCAGTCCCTTAGCCTCTCTTTCACAGAAATGTGTGTCAGAGTAATCCATTCATCCATCGCTCAGGGTCTGCTGGTCAGTCCCAGCAATTGGTACCTCATGTGAGGACCCAGGAATGCAATGAAATGTGATAGAACCCTCAAAAAACAAAGAGTAAGAAAATGAAGGTAACTGCAGTAAGTCATTGGAGCCTGCTTGGGATTTCCAAGTTCAAGGAAATTGTTCCTCAGCTAAGGAATTTACTATCTCTGTTATGCTTCTTAATGTGAGTATATTTTCCATTGGAAAAATAAGCCTATTTCTGAAAGTAAGAGAAAAAAGGTTTTTCCTGTATTTGCCTAGGAAACAAAGGTTTTATATATATTATTAAAATGATTATGTTATGTTAATCAGTAAGTTGATTACTTTAAATGAATAGATTACTTAATACTATTTAATAATAATAATAATAATAATAATATAATCTTTTAGTTTAATGTATTTGACTACCTTCCCAGGGTTTACATTTTAAGATTTGCTTTCTCTACTTATGAAGGAAATTTTATACTAAAGCTCTATGGAAAGCTCTGTCAAATAAAGAAATAATAATTATAGTCTATTTATATGTGCATATTAAATAGATTCTAATATGCTTTCATTTATAACTAATTGTTATAAGTTATAATATTGTGTTTTTCAAAAAGGACAAGATTCCATCTCATTTATATTACTTTATAAAGTATCTGGATTTGTAGAAATACTTGCAAGAAAAATCAGGAGAAAAAAATTTTGATTATTGGACAAAATGAACTAAAAATAATTATAGTTTTTGTAATTATTGTTCTTATGTCAATGTTTTGCTTTTTTTTACATGAGTAAGAATCTGATTTCTTCATAACAGGACATAAGTCAGTTTCCAATTGTAGTTTGATTAACCAAAACTTTACTGGAATATCATGTCTGACTGAGAGACATGCCAGGACTCTGGGTGTCACCAGAAAGCTCTAAGGAATGAAGATTGACTTTGAAGCTGATACGCCCCTTGGATAAACAGCCTGGTCCCTTGCTTGGTCACGTGGTTCACGGCAGTCTTTCCAGGTAAGGAACGAAGGTTGCTTTCCTGAGAGATCACATGAAAGAAACCTCAAGACACCGGTGGGGACCTCAACTTATGGAATGCACCCCAGTTCTGCAGGTATTGCAGGCGAAGCCTGATGGCAACTGTGTAGCTTGGCTTCTTTGCCCTGGGGGTAAACTTTGTCAAGCGATTCCAGCAAAGCATATATTTTTTAAAAATAACCGATGTAATCAACTGTTATTCTTGTTGTGTTAATGCAAACAACCAGGCCAAATTATAACTAGATTTAATACAGAAACTAAATTAGTCTTTAATAAAAATGAGGGTGATTTTAGGGAGAAAAACTGTTTCAGCAAGAAATTATTAGAAACTGTTCTAACTTTTGCACAATAATACTAAATTTTATAACACAGTTTGTTTCCACCCAATTACAAGTCCTACTTACACCTAGAGAATACCACCTCTAGGCACCATTGCCACCTCCTCTTATACCCAGGCCTCATCGTCCCTCTGACAGAGAGCAAGGATCTCTTGGCTTTGAGAGAAACCTCCCACACACATCAGCACGAAGCAGTTTCAGAAGAAACTGGTTTCCCCTTTCCCTGAAAGAATCCAGAGCCAAGATCCTTGAGGGGGATATAGTAGGCAGTTAGACAGACATGAGCAGAGCAAGGATGATAGGCCAACTAGAGGAGAGATAGACTCTGAGACATACTTCTCACCACTCTAACTGCTCTGAAACTGTGAATAGAGGAACCTGTATAGAACTAACCTTTAATCATAACTAATTAGAAGGAACTTATAGTTTTCATATAATAGAAGGTATAGAGATAAAGGAAAAAGAAGGTAAAGTAGACAAACTGAAAGGGTATGTGTAAGTTGCAGAAGGTATATGTAAATTTTAAAAGGTATGCATAAGTTACAGAGGGTCTATGCAAGAAAAGAAGAACTAGAGTTGAGGAAGTAAAAATTGTAATAAGAGAAATAAAGAGGAATATAACAGGAAAAAGGAAATTAGAGTAGGAATACTTAAGAATAATTGTGAAAGTTATAAGAATGTTTATAAAAGTCATAGAAGGTTTATAAAGAGAAATCTTAAAAGGAATTTTAAGTACACTAAATAATAAAACTGATAGACAGAGCACCTGAATTAATCTGAAAAGTAATCATATTATTTTAAATCTTAGAATATATATATATAGATAGATAGAGATAGATAGATAGATAGATAGATAGATAGATAGATAGATAGACAGAAAGATAATAGATAGAGAGAGACAGGTAATTTGCAAGTTAGGCTGGGGTGCTGTAACAGTCATGACCAGTCAGGAGGAGGCTGCGCACGCAGGTGAGGCCCAGAGTAGAGATGGAGACAGAGACAGGGTGCCTGCCTGAGCCACCACGCTGGCTCAGGCAGCCCCGGAGCAGACACTGACTGGGGGGCCTGGGGCTGCTCCAGCTGCAGCACACCAGCAGTCCCGCCTCTGCGTGTGAGCAGCAGAGGAAACACCTTTTCTGACCACTCATTGGCTAAGCTCCTGGTACGACACTCGCAGTGTTCTTGGTAACTTGCCTAATAAGAATCCAAGAAGGTGATCTAGGGTTTTTCCACCTCACTCCTGGAGGAAAAAACGAAGGTCCACTTCTGGAGGGGCTAAGAAATCTCATATCCTGCCCTAGCCAGTTTGACTCAGTGGATAGTGTCTTGGCCTGTGGACCACAGGGTCCAGGTTTGATTCTGATCAAGGTCATGTACCTAGGTTGCAGGCTCCTCCCTGGCCAGGGATCAGGTCAGGGCTCATGCAAGAGGCAACCAATCTAAGTGTCCCTCTCACATTGATATTTCCCTCTGTCTTTCCCCCTCTCTTCCATGCTCTCTAAAAATCAATGGAAAAATATCTTCAGGTGAGGATAAAAAAAGAAAGAAAGAAATGTCATATTCTATGAAAGACAAATCTTGAAAATGCCTAAAGAAAGTTGTCATTTTTTTCATGGTGAAGTGACTAGAGTCCATGTTGATGAAAACATCTTGGCGGCTGTGGCAGCCAACTGTGGCAGCAGCAGCAGGGTGATGGGGATGGCGCCTCCCCTGATCAGCCCGGTTACCTCCTGCAGAGGGAGGCCAGACTTCAGTTTAGGTTCCCTAGTAGGACATCCCCTGAGGGCTCCCAGACTGTGAGAGGGGGCAGACTGGGCTGAGGGACCCCTCCCCAGTGCACAAATTTCATGCACCGTGCCTCTAGTATCTATAGTAATAAAAGTATAATATGTTAATTAGACCAGGCAGCCAAACGACCTTCTGGATGTCCTTCCAGATGACCTTCCAGATGAAGCCAAGGCTGCAAGGGCCAAGGAAAGCCACCACGGCTGCAAAGGCCAAGCCCCTTGCAGAGATTTCATGCATAGGGCCTCTAGTATACTTATAGGTGAGTAGGGGGTTAAGTTTTTCTTAAAGCTTTCTTTTCAAGACCTTTGTGAAGTAATTAGGGAGGTGACTCAGCTGTGAATCCAGCAAACAGAACTGATAAGCATGGTCAGATCAACCAACCAGAAGTCAACATCATCTCATCATCATCTCATCACCTGATAAAACTCCTTTCCAATTTGGATGCCTTTTATTTCTTCTTGTCTGATCACAGTGGCTACGACTTCCAGTACTATCCTATATAAGAAAGAGGTAATATGCAAATTGACCATCATGCCCTAGCACAAGATGGCTGCCCCCATGTGGTCACAAGATGGCCGGCAGGGGAGGGCACTTAGGGGTGACCAGGCTGGCAGGGGAGGGCAATTGGGGGTCACCAGGCCTGCAGGGGAGGGCAGTTGGGGGTGACCAGGCCTGCAGGGAAGGGCAGTTGGGGGCAACCAGGCCTGCAAGGGAGGGCAGTTAGTGGTGACCAGGATGGCAGGAGAGGGCAATTGGGTGCTATTGGGCCAGCAGGGGAGCAGTTAGGCATTGATCAGGCTTGCAGGGGAGTGGTTAGGGGGTGATAAGGTTGGCAGGCAGAAGCGGTTAGGGGCAATCAGGCAGGCAGGTAGGGGAGTGGTTGGGAGCCAGCAGTCCTGCATTGTGAGAGGGACATCCCCTGAGGGGTCCCAGATTGGAGAGGGTGCAGGCAGGGCTGAGGGACATCCCCCCGCTGCCCCAGTGCACGAATTTCATGCATTGGACCTCTAGAGTTGATTAAGAGTGGTGAAAGTGGACATCACTGTCTTGTTCCTGTTCTTGGGGAAAAGGTTTTAGTTTTTGCCCATTGAGTATGATTTTTGCTGTAGGTTTGTCATACATGGCCTTTATTATGTTGAGATATGTTCCCTCTATTCCCATGTTGTTGAGAGTTTTTATCAAAAATGGGTGTTGGGTTTGTAAAATGCTTTTTCTGTATCTATTGATGTGATCATGTGATTTTTGTCTTTCAATTTATTTATGTGATGTATTACATTTATTGATTTGTGAATATTGTATCAGCATGGCATCCCTGGAATTTACCAGGGTTATATCCCACTTGGTTATGATGTATGATCTTTTCCATGTATTTCTGATCTGATTTGCTAATATTTTGTTGAGGATTTTAGCATCTATGTTCATCAGGCATATTGGGCTGTAATTCTCTTTCTTTGTACTGTCTTTGTCTGGTTTTGGAATTAGGATAATGCTGACCTCATAAAAAGAGCTTGAAAGAATTCATTCCTCTTGGATTTTTTTTCTAATAGTTTGAGGACTATAAGTGTTAGTTCTTTGAATTTTGGTAAAACTCCCCTGTGAAGCCTTCTGGACCTGGGATTTTGTTTGTTGGGAGTTTTTCAATTACTGCTTCTATTTCATCAGTTGTTATTAGCTTACTCAGGTTTTCTGATTCTTCCTGATTCCGTTTTGGGAGATTGTATTTTTCTAGGAATTTGTACATTTCACCCACATTGTCCAGCTTGTTGGCATACAGTTGTTCATAGTATTTTCTTACAATCCTTTGTATTTCTGTGATGTCAGTTGTTACTTCTCTGCTTTCATTTCTGATTTTATTCATTTGGGTCCTCTCTCCTTGTTTCTTTATGAGTCAGGCTAACAGTCATCAACTGTGTTTATCTTTTCATTTATCTTTTGTTTTGTTTTTTTAGTCTCTATGCCATTTATTTCCCTTCTGATCTTTATTATTTCCTTCCTTATACTTACTCTGGGCTTTTCTTATGGTTCTCTTTCTAATTCTTTAAGTTTTAGGGTTAAATAGTTTATTATTAATTTTTCTTGTTTTTTGAGGTAGGCCTGTAATGCCATGAACTTCCCTCTCAGGACTGTTTTCACTCTTTCCCATAGATTTGGGGTTATATATTCATTTTCATTTGTTTCCAGGAATTTTTTTATTTCTTTCTTTATCTCATTAGTAACCCATTTATTGCTTAATAACATGCTATTTGGCCTCCATGTGTTTGAATGTTTTTGAGCATTTTCCACTGTATTTGATTTCTAATTTCATTCCATTGTTGTCTGAAAAGATGCTTGATATGATTTCAATCTTCATGAACTTGTAGAGACTTGTTTTTTTTCCTAACATGTGATCTATCTTTGAGATTGACCCATGTGCACTTGAGAAGACTGTATATTCTGCTGCTGTGGGGTGAAATGTTCTATAAATGTCAGTTAAATTCATCTGATCCAGTGTGTCATTTAGAGTCACTGTTTTCTTGTTAATTTTTTGTCAGGAAGTTCTATCCAGTGAAGTCAGCAAGGTGTTCAAGTCCCCTACTATGACTATTGCTCTATATAGCTCCCTTAAAGTCCTCCAGAAGATTATATATATATTGGGTGCATATATATTTACCAGGGTTATATCCTCTAGTTGGATTGATTCATTTAGTATTATGTTGTGTCCTTTATTGTCTCTTATGATGGTCTTCATTTTGAAGTCTATTTTGTCAGATATGAGTATTGCTACCCCAGGGTTTTTTGTCATTTTCATTTGCATGAAAAAATTTTCCAGCCCTTTACTGTCATCCTTTGTGAGTCTTTTGTTCTGTGATGGGTCTCTTGTAGACTGAATATATTTGGGTCATTTTTTTTTGTTTCCATTCAGCTATCCTATGTCTTTTGATTGGCGCATTTAATCCATTTATATTTAAGGTTATTGTTGATATGCACTTATTTTGCCATTTTAATTATTTATGCCTAGGTTTTTCTCTCTATTTCTTCTCATTACAGCAATCCCTTTAGCATTTCTTATAGTGCTGGTTTGGTGGTGATAAACTACTTTAGCCTGTTTTTTCTGGGAAGCCCTTTATTTCACCATCTATTTTTTTTTTATTGATTTTTTACAGAGAGGAAGGGAGAGGGATAGAGAGTTAGAAACATCGATGAGAGAGAAACATCAATCAGCTGCCTCCTGCACACCCCCCACTGGGGATGTGCCTGCAACCAAGGTACATGCCCTTGACCGGAATCGAACCTGGGACCCTTGAGTCCACAGGCGGACGCTCTATCCACTGAGCCAAACCGGTTAGGGCTCAGCATCTAGTTTGAATGATATCCTTGTTGGATATAATAATCTTGGTTTCAGATTCCTGCTTTTTATTACCTTGAGTGCTTCATGGCATTCCCTTCTGGCTTGTAGAGTTTTGATGAGAAATCAGGTGTCAGGCTTATGCGAGCTCCTTTGTAGGGAACAAATTGCTTTTCTCTTGCTGCCTTTAAGATTCTCTCCTTGTCTTTAATTTTTGGCATTTTAATAATGATGTGTCTGGGTGTGGGCCTGTTTGGGTTCTTCTTGCTTGGGGTTCTCTGTGCCTCCTGAACTTGTGTGACTTTTTCCTTCACCAGGTTAGGGAAGTTTTCTGCCATTATTTCTTGAAAACATCCTCTACCTCTTGCTCACTTTCTTCCTCTTCTGACTCTCCTACTTTGTGAATATTGTTGCATTTCATGTCATCTCACAGCTCCCTTAAGCTATCCTCCTGTTTTTTAATTGTTTTTTCTTTTTGGTTCTCTGATTGAGTGATTTTTTTCTACCCTGTCTTCTAATTCACTGATCCAATCCTTGGCTTCCCCTTATCTGCTGTGTGTTCCTCCCACTGTATTCTTTATTAGTGCTATGTCATTCTTCATAGTTACTGTATCTTTTCTATGCTGTTGAGCATCTTTGCCATCATTATTCTGAACTCTATGTGTGATAAAGTTCTTATCTCCATTTCATTTAGCTCTTTTTTTGGAGAATTCCCTTGTTCTTTCATTTGGGGCTTGTGTTTTTATCTCCCCATTTTGGCAGCATATTTGTATTTGTGTCTGTGTATTAGGTAGATCTTCTACAACTCCCAATCTCTGGTTCAGGACAATGTCAGACCCTGTTTATGACTGGCCCTGAGGACATTGTTTGGAGCTATCAGCAATCCAAAGCTGTGGCTCCCTCTGCCGGAGCTGGGTGCCTTTGGAAAGGAGCAAGATGTTCACCAGGGCATGCTTTTCCTAGCCCAGGGCCCAGATTAGATCAGGCAAAGACTCAAGCCTACAGAGATCTGCCTCTGCCTGCAGCACCACTGACACTCAGTCTTGATTAGCCTCAGACTATCAACCACAGGGTGGGTGAGAGGTCTTCCAACAGGGTGGGGTAACTGCCTCTCCCTCCTCCCCGCAAGGCAAAAACCTCCTAGATAGCAAAGGTCCTCTGGAGAAAGATGTCCTCCACAGTGTGAAGGAAGGACTCAGCATACGAAACAGAGATCGCTGCCCTCTGAGCTCCAACCCCAGAGCCCCCAATCCTGGCTTCTGCTCACACAGCTCCAGTCTATTCTGCCCTACCTCTGCCGGAGCCCAAGGTGAGTGGCTGCACATGAAATGTGTATTGGCCCTTTAAGAGGGTACCTACATTTCCAGCCATCTCTGGCTAGCAGACAGAACACTGCTGCTTTTTACAGCCAGATGTTCTGTGGGCACCTCTCTCAGTTCTGGTGCTCTGGGATGGGGAGCCCAGCTTGAGGTTCAGACCCCAGAGTTCTCAGGGGGAACCCCCCACAGCTGAGACAGCCCTCTGGTACTTCCGCTGCTGTCTGTGGGAGCCCAGCCAGCCCTTCCACGCCTCCACCCTTCCTACCAGTCTCTGTGCAGTCTTCCCTTTCCATCCTCGGTTATCAGGGTTCTCTCCACCTAGTCCTCAGATGATTTTCAGGATGGTTCTTCTGTATTTTAGTTGTATTTCCAGTTTGGTCCTGGGAGCATGTCAGTGTGGCTTCCACTTACTTTGCTGCTATTTTGGATCCCAACAGCAGGATGAAGACATGGGGCAACATCCTGAACAGAGGAGTCTCTGTTTTCCTGGAGTTCGGGGCCTGGCTCAGTGGCCCGTAGTACATATTAATGACACATTTTCAACAGAGGGGCTGGCCATGCCAGTATGCGGAAAGATCTGGAGAGCACCGAAAGATGAGACTGACCTCAGCGTCGGGTAGACCTCAAAGGGTGCAGAGGATGGAGCACTCAGGTAGAGTCTCCATGGAAATGGAGGAGGCTTCCAGGGAGACTGGAGGGTAGAGAATTCCAGGTGGAAAAGAGAAGCAAATGCACAGAAATGAGGCAACTTTTCCTGATTAAAACATCAGGGTGTGAAAGAGGGTGGGCAGGACTGGAAGAAATTAGCCAAAGAACACATGTGGATCCATCACAGGCCAAGGACACAGACATCGATGTGGTGAAGGCAGAGGCGGAGGGAAGCTGGGAGGAGGGGGGTCAATGGTGGACATCTGTTTCTATAACAGTGTCAACAATAAAGAAATATGTATCTCAGGGCCTGGGAAGGAATGGAGAAAGGTGAGGCTGCAAAGGCAGGGCAGGTTGTAATGTTACCTTCAGTGCTTTCTGAAACACCTTAGGCTGCAGCAGAGAATCATTGGCAAGTTTTTCCTTGGAGAGGGGTGGTGCAGGGAAAGAACACGGTCAGGTTTGTCTTTTAAAAGGGTATTCAGGAGGAACTGAATGAAAGAAAAAATTTAAATGCATCCAAGAGCAGGGAGGAGGTCATCCAGGAGTATGAGCACCTGCTCCAAAAGCACAGCAAAGAGGGAAGCTATATGAGGCCGACTGGAGCTCTAGGTGGCAAATATTTCCCGTGGGAAACAGGAGCAGGCTGGGCTCAGGATGAGCGAGGGACCAGGCAGAGAGACGGGGATGCTTTTGAACTAATGAATAATGTTGGTGAATGATTTGGGGTCCAGATAATGAGCTAGATGTTGAGCAAGCTTTTTTGAGGTGCCTGGCCTGGACCAGGGCCCCAGGTGTCACATCTGCAGCATTTGGTGGTAAGTGAGCCTGCAGAGATTGCCTGGGAGGGCAGGAGAGTGAGCAGCGTGGGTAAGCCGGCCGTGTACCTGTTCGGGCACCTGATCCCGGCCTGTACTTAGTGGCTAATTATTGTTAGGCAGCTTGTCAGCTTGCATTTATCCATCTTGTTGATTTCAGCACTTTGTTCCATCTTGTTGCTAACTAACATTTAGAGTCTTAATTCCATCAGTCCACAGATAGCCATCCCAGACTTTCCAGCTGTAAGTGTTTTCTGTCTAGCACACACGACCCTCCCAGCTTTTTAATAAAATAACCATAAAATGATAAAAGCCACACAATCACAAAAAAATTACAACTGTATAAAATAGCAAATGTGCCATTTCTTTACAAACATTTTTGGAACTGGTGCAGAAAGTCTAGGGAGAAGACAGCCAGAGTGAAAAGTCAACAGGGTGAGATGTAAGGAAAATGGGTGGTAAAGTGAGTTGCAGGGGAAACTGTAACCTCTCAAATGAGAGCCACACCGAGTGCTGAGAATACAGAACAGAGTGCAGGAAGGACACACCTCAGACGCTGCCCCTGAATCCAGAGTGAAAGAGCACGAAACGGGAAGAAAGTGAAAATGCAGAGATGAGAGTCAGAGACCAGAGTGCCGCCCTCAGAACGCAGGAGCTGCTGAAACATTTGTGAATGACTCTGGAAGTAATTAAAAATGAGTTATAATGGAAGACAAGTATCCTCTATACAATAAAACAATGTGATATAGGAACACGAAAACTGAAAGGAAGACAATCTGATGAAATGAAACATGTGCTACTTGTACACGCACTAACAGAAATCTGTCAGAAGCATCCCACGGGAATCCAAGCCCTAACAAAGGGTGGCGGCTGAGAGGCAGGAGAACGTGGCTGGCCTTTCCCCTCCGGGAGCCTGCATGCCGGACGTCAGACACCTGGGCCCGACCATCACCGTCCACATCAGACACCGGAAAGGAAGCACAGCAGCAGACCAAGGCCTTCAGAGCAGAAAGGGTGTCTATTCTGTGGCTGAAGCGTTCTGCAGCTCAGCAGGAGTTTGACTGATAGGAAGAGCCTACATACAGAAAAACTGCATGGAATGATTTTCAGGATTTAAAAAAATTATCAGCACACACAACTTATCAAAATTATCTTAAGGAGAAATTTTAATAAGCCATACCTGTATGAAGGTACCAGGAATTAAATCTGTAATAAAATAATTATATATTGAAATATACATTCTTGTATTTTTGTTTTTAATTGTCTTTAATCAGCATATACTCTTATAATAAACATATCATACATCCTTTACATTTTGCATCATCTGTGAAACTGATCAGTGTCCCTTGCTATCTTAATGTAAGTCTGATGATCGTTGAGCACAATGGTTTCAAGGTCAGAACTCTATGCCAGTCGGCGAGGTAGCCATCTGTCAAATTAAACCAAATGTTATTTTATTAATGCTATGGGACAGCTTTTTTTTGTGACCAATTGCAGATATATTTAACTATAAGCACATTTTCTATCTTATCCACAAGATTACCATGTAAGGCCATTAAACGTACTGCTGAAATCAGATACTCTTCCTACCGAGTTACTGTCCTCGCCAGTCGAAGAACCCGGGCAAACACAAACGGAAAGATGGTAGCCTAAGCCACTGAGACTTGATCCTGGGGAACTGGTACTGCCTCCTAGGGATCGCTTTTTCCTTTCTAAGTATTCATTAACCTCCTTTCAAATAAATCATTTATAAATTTGGCCATAGCTGGACATCAAATCCATTACCATATCAAATCAAAAATTCAATAATTCAACTGTTTTTCAAAACAGTTATTTAACCATGCCCAACGCTCTTCCCATTTTCAATGTCATCATCGTGTGCTTGCTGAGGGTGGCAGGAGGGAGGAGGCCATGCATCCGTCACAGAGCTGCACCCGTATTCGCCCTGCGAGCCTGCTGTCCTGGATCCCACAGTTCTTGCTAACGTGCTGCGCATTCCTAAGCCTGAGCAGGAGTGCGGAGTCTAGAGCTGGTTTGTGCATACGGGTGACTTGTCACAGTTACGAAACCTGGAGTTTTCAGTTCATGAATCTCATGGTTCAAATGTGAAACAGTACGTAGACTGCAAATTGCACTTCAGACTGTGGAGCCAAGAAGACAGGAGAAATAGAAGAATAAAAAGGAAGAAAAGTAAAAAGATATGAAAAATCTCCAGTGTGACCTTTAGAAGAAGGTGTTCTGTCAGCTCTGCCCAGCAAACCCATGTGGAGATCCAACATAAACGCCGGCCCTCAGACAAAAATGAGCGCTGAGAGAAAAACCAAGCACCAAAGCTAGCTCCTTCCTTGCAGAGAGATGTACGGGGAATGTGGCCCAAAACACAGGGAATACACAGCACGGGGATTCGGGGTTCAGGAGACGGTCTGCATCCCCAGCTACTGCAGGCGCCTCCGGGTGAGCCGTTCTCCAGTCCCCACTGGTGTTTACTGGCCTACAGACAGGTCGGATGCCAAGAAGCCTTCTTTCTTTCCCTAGGTAATCCCAATATCTTGAATTGTCCTATACAAAGTTCCTAAGTCTCTACATATAAACCAAAAAGCACAAATCTACCTTCAATAGTTAATTCATCCATATAATGTATGTATTGGGGACACACACTGTGTGCTACGGACCTAATGTTTGTATCTCCCCAAAATTCACGTTAAAGTCCTTACCCACGTGTGATGGTGCTTAGAGGTGGGCAGAGAAGTAGGTTTAGATGAGGTTATGAAGAGATTGGTGACCTGATAAGAGAGACCAGAGCTCCCTCTCTCTGTACATGCGAGGGCACAGCAGGCTGAAGGTGACCTCTGCAAGCCAGGAAGAGGGCTCTCACCAGGAGCCAACTCTGCAAGCACACAGACCTTAGACTCCCAGCCCCCGAGCTGTGAGAAATAGCACCTCTGCTCACGTTCCCAGCCTGCAGGATTTAGTGTGGTGGCTGGGCTGTGTCAGGCATTGTATTGAGCATCATTATATGATGGGGGACAAACTCAGTCCCAGATCCATGGAGCTTATTATCTGGAAGGATGGATGCATATTAAACAAAAAGTGAACACGCCAATCCATAGTTACGCAGTGTGATCATTGCTAAGAAAGAAATGTACTGGAGTCTAAGACAGAGACAAATAGAAAATGGTAATTTAACTTAAGGAGCATCCAGGAAGCTGCTGTGAGGAAGAGATCCTGCAGAGACTGGAAGGATGAGGTGGTGTGGTCTAGATAAAAGCAGAGATGGTCTAAAATGTGGACTAGTCTCGGTAAAGGCCACAGAGCAGAAAACCACCTGTGATTCTGAGATGCAGACAGAAGCCAGGGAGCACCGGAGTACTGAGAAATGAGAGGCCTTCACAGCTCCATAGGAAGTCTTGAAATCAAGTAGTGTTAGTCTCCCAACTCTATTCTTCTTTTTCAAAATAATTTCTCTATTCGATATCCATTTATTTTAGAACAATCTTGTCCAATTTTACCTTTTGTAAAAAGTCTGCTGGGCCCTAACCAGTTTGGCTCAGTGGATAGAGTGTCGGCCTGCGTACTGAAAGGTCCCAGGTTCGATTCTGGTCAAGGGCATGTACCTTGGTTGTGGGCACATCCCCAGTAGGAGGTGTGCAGGAGGCAGCTGATCAATGTTTCTCTCTCATCGATGTTTCCAACTCTCTATCCCTCTCCCTTCCTCTCTATAAAAAATCAATAAGATATATTTTTTAAAAAGTCTGCTGGGATTTTGATGAGGATTGCATTATTGAATCTATATCTCAATTTGGAAGATTTGCCATCTCAACATATTGAGTCTTTCAATCCATGAATATTGGATATCTCTACATTTATTTATATCTTCTTTAATTTCTCTTGGAAATATTTTCCACTAGGTTTTCCACTAAGAATAGAATTCTTACACATTTTTAAAAATGTATTCCTAAGACCTGCATACTTTGGATGCTATTGTAACTGTATTTTAATGTGGTCTCAGGTGTTGGTTGTTAGTGTATAAAGACAATCACTGATTTCTGCATAGTCACTCCTTTCCTGAAACCTGTG
Source organism: Ia io (assembly GCA_025583905.1). Lineage (NCBI taxonomy): Eukaryota > Metazoa > Chordata > Mammalia > Chiroptera > Vespertilionidae > Ia > Ia io. The sequence goes on along the minus strand of JAJQQW010000012.1, from coordinate 61,165,253 downwards.
AAGATTTATTAGTGAGATTTAAATTTACTACAACATTGTTAGGATTTTCTACAAAGACCACGTTATAAGGAAATAAAGACAGTTTTACGTGTCACTTTCAAACCGCTTGCCTTTTATGTCTTTTACTGCTTGTGCGCAGGCGTGGCCTGCAGAGCAGCGCTATTGCTGGCTGGGGAGAAGCAGCCCAGATGCCATCGTTAAGCACATTCCCAGCAGACAGTTCTCTGTGCCCATTATCAGGTCATGAAAGTTTCCCTTTATTTACTTACTAGTGGCCTGGTGCACGAATTCATGCACATTGAAAGGAAATTAATCAGAAGAAATATTTTAATATCACTATTTGCCCTTTCTTTATACTAGAAGTGCCAACCAAGTTCACGATTAACAATGACAGATTGAAACACATGCATGCAATTGGTGCCAATGAGAGCTTTATATGTATCATGCATACACAAGTCAACTTACCCTTTTATATATATAGAATAAACTTGCTTAATTAGACCTGCTTTCTGATGTAGCTAAATTTTTTCCAGCCCAGTGAAACACCCCAACTTCTCTTTCAGGTAATTGTCAGCAACACAGCAGTAAATATCAATACAAAGCAGATTATTATTGTAGATCACACAGGGAGAACAAAGGGCAAAATATTTAACTGCAGCAGTGTTTACTATATTCTGCACAGTGAGAAAACCTGAAGTAATTTTCAAGGTCCACCATTTCTTGCTTCTTCTCAGTCAGGTCAAGTTTCTAAGCTTTCTAAATCTCCGTTTTCCGGCTAATGAAAAGAAAATAGGATTCCACAGAGTCTCCTATCTACCTACTCCAGGACTTCTATGAGGATGAAATGAGATGAGGCATGGGAAAACGCTTCACAGATATTTAAAGTGTAAAATGTTTCCACCTGGCTATAAAGCAAGTCGTATTTCTGGGCTGAAGAAACTGCAAGGAGGCTAGTTGCTAGGGAGAGGAAGCCGGGCATTGCTATGTGACATCATTACCCAGACAGTCAGACACTTAGCATATTAGTCTTTTATATATATATATATATATATATATATATATATATATATATACACACACACACATAAGTAATTATAATTATAAATGGGTATTGAATTTTGTCAAATGCTTTTCTTTAGCAATTGAAATGATTATATAATTATTTTCCTTTATTTTGTTAATGTAGTGAATCACATTGATTGGTTCTCCTGTACTGAAATAAGCTGTTACCCTGGGGATAAAAATCCACTTGAATATGATATATTTTTACATATTGCTAGATTCAATCTGTGACTATTTAGTTTAGGATATTTGCATCTAAGTTCACTGGGAATATTGGTCAGTAACTTTATTTTCTTGTAATATCTTTTTAAGTTTTTGTTATCAGGGTTATGCCAATTTTATTATTTTAATTTAAAACATTTTTGTCTCTATTTTCTGAAAGAGTTTACAGCCAGTGTTATTCCATTAAATGCAGGAGAGCAGTGACAGCACCTGGACATGGAACTTAACTTGTAGTAAGGTCTACAAATCCAATATTGTCAAATGATATATAAATATTAAGATCTCTTCTTAAATTGCATTTTATAAGTTGTGTTTACCTAAGTTATTGAATATATTTGCCTAAATTTGCTTATAATATTTTTGTATTATCCTTTTAATCTCTAAAAGACATAGTAAAATCCCCCTATTTCATTCCTGATATTGATCATTTCATTTTTCTCTCATTTATTTCCCTTGATTAGTTTTACTTAAGGTTTATCAACTTTATTAAACTTACCAAACAACAAACTTTTGACTTTGCTAATTTTTTGGTATTACACATATTCTATTTTTTTTTAAATACTTTGAATTTAGCTTGCTCTTATTTTTCCATCTTTTTAATAGGGAAACTAAGAATCTTGAATTTAAGCTTTTTACTTCTTACATAGATATTATAAACTTTGCTTTAAACACTATATTAGCTGCATTCACAGGTTTTGTTATGTTGTGATTCCATTACAATTTAGTTAGAAATATTTTTTACATTTCTTTTATGATTTATTTCTTTAATATATAGGTTTAGAATTATATTATTTAAATTTTACTGAGGATTTTCTAGAGTAGTTTTAGTGGTTTCCAATTTAAGTTAACTAGCTATACTAATAAAAGGGTAATATACTAATTAGACCAGACATCTTCCATACGTCTTTCCAGACAAAACCATGGTGGCGGGGCCAAGACAGAGGTGGTTAGGGGTGACCAGGCCAGCAGGCAGAGAGGTTAGGGGATATCAGGTAGACAGGCAGAGTGGTTAGGGGTGATCAGACAGGCAGGCAGGTGAGTGGTTAGGAGCCAGTGGTCCCGAATTGCAAGAGGGATGTCCGACTGTCGGTTTAGGCCTGATCCCTGTGGGCAGTTGGACATCCCCAAAGGGGCTCCGGATTGGAGAAGGTGCAGGCCGGGCTGAGGGACCCCCGCCCTATGTAGGAATTTCATGCACTGGGCCTCTAGTAGCAGTATAACATGCTCTTCAACATTTTACTCTTTTTAAATTTAGTAAGATTTAACTCTATGAACCAATGAGTGATCTGTCTTACTGGCTGACCCATGAACACTAGAAAAGAATGTGTACTCTGCAATTGTTGGTGTAGTGTTCTAGAAATGTTAGTTGATAGTGTCATTAGTGTCGTTTACATCTTCTATAGCTTTACTGCTCTTTAGTTTATGTCAATTTTTAAGAAAATAAAGTTAAATTTTTTACTATTTTAGTTTTGACTATGTCTCCCATTAGATTTGTCAGATGTCCCCTCATAAATGTTGACACTTCATTATTAGATGCATACATATTTAGAATTGTTTTCTTTCCAGTGAAATTGAGCCTTTTATCATTGTGGAATGTGCCTCTTTATCCCGTATACCTGTATAATACTCTATGGCAACAATTTTCAACTCGTGCGCCTCAAGTATTTTTAAAACATGCTATCCAGTCAGGGCACTGACTGTCAAACAAAAAAATAACAACAGCCACACAACAATGGCTGTCTGGTGTGAATGAATCAAAATTATACCTTTTTTTTTGTCAGATCTGCAAAAGAAATGCAATAAAATTTTTGGTGTGTCACAGAATGCTAGTAATTAGTTTATGTGTGCCATGAGATGAAATGGTTGAAAACTGCCAACCTCTGGTATCATCTGCTTTGTCTGATATTGAGGGAGCTTCACCAGCTTTCCTAGGCTTACTGTTCCATTTCCTCTCAGTCCATGTGCACCTTTATGTTTAAAATGCTTGTAGTTTTCAGTTCTATGCTTGTTAGCACCAGAAGTTCTCATGTGATTGGACCTGTTGTTACTCCATCGTGGCATCTAGAGGAACTCGGATGTTCTTTTTCAGGAGGCCCATTAATAAGCACCGCCTTTCTTTTCCAGTGTGTGATGCCCAAAAGCAAGAAGAACTGTCGTGTAGCTCTGTTAAAATTCATTTGTTAGATACAACCAATCACTCTGGTTACTGGAATTTCAGACATCATTTTCTTATCATCAGAGACAGTACTTATCAAACTGTAATGTGAATAAACATCATCTGGAGACCTGACTAGGTACAGATTCTGATTCAGGAGATCTAAGGTTAGGTTCCAGCTTATGCCAGCAGTGCTGCTCTGTGTGCCACACTCTGAATAAGAGGACCTGGAGGACTTGCTCATTCACAGCCACTCGGCCTTCCATTGCAGATGTTACAAATGGGAACGGCTTGATGGTGGAAGGTGAGCATGTGAGAGTGAAGCCAGCGGAAGCAACTGAAGAGTGCTATCACAACCAAGACCATTAAATTCAAATATTTTAAATATTGTGCTGCCTCCCAAAAGCTTAGGAGGCGATTTCAGGTCATATTCATCTGTTTATGATTCCTGTTCAATATCTTTATTCATAAATTAGAATCCTATCTAATAAAAGAGTAATATGCAAATTGACCATCACTCCAAGACACAAGATGGCTGCCCCCATCTGGACACAAGATGGCCACCACAAGATGGCCTGCAGGGGAGGGCAGTTGTGGGCAGTTAGGGGTGACCAGGCCAGCAGAGGAGGGCAGTTGGGGGTGACCAGGTTGGCAAAGGAGAGCAGTTGGGGCAGACCAGGCCAACAAGGGAGGGCAGTTGGGGGAGACCCAGGCCTTCAGGGGAGGGCAGTTGGGGGGGACCAGGCCTGCAAGGGAAGGCAGTTGGGGGGGGGGACCAGGACAGCAGGGGAGGGCAGTTGGGGGGGACCAGGCCTGCAGGCGAGAGCAGTTGGCAGGGACAAGACCTGCATGAAAGGACAGTTGGAGGGTACCCAGGCCTGCAGGGGAGGGCAGTTGGGGTAGGACCAGGACTGCAGGGTACAGCAGTTGGGGGAGGACCAGGCTTGCAGGAGAGCACAGTTGTGGGTGATCAGGCCAGCAGGGAGGGCAGTTAGGGGTGACCAGGCCAGCAGAGGAGGGCAGTTGGGGGAGACCAGGCCAGCAGGGGAGGGCAGTTGGGGGGGACCAGGCCTGCAGGGGAGGGCAGTTGGGGGGGGGAACAGACCTGCAGGAGAGGACAGTTGTGGCAGGGACCCAGGCCCTCAGGAGAGGACAGTTGGGGTGGGGACCCAGGCCCTCAGGGGAGGGCAGTTGGGTGGGGACCAGGCCTACAGGAGAGGACAGTTGGCGAGGGACAGGTTTGCAGGGGAGGGCAGTTAGGGGTGACAAGGCCAGCAGGGGAGGGCAGTTAGGGGCAATCGGGCCAGCTGGGGAGCAGTTAGGCATCCATCAGGCTGGCAGGAAGAAGCGGTTAGGGGCAATCAGGCAGAGGCAGGTGAGCAGTTTAGAGCCAGCAGTCCTGAATTGTAAGAGGGATGTCCAACCGCCCATTTAGGTCCAATCCCAGTGGACTCACTCCCTCAGAGCTCCAGCTCTGGGGCAGCAGCTTGAAAGGATTCCGGGACATACGGGAGGAACTAACTTGTCTGGCATCAGGGCAAGAGCTAGGGGCAGCTTTCTCCCAGACAGAAGTGTTGGCAGAGGCCACAGTTCCTTTGATGAGACCTCCCCCACAGAACCAACTGGCAGGCACCATATCTGAGTCTCCATTAACCTGGCTCATACTTTTTGCCCCACCTGGTGATTCCCTGAGACCTCACCCCAACCAACTTGCAGGCTCATCCAAGGGGAGGGCTTTTGCCTCTCTTGCCTCATGCTTTAGTCTCCCTAAAATCTCTCAAACAAGCAACAGCTGGCCTCAGCATGCCACATACCTCTCAATAACTGGCCACATGCCCAGCACTAATGGCATCCCACCTTAGTTCATAGTTTGGCTCCTCCTGGCACCTCTGAACCCAATATAAGTACCAGCCATTGTCAGATTGCTCTGTAGCTTATGCCAGGTGGCCCCAGAAAGGGCACAGACAGTGGCTGACTTTGAATCTCCAGGGGACCCCAGAGCCAGTGCACCCAGGGGTCAGCTTCAGACTATGCCAGATTACAACCTTAACACATTGATGAGTGACACACTCAAGGGGCAGACTCAGTGAATACCAAAGCTCCACTGAGGCAAGTCCTGCTCCACAGGGGTGACTCCTGCACAGCAGCTCTTCTGCTGGTGCTGCAGCTGGTCCTCACAGCTGATTGGCCTGGAGGCCAATCCCTCCCAGTGATGTCAATAGAAAGCAAGGCTCAACAGGACAGCGCAAACAGCCAGCACAGGGGCACACCTGGAGTGCCCAGCTCAGGTGACTGGGGAGGCTGAGTCACTGCACCATACAGGACACCCCCTACACAAGGCACTCTACCAAGTCTGGGAGATATAGCAGCTCTACCTAAGACATAAAACAAACACAGGGATTCAGCCAAAATGCAGAGACAAAGAAATATGTTGGAAATGAAAGAATGGAAGAAATCTTCAGAAAAATAACTAAATGAAATGAAGCAAGCAAACTACCAGATACAGAGTTCAAAACAATAGTTATAAGGATGCTCAAGGAACTTACTGAGAACTTCAAGGAGCTTAGGTATAACTTCAAGGAACTTATTGAACCATCTACAATATAAAAATGAACCAGTCATAAATAAAGGATACACCAACTGAAATAAAGAATAATTTACTACAAGGAATCAATAGTAGAGTAGTGGACACCAAGAATCAAATGAGTTATTTGGAATATGTGGAAACAAAAAAACACCCAATCAGAACAGCAAAAAGAAAAAAAGAATCCAAAAACATGAAGTTAGTGTAAGGAGCCTCTGAGACAATTTCAAATGTACCAACATTTGTATCATGGGGGTGCTGGAAGAAGAGAGGGAGCAAAGAATTGAAAACTTTTTTGAAAAAATAACAGAAAATGTCCCTTACCTGGTGAAAGAAATAAACATACAAGTCCAGGAAGCCTAGAGAATTCCAAACAAGATCAACCCAAACAGGCACACACCAAGACACATCATAATTAAAACGCAAAAGGTTAAAGACGAAGAGAGAATTTTAAAAGCAGCAAGAGGAAAGCAGTTAGTTACCTACAAGGGAGTGCCCATAAGACTGTCAGCTGATTTCTCAACAGAAACTTTGCAGGCCAGAAGGGAGTGGCAAGAAAGATTCAAAGTGATGAATAGCAAGAACCTACAACCAAGATTACTCTACCCAGCAAAGCTATCATTTAGAATTGAAGGTCAGGTAAAGAGCTTCCCAGACAAGAAACAGCTAACGGTGTTCATCACCACCAAACTGGAATTACATGAAATGTTAAAGGGTCTTCTTTAAGAAGAAAAAAAAAAAGATAAAAAAATATGAACAATAAAATGGCAATAAATACTATATCTATGAACAACTAAATCTAAAAATCAAAATAAACAAACAGAACAGAAACAGACTCATAGATACATAGAACATTTTGACAGTTGCCAGATTTGTGTGTGGGGGGTGGAAAAGGTGGTGATTTAGAAGTACAAATTAGTAGTTATAGTATAGTCAAGGGGGTGTAGAGTACACCATAGGGAATATAGTCAATTATATTCTAACTAGAGGACCAGTGCATGAAATTCATGCATGGGGCGGGGTGGGGGGGTCCCCTCAGCCTGGCCTGCACCCTCTCCAATCTGGGACCCCTCAGGGTATATCCAACTGCCGGTTTAGCGGAATCAGGCCTAAACTGGCAGTTGGACATCCCTCTCACAATCCGGGACCACTGGCACCTAACTGCTCGCCTGCCGGCTTGATCACCCCTAACCGCTTCTGCCTTAGCCCCTGCCAATGTGGCTTTGTCCAGAAAGAAGTCGGATGTTTGGAAGATGTCTGGTCTACCCAGTCTAATTAGCATATTACCCTTTTATTAGTATAGATAACTGTGTGGTGTCAGATTAGTATGAGATTTTTTTAGATAATCACTTAATAAGTTTTATAATGTCTAATTACTGGGGCGTACACCTGAAACTAACATTATATTGTATGTCAAATGTAATTGAAAAAATAAAAAGTGATTTTAAAAAAAGTACTATTAATCCATCTTTAGTTTGTCTATGACTTTTTTTTTATATAAACCAGTAGCATGATCAATTAAAAATTATAAAGTTGGCTTTATTTGTCCTACTTGATTTATCCTAGCCCTGCCCAGCTCATATTTCCCCCCATTTTATCCACAAATTTATCTTAAAATTGGCATCTCATTAAAAAACAACATATATCTCTCTTTAATATATACTAAAGGACATCTTGGTTGCCTCCACATTTTGGTAAATAAAATTGCTATAAAGATTTATGTGAATGTTTTTGTGTTCATATGTGTTTTCAATTCATTTATATAAATACCAAGGGGCATGACTACTGGGCTACAGAGTATGAGTTCATTTAGTTTTCTAAGAAACTGTTCAACTTTCTTCTAAAGCTACTACACCATTTTGAATTCCCACCAGCAATAAAAGAGAGTTTCTTTTGCTTCCCAATCACACCAGCATTTGTGGTGTCATTATTTTGCATTGTGGCCATACTAACAGGTGTGTAGTGGCATCTTATTTTTGTTTTATTTTCAGTTCCATAATGCTATATGATATTGAGCACCTTTACATCTGCTTTTTTTTTTTTTTTTTTTTTTGCCATATGTTTATCTTCTTTGGTGAGATGCCTGTTCATTTTCTTTGGCTCATTTAAAAAAATAGGTTGTTTTCTTCATTACTATTTAAATAGTTCTTTATATATTTTGGATATCATCTTTTATCTAATAAGTATTTTGCAAAGATTTTTCTCACAATCTGTGACTTGTCTTCTCATTTTCTTAAATGTCTGGCTCACAGAAGTGTCTTTACTGTAATTAAGTCTAACTTATCAATTTATTATTGATTGTTCTTTTGGTGTTGAATCTAAGAAGTCATCACCAAACCCAAGGTCATCTAGATTTTTTATTTACCATAAAACAGCAACAACAAAAAATGATACATCACTTTATAAAAAGTTTACAGCAAGTTTTATGGAATAGTGGTTATTTCTTTACATCAAGATGATTGAAAGGACAAATAACTTGGGATAAATTAGACTACTGGTGAGTTCAGTTTTTTTATTTTTATACTAGAGGCCCAGTGCATGGAAACTCATGCACTGGAGCAGGGGTTCCCTCAGCCCGGCCTGCCCCCTTTCACAGTCTGGGAGCCCTCAGGGGCTGGAGGCGACCTGGTGATCAGGGGAAGGTGATGCCCCATCACACCTCTGCTGCTGCCACTGCTGGCAGCACAAGCCTCAGGCCAGTCCTGGGTGGCTGGGGGGCTGAGGGGACTGGAGGGCTCCAGAGGCAGGTGTGAGGAGCGGACAGGCCTGTCTGGGGGTCGGTCAGGCCTTGCCGCATGCCTGCCACCCCGGCGGGGCTGAGGGGACTGGGCACCACCATCTTGTGGCTGTGGGTGCTGCCATCTTTGAGGGCCTGGCAATAAATTAGCATATTCCCTCCTTATTGGCTGTGGGTGCCACCATGTTTGCAATGGTGTGAGGGTCAATTAGCATATTCCCTCTTTATTAGATAGGATTCCCCTCTGAAAATGTGTAGATGTGTGGGCACAAGAAAAAAGCTCCTTTCAAAAAATCAAAGAGGGAAGAATGACTGTAAATTCATGCTACAAAGCCAGTTTTTTCCTGATAGCAAAACCAAAGACATTACAAAAAGAAAAAAGAAAATCATAGGCCAATATCCTTGATGAATATAGATGCAAAAATTATCAACAAAATGTTAGCAACCAGGTTTGACAATACATTAAAAGGATTATACACATGTCCTATTGAGATTTATCTTAGAGATGCAAAGATCGTTTAACATCTGTAAATCAGTCAGTGAAATACATCACATTAACAAAATAAAGAATAAAATATTTAGATGCAAATTAACTATTAGTATTTTTAAGGGGGATCACTTATTATTGAATAGTTTTCTATTAGTTTGAGAATGTATAGTTTGAAGATCATTTTGATTAATAAGAAAGATACATTGCTGGAAGACAAAGACCCACCTTTCATATTTCCAGAAACCTACCGAATCCACAACCTAGGTATATGCCCTGACTGGGAATCGAACCTGCAACCCAACCCTTCAGTGCGCAGGATGATGCTCCAGCCAATGCACCACACCAGCCAGGGACCTCAGTGGATTTTATTTTATACCTGCACAGGCAATTCAGCTCGAAGTCACAATGAAGGGAGGCCCCTAGTTTCCTCTGAGCTCTGCAGGGAACAGTGGACACAACCCCAGTCACTGGCATTTGTCTCTGATACAGAAAATAGAAATGCAGAAATGCAGAAAGGAGGGTGGCAAAGCTCCACTATGGCTGTTCTTACTGTTGAAAGGCTGCATCAGTCATAATTCTAGAAACAGAAATTCTGTCACTAGGACAAAACTCCAAAGGGAAAGCTTCCCACTGAGGCCAGGCTGGTGATAGCTGCTTCCCGCACAGCCTCTGCTTACACACCCATGCCCAGGTTACATCCTGAGAGGATGAATCGACCTGTAGCCAGAGTACCACTGGGTGACCTAAGGGGACCCTAACTGCCTGTTTCTGGAAAGGCTTCAGAATCAAGAAATAGCAAACTAAACATCAAGAACAACAACATGCAGTCATAAAGAAGGGATTCAGCACTTTAAAATAATGTATAAATGTACTTAAACTACATTGCATTAAGTATGCTAAACACATAACTAGAAAATATATGTTAAGAAAATGAAGTAAAATTTCTTAAGTATTTGTTTCTCTATAGGTATAATTCATTATAGTAAGGACTCTTGCCATAAACAGTGGCTTAGAAATAAAGGAGATACAAACAGAGTGAGAGGAAGAAAGGAAAATGGAAATAAAAATATAGGATTAGAATTATATACTCATTAACATTGTTGAAAATCAGCTGAACACTGAAGAAAATCTAATCAGAAGTGTGGAAGACATACTGAAAAACTCTCCCAGAATAAAAAGGGAATTCTAAGCATGGTTAATCACATGTAGGTTGACGCTATTAAATAGTGATGGGTGTTTAAAATTTAAAGGTATTAGAAGGGTTAATTATAAAGGTGAAAGCACAGGAGAGGAGAAGAAGTGGAGGAGGAAGAGTAAAAGGAAGGAGGGAAGGATAACAGATGACAGAGAAAAGGAATCATAACAAGGGAGAAGGGGAGGGGAGGAGGAGGTGAAAGTGATGGGAGACAAGGAAAAACTGGAAAATGAGGGGAAGAAGCCATGGAGGAGGGGGAGAAAGGTGAAAGGTAGTAAAGAGGGAGAGAGAGAAAAAAGGGAGGAGAAGGGGGAAAAGGGGAAGATGAAGAGGGAAGAGAGGAGGGGAGAGGAATGGAGGGCAGAGGAGGAGCACAAGGGAATAAAATAAATGGAAGAAGCAAATGGGCAGGAAGAAGGGGGAGAGGGAGAGTAAGGGAAGGAGAGGGTAGGGCAAGAGGGGAGAGTGGGGGATAGAAAAGAGAGGGAGTAAAAGGGAAGGATAATGAAAATAGTGGGAATGGAAGCGAGGAAAGGAAAGAGGACGGGAGAAGGAAGAGGTAAATGGGATAATCTCAGGCTTCTCTGTAGCATCCTCTCTAATAAAATGGTAATATGCAAATTAACCATCACTCCGCTACATAAGCCATGCCCACCAGCCAATCAGGGTGAGTGTGCAAATTAACCCCAGCCAAGATGGCTGCAGCCACAGAGAGCAAGGTTTCCTAGGTAACAGAGGAAGCCAAGCTTTCCATAGCCGTTGCAGGCCTAAGCCTCCAATCAAGCTACAAAGTTTCAGTTATTGAAGGTAAACAAATTCAAACAAATGGCGGCAGATTGAAGCTTGAGAGAGCAGGCCAGGGTTGCCGGCGGCAACAGGGGAAGCAAAGATTTCCGCACACCCTGGCGGGGCTCACCCACTTAAGGCTACAAAGTTTCAATTGTAGAAGGTGAATTAACTGCCACAGAAATGGCTGCCGCCCTGGAGGGAGCAGCAGGCTTGGCTCCGCTCCAGGCTACCAAGTTTCAATTGTAGAAGGAAAATAAATTCCAGATACCAGGGCCTCTGCTTGGGTTGCCAGGGGGCATGGCCGGCCTGCAAACCACCACAGGCCCCTCACTCAGGCTGCCCCATGCCCCAAGGGAACCCCACCCTGATCCGGGACACCCTTCAGGGCAAACCAGCTGGCCCCCACCTGTGCACCAGGCCCATCCTATCTAATAAAAGAGTAATATGCAGATTGACCATCACTCCAACACACAATATGTCTGCCCCCATATGGACACAAGATGGCCACTACAAGATGGCCAGCAGGAGAGGGCAGTTGGGAGGCACCCAGCCTACAAGGGAGGGCAGTTGAGAAGGACCATGCCTGCAAGGGAGGGCAGTTGGAGGTGATCAACCCTGCAGGAGAGGGCAGTTAGGGGTGATCAACCCTGCAGGAGAGGGCAGTTAGAGGGACCAGGCCTGCAAGGGAGGGCAGTTAGGGGTGATCAACCCTGCAGGAGCGGGCAGTTAGAGGGACCAGGCCTGCAAGGGAGGGCAGTTGGAGGTGATTAACCCTGCAGGAGAGGGCAGTTAGGGGTGGCCGGCAGAGGAGGGAAGTTGGGGGCAAACAGGCTGGCAGCAGAGTGGTTAGGGGGTGATCAGGCTGGCAGGCAGAAGCGGTTAGGGGCAATCAGGAAGGCAGGCAGGCAAGCAGTTGGGAGCCAGCAGTCCTGGATTGTAAGAGGGATGTCCGACTGCCCGTTTAGGCCCGATCCCACCAGGCTGAGAGACAACCCCCCTCCGTGCACGAATTTCGTGCACCGGGCTTCTAGTTAATATAGGAAGAGCAATGGGGCCAATTCTACAGAATTCAGGCAATGGAACAAGTTCTACAGAGCATTATTGTGCCACAGGATATGAGACTCAGAGAAGAGTCGTTTGTGTGTATTTGCAACTGAAAAAAACCCTCCGATATGTTGTCTCAGAAAGTATATCACTCTTGCTATAATATATTGCTCAAAGGGCTACCCTAGCTGAACAAAAATTCAGCAAAATAAAGATATGAATAATGACTAGATCATGGGATAAAGAAACAGACAACAAGCATTGAACCAGAATTCAGAGCAAATAATGACTACAAATATGGATGGGATAAAACAAAAGAATAAAAATTCCAAATAAAAATCTCAGAGAAACCATTACTTTTTTTTAAATAAGAAGAAAAGAAAGGACCATAGTAAACTGGGTCTAAAGTCTTAGAATCTATTAACAAAAAACAATTAAGTGGAAAGAGAAAAGGAAATAAAGTTGTTCTAGTAATCTTTCATGGGAAGAAATATAACCAAATGGTCTTACTCTTGATTCTGAAAGGGAAATAGCTGTGCTACCTAGATAGCAAAATCAACCAAAAACAGCACAAAAAATAAAAGTACAAACCAATATTCTAACCAATGAAGATGCAAACACCCTCAGCCAGAACACCAGCAAAATCCAACAATATATGGAAGACTCATAAACCATGACCACAGAGATTCATTCAAGGAATAAAATATTTGAAAAGCAATCAATGGTATTTATAAGCTATGGTAGTCTATGGTATTTATAAGCTAAAGAAGAAAAATCATATCATCATGTCAAGTGATGTCAAGAAAGCATTTGACAAAATTCAATACTCATTCACAATAAATATTCACACCAGGTTATAGACTACTGGTTTAATGCAATTACAACTGTAATTAATACAATTCTATTAAACCCCCCAGAAAGGTTTTATAGACATAGACAAGCTTATCCCAACATTTATCTGTAAAGGTGCAGACCCTAGAATAGTTAACACCATCGTGACGAAGAAGAATAAAATGGGAGGAACACTGCCCGGGATCCAGGCTGACTCTGCGCTCCGGTGATAAAGACAGTGAACTGACTCTGTGCTCGGTGATAAAGACAGTGGGCTGTTGGCAAAGGGATGGCACACAGACCAATGGGACTAAACCGAGGACTCAGAAAAAGACCCCCACAAATAGGCCCAACTGATTCCTGACAAGTTACTAAATAAAGGAAGTACAGCCTTTTCTATAAATGGTGCCGATCAAGTGAGCATCAACAGACAGAAACAGGATTAACTAGAACTCAACCTAAACCTTAAGCATAAATCAACTCAAAATTAACTGTAGACTGAAATGTAAAGCTACAAAACTTTTGAGGAAAAGAACCCCCAACACAGGAGATATCTTCCGGGTCTAGGGCTGGGCGAGTTAAATTCATGCCAAAGCATGACCCACAAAAGAATAAATTTATAAATTGGACCTCATAAAAATTAAAGTTTTTCTCTGTGAAGACCTTTCCAAATTATTTCATCATATTCAACTAAGTCTTTTATACAATATTTTTAGCATTTTGGTAAAATAAAGAAATACTTTTAGTCACTAGTTTCAGTATTTTTGTAATTTTATAAATGTCAGTTAGATAAGTTTTCTAATCACTAAGATAACTAACATGTTCTTAAAAATAACTTTAAGGTGTTTGAAGTTTTGCAAAATATATTAGACTTCTGGTTTTAATTGTTTTTAATGGAATGTTTAGAAACTTTTGATGAAATCAGTTTGTAATCAATGTTTAAATGTCTGAGAAAAATTTAATTGGTTAATTTTAATGTTTTGATTTATTAGTCTAAGAAGCATTTAAATGTTCAGAGAAATATGAATGCGTTTACACATTTATGTAATTGTGCATAAAATAAAATACAACAGGAGCAAAGCTCTTCATGCGCTCAAGATTGCGATCATGAAATCTGTAGGTCTGGGATCAAGTCTGAGAGTGCCTGGGGTGACACCAGCCACGCAGGCAAGTTTCCATCCTCTCTGTACAGCCCCCCAGCTGACTGGTCCCAGTTCTGGAAGGGGGAATGGTCTTACCTTATGGGGTTGTCCATCCTGGACACTGTGAGGAAGGCAGCAAGATTGGCCGTGTAGGAGGAGCACACGATGAGGGTGAAGAGCCACCAGCTTCCCATCACGATGCGCATGGCCATGGAGTTCACAGAGGACTCGCCACCTGCGGGAGGAGCAGAGCAGAGGAGATTGGCTCTGGGCTGCCGCTCCCACTCCCTCCCCACGGACCTGCTCTGGGCAGGGAGCCCCCACTGTGATGTGCTGGGACCAGAGAAGTGACTGCCAGCTTAGCGTGGCGCTGTGACAGTCAGGAAGGACCCTCAGACACCAGGCTTGGAGAGGGCTGGAGGACCAGAGGACACGGAAGAGCCAGGATTGTCCTTTTCCTGGTGTGATATCTGTCAAAACACCAAGGATAAAGCCCTACCATCCAACTCTCCCAGTTAGCAGGCTCCGCTCACTGTGTGAGGACGTGGGGGCGGCCACCTGGCTGATGGCAGGCCCAGTCCCTTTCAAGGTCACATGGAGCCGCGTGGGGCATTCTACAGACATGAGTTACCTCGTACCCGGAGCGTCCCGAGCGTCCTTCCGACCTCAGCATGAGGGGCGCCTGGCACTTTGCTAACATGCCGCCCTCATGCAGGGCCTCTCCCCGGGCTTTCAGGAGGGGCTGCCTCTGCGAGCCAGTGCTCTCTCCTGGGCTCCTTCCCTGGCAACAGGGAAAGCTTCTGCCTGCCTATCCTTACGCAGCCCAGGGAACACGCTTTGCTATGGTGCAAACTGAGCCACACTCAGATAAGGAACTTCCAGTTCATTGTTTCTGGTGGAAACGGCACAGTCCTGTCCCTCCACAGGCACTGCCCAACTACCCAGCCATCTGGGGCGAGACTTGCTCTCCCCCACACGGCTATCCCCTGCTCCCATGGCTCTCTCCAGCACGGCTATCCCCGCGCCGCCCCCCCCCCCGCCCCCCATGGCTCTCTCCAGCAGGGCTCTCTCCTGCACAGGCTGCAGTGCTCTTAGATCATGGCAAAGCAGTTGTCAAGTTTTCCCACTAGGGCTTCAAACTGAAGCAAGTTCCTTTGGTTTGCCAGCCCGCGTGCATAGAACCATTCTGACGTGGGAGGGGACAGTGCCAGGTGGAACGCCACAATCCACTCTGTCTAAAGTGGAGAACCGGGATTTGAAGTTGAGGTCTTTGTTATCATGTAATTTCTATGTGGCGTTACGCAGAGCAACTGGGTGCAGCACAATATCGGTACTGCCCTAGAGATGAAATAAAACTGCGTGGCAATGACTTTGGCAACAGGTAAGTTCTTCCAGGCGATCCAGCACCAGGACACGGGAGGTACCTTGTTGGACGAAGGCCCCGTAGACCATCCAGATGGCACTGTGCACGGTGGCAGACGCGGACGGCCGGGGCTGGGCAGCACTCTGAGCCGTCGCGGCCTGCATCCGGTTCAACACGAAGATCAGCACGCCCACCACGGGGATGGCCGCCGCGATGCAGGCCCAGACCGCAAAGTCAAACGGGGCGAAGAGAGAGAAGATGCTGATCTTCTCCTCGGGCTTCCTGAGCAGGATCCCCACCGAGTAGTCCATGTAGCGCTTGCTGAAGTCCACCACGCTCTCCCTCTCGGGAGTGATGGTGATGGCGGAGATGGCCAAGTCCGCTCTCTGAAAGGGAAACGTCTCATCAGAGGGCGCCCCGCTAGCGCAGGGCCAACAGCCACGCTCTGCCGCTGCCCTCCACGCTGTTCCGTCCAGAGAGCGGGATTCTCCAGGGGACACCCTGTGGCCTGGCATGTTTTAGGCAAATCCAGCACTAAGTGGCCTGATCTTACCTCCTTTACCTCGTATATTTCTCTCCCAAACCTAACAGCTCCTGGAAACCGTGTCTGGAGACGAGAGGCTGGAAAGACGAGAGGCCTCCTGTGCAACGTGTCGTTTTCTCCAGCTCCTTCCTGCTGCCCCACAGCTGCCTCTTTTCTGAGGCTGGCGTGTCCCTCGGACCCACACACCATGAAGGCCTGTGTCCTCCAGCTTGTCTGGGTCCTCCCTAGACTTGGAGCACAGACACTCCACTTTCCCATCAAGCCTCTCAGGCCCCCCAGCAAGCCACACCCTGATGGCTTTTCTTTCTAACATATTGTGGAAGTTGTATGGTGAGTTTGGCAACTGCCTGAAGCTCATGAATGTATCAGACCCTGATTGTTTTACATGCAGAGACTATGCCAGAGAGTAACATCCACCAAGAAAAGGGTCCCTGCTTCCCTCGTGGTCCCACCTCCCTCCGCCGCGGCCCGCATGCGGGGCTGCCTCTTCGCAGGAGCGCCGTGCTGGGAGGGCCTCGTGGGCGTGCTGCACTGTGGCCTGAAGCGCAGCTCCCAGGACTGCTGCTTTCTAAGATGGGCTTCATTTTAAAAAGCATCAAAGACCCCATTAGGATGGAAGTGGACCATGAGATAACGCTGCCAAACTGGTGGAGGTTAGGGTCCTTGTGCCTAGAGGGACGCTGGCAGGCAGTGCCGAGCTACAGTGCCCGCCTCAAGCCCCAAACCACTACGGTGGCCAGTGGTCATCTGGATCTTGGCTCTTGAGCCTTGAAGTCAGAGGCATCCTCAGAATTAGGTTTCGTTTAAAATGGCCGATCATAACAACAGATCTAACCTAATATTCAAATTGGGGAACCTGCACAGATTTTATCAGGCTTAGAGGGTCAGACGTACCAATGTTCTGAACTGAAACGCAACAACATACCAAGCACAGGAGAAATAATGGGCTGATGGTGCTGGCTCTCCTCCTACACGTTCACGTTTGCATCTTGGCCCTTCTCCTTTGCTCTCTTATCACAAACCCCAGATCCAGGGGTTCTGCCTGCATGCTTGAGGGTCTAGACAAGCTGGAGCATCGCTGACTGAGAGAGGGGCCGGGGTGAAGGAGACGTTCACAGCATAGGATGGGGGCAGTCTATATGGAGCCAGGTGCAGAGGGGCCCAGGGAGCAGCACAGGTGGAGGGTGGCCTGGGAGCAGGAGGAATCACCCCCTCCTGGGGAAGCCCTTATCTGCAGATGTGAGTTTCATAGGAAACTGACACAGAATTTCATGCCCAGCTGTCTTCGCTTTGTGCCGTAAGGCAGGAGCACAATCTTTCTTTGGTTTCGTTTTGAGGACAGGTTACTAGGTTGCCGAGGAGAAAGGTAAACTATTGAAACTATTCTCTAAGGAATGCTCCCAAAGGACCCGACCGAGGACAAGGCCGGGAGCTCAGGCTGCCCCGCGCGGGGCCACCGTGCCCACGCGCCCACCAAGGGACACCTGGGATTGCCCCACCAGTATGCAGCCACCTGAACATCAGGGTTGGAGGACAGATAATAGCAGCAAGTCAGGGTTTGGGGGCAACAAGAAATCAAAAACATTGAGAATCACAAAACATGGAGAATCGACCATGGAGGCCCAGCAGGCAGGAGAGGAGGAAGGATATGAACAGCACAGAAACCTTGGGGAAGGATGAACCTCAAACCCAGATGTAGAATGGGAAGGGCCAGACAAAAGATCGCCCATATTATATGATCGCTCATTTATAGTGAATGTTCATAAACGGGAACCTATGGAGATAGCCAGGAGATTGGCGTGAGAATGCAAGCCGTGCTGGGTGAGAATGCAAGTAACTGTGAATGCGTGAGAGAGCTCGCTGGGCAATGGGTATGTTCTAAAACTATGCTATGGAGATGCCTGCACAGCCCTGTAGGTTTTCTAAGAATCACTGAACCATACATCTGAAAGGGTGAATTTTATGGCATGTAAGGTATACTACGATGAGGTTTTAGTTAACGTCTGGGGAAACTGCCTAGCAATGGGCCTCGGGTCTGCCTTTAGGGGTTTGTAAAGCAAAGGAGCTATGTGTTAGGAGCAAAGCCACGAAAGACTCAGAAGTACAACAGGTGGCAGTCAAGACATGTGACAGTGACAGCAACATGGAAGGTGCTAAAAGGTGCATGAATGTGCCGGCCGGCATGGCTCAGTGGCTGAGTGTTGATCTGTGAACCAGGAGGTCATGGTTCAGTTCCCGGACAGGGCACATACCCAGGTTGCAGGCTCAATCCCCAGTGAGGGGTGTGCAGGAGGCAGCTGATCAACGATTCTCTCTCATCATTCATTCTTCTCTCTCTCTCTCTCTCTCTCTCTCTCTCTCTCTCTTTCCATTCTTCTCTGAAATCAATTGATATACATATATACACACACACACATACTAGAGACCTGGTGCATGAAATTCACGCACTCAGGGTGGGGAGGTCCCTCAGCCCAGCCTGCACCCTCTCACAGTCTGGGAGCCCTCGGGGAGTGGGCCTAAGCCATCAGTTGGACACCCTTAGTGCTGCCGCAGAGGCAAGAGAAGCTCCCACCACTGCCACTGCACTTGCCAGCTGTGAGCCTGGCTTCTGGCTGAGCAGCTCTCCCCCTGAGGGATCAGGCCAAAATCAGCTCTCCGACATCCCCCAAGGGGTCCCAGATTGCGAGAGGGCTCAGGCCAGTCTGAGGGACCCCACCGTTGCATGATCGGGGTGGGGAGAGATGCAGGAGGTTGGCCAGCTGAGAGGGAACGCGGGAGGGCTCCAGGGTATGTCCAGCCCATCTCACTCAATCCCGATTGGCTGGACCCCAGCAGCAAGCTAACCTACTGGTTGGAGCATCTGCCCCCTGGTGGTCAGTGCACGTCATAGCGAGCAGTTGAACTTCCTTAGTATATCATTAGCATATCACGCTTTGATTGGTTGAATGGCTGACCGGTTGACTGGACACTTAGCATATTAGGCTTTTATTATATAGGATATGTATTTTAAATGTATATATATTTAAAAGATACATGGATGTGGGTGCTGAGTGAGGAACAAGCGAAGGTTGGTGAGCAGTTCAAAGCACTGTGACCCCACAGCTGTCCACAGGCACCACAGAAACCTCCGGTGGGTGGTGACAGGGTGACAGTGACCGTGGAGAGGGGGGCTTGCATCACAGGCCACCATCATAAATGATTGTGAGGAAATGGCCAGAGCTCCTGAGATGACAGGGGCAGGAATGGGGACACGGTGACTCGGCCTCACACATGGGTCTCCGTGCGGACTCGGGTTCCATAGCAGGGAGAGGAGTAATGGTTCTACATTGGTGGAGGAACTGGCTGAGGAATGCCATGCCAGTTGCACACGCAGTGCAAGCAAAGCAGACACACACACACGCACACACACATACACGCACCTCACTGATGGGCCACGTGAGGGAGGAGAACTGGCATCAGCAGGACCCCCGGTGAGAAGGGTGTTCCTCCCTCAGCACACATGTGGGGGGCTTCCTGGGGTACATTACAGGGCAGGCACAGGGACAGGCTTCTAAGGAACCGGAGCGATGGGCACAGAGGGAAGCAGAACGTGCCAGGGACTGAGCAAGCAAAGGAGCAGGACACGGGTGTGGGAGGTGATCGCTGAGGAGAGCTTCACGTGAAAGTGGTAACTGGGTCCCAAGGTCCCAGCTGCTCATGGGCCTCATTTGGGTCCCGCCCCAGAGGCAGGCGAGGGTGCCCCCAGGGACCGGCTCAGGGACCTACCTTGCTGATGAGCTCCCCGATCATCCCGTTCCAGGAGGTGTTGTGGAGCTGGTGGCCGTACCCGCCGTCGGGGGCCTGGTAGATCTCGTACTTGAAGCCCAGGGCCTTGGCCAGCGCGTCCAGGACGTCCACGGAGAAGCCTTTGTAGCGCTTGGGCTGCCCGAGGATGTTCTCGGCCACCATCACAAAGGGCTCTTCCTGAGGCCACAGAAGAGCAGTGTCAGCCACCTGACCAGTCAGCAGCCGCGCGCCAGTGCCGAGAGACCGAGCTGACGGCGGCCGGAATGCTGCAGACGCATGCACGCCTTCACCCGGCGAGGGGCAGCCTGAGCCCTCTGCCCTCTCCGGCATTCGGGCAGCGGGAAGGCCTGTGACCGGCATGCCACGGGGCACAGCCTTACAACCGGCCAGTCATCCCGGCTCTGCCCAGACTCTCCCAGGTCACACGGCCCCTTCCACTCCTTCACGGGTGGCAGCCCGAGCTCTGTCCTCAGGAAACGCCATCATTCCTCAGGACCCACCTAAGAAGCGGGGGTATTTCTCACCGGGATCATAATGACAATGAAGTTCTACGATGCTGGACTGAGAGAAGTGTAGCATCCACCAGGCTGCACTAGGGAACGGATGCTGACTCGTGGCCATGAGCATATCATAAGTCAAAGGATAGGATAGGATAGGATAGGATAGGACTGAACCCCATGTCCCAAGCCACGCCCTGTGCACAACCACTGCTCCTGCAGGGACGCGGCATCTGGCAAACATCCGGGGTGCCCCCACCCTGCCCTGTGACACTGAACAAGAGGCAGCCCTTGACGAACGGCCCAGGGAATGCATCTCATTCATGTAAAGGTTTCTGAGGGGAAGGGAGGTACCACAGGATGCAATACAGAGCGCTGCTGCTGGCGAAGGGTGCCTGCCCGGACAGAGGTCTGCACCTGCCCGCCTGCCAATCAGAGGGCACCCTAAGATCCCCGACAGTGCTAACAGGTGGAAGAGGAGGAACTGAAAGGAAGAGGTCGCTAAGGTCTCTGGAACAGGTAACGTCTATGATTCCGGGACAATTGTGCAGAAAAACTGCAATGAATCGTCTTCATTCTGAACCCTCTGCCCGTGGCCCATCAGGGGTGCTGGGTGCTGAGAAACGTCCCCTCCCAGCCCACTGCCTGACGCCTCGGAGCAGGGGCGCTGCTCTGCCGTCGTCAGCACGTTGTGGACTGCTGCGTGAAAGGTCTTACGGACTCAGGCCACCACGGAAGATCCCGTCTCTCCAAACCCAGCACTAAACCAGAGACGCCACCGCCTCAGAAGCCTGGGGCGCCCTCCCCCCCGGGCCCAGGAGCCTACCAGGACAGTCACCACTTTGAGAGTCAGTCCCTGGAGGCGGCTGCCCATGGGCCTCTCCTGCAGGCTGCCGTTCAGGCCCTTCTCCGAGTCCCACGTGGCCAGCTGGAAGGAAAGAGGCGGCGTGAGGGGCGGTGAACCGGGCACGGCCTTGCGGCTCGGACCCAGGCAGCGGGGCTCCTCAGAGACCCAGGGCCGCCCTAGTGCCTCGGAGACAAGAGTGTCAGATGAGGGTGCCCCGGGGGCTCACCCAGTTCTTCAAGTGAAACCAACGGTCAGAACTTGTTTCTGGAGTGAGCGTATGCCTTTCATTCTGTCCACCGGCTGAAGGCCCGTCACCGTGTCGCCCACAGAGTGTCCTCTCCCTTTAGTTACTCCTCTGCAGCTCCCAGACCGGAGGGCCTGGCGCTCAGCACGGCCCCCACCAGTGGCCCGGGATGGCTCCGCAGAAGCGGGTGACGAGCAGCGCTCACGGCTGCCTGCACGTGTGCAGGCCGTTTCCCTGGAGTGCACACAGAGGCCAGGGGTCCCGTGCCCAGGCCTGCCGCCACCGAGCCTGCAGCACCCCGACAGACTCCCGGGTGCTCAGGGGACCCGTCCTGGCTCAGAGGCTAAAGGATACAGCTGCTCTTGGAACGGCTTCCCCTCCCGGACCCTGCAGGGCCCGGGCAGCGACGACAAACCCTTCATCCATCAGTGATTCCCCCGTTCCTGCGTGAGGGTAAAAAATACAGATCCAGCCCATGTGCAGCTTGTCCAGCCCAGCCCCTGGTCACGTGGGAAGCTAAGGCTTCCCTGCGCTCCCGGGTGACAGCCCCTTTTCCAGCCAAGGAGCACGGGTGGCGGGGGGGGGCACGGAGCAGAATCTCCCAGGAGGGCTTCCAACCTTCCGAAGCCCGCCCGCCACAGCGCGCAGCTCCCTGGTCGGTGGTGAACTAGATGGGACGTTTTACTCCCAGGCGATTCTAATGTGTAGCCAAGATCATGAAGCACACTGCGGACGGACACAGTGACCCTCCGGCGTGACCGCACACAAACCGCCCGCCTTCGCACGCGTTCTGATTCCCGGGCCCGTTCTTCCGTGCAATGTGCTCCGTGCGGCTGCTGGTCCGTGACGGACTCTGTGCAGCCAGCGGTCCCAGGCAGCCTCTGCTTGTCATCAGGGAAAGACTCAGGCCCCGCGTCAGGCCAAGAAGAGCCACTCCTCTGAAGACAAGTGCCACCGGGGCCCTAACGGTGCCGTCACAGTGCCCCGTGAGGACACGTCTGCCCCCACCCCCGCACTCCCTCGCCCGGACACCGCAGCGGCTGCACGCGGCACCTCGCATCTGGGACCACTCCCCTGGAGGAGGCTGCCCAGGAGGCCTGGGCAGGAACATCAGATGGCGCACAGACCCCAGAACCAGCTTAAAGGGCCCAGGAAGCTCCTGCTGTCTCGCGGGGCCTGATGCCATGAAGGCACCCCCGCCCGGTACAGGACGCCCGGCTGTGGTGACGAGCTGCTCTGAGGAGCTGCCCACCACTGACTAGCCTGCGGACGTGCAGGGAAGAGCGATGTGAAGATCTACACAATCCTCTCTTCCGGGAACACCAGACGCCACGCTCCGGGACTGTGCGGGGAAGAGCGCACTCTGTGTCTCCCTGGCGCGGGGAGTAGCGCGGGCCGAGCCATCCTGCAGTGAGTCAAACGCTGCTCAGAGGAGGAGCACACTCAGCAGGAAGGGTCCCGGCGGCGATCCCAGCCGCTGACATGACCGAGGGCCCGGGGTGCACGGGGCCGCCGCGCCTGCTCTCCACTACAGAGCACAGGCCTGGGAGCCGCTGAACCCCAAGGCGCGGGCTGCTGCACCTCCTGGGCTGGGCTTGACCCCTCAGTGGCATCCTGGAGGCAACCATGTCCCCGTGGTGACATACCCATCCCAGGGATGGGCACGCTGCCGGCACCAGGACTGGCATTTCTAACACCTGCTGCTGAACCCCCTGGCCTGGGAGAAGGCCCCTCTCCCACCCGTGATGCCCGGCGTGGGTGTGGGCCTGCGGTGGGTGTGTCCTTGACCAGCCAGCTCCACCGGTGTCTCTGCTGGGACTGTGATCAGCCGTGGGATGGAGAATGGAGCCGGGAGAAGCAGTGGGATGAAGTGAGCCCCTCTGGGCTTCCGCTCCGCTCCAAGCACTGCCTCTCGGTGCCTGTCCCACGCCCCTGGGCCTCCAGCCACCGCCGGGCGCAGGGCAGCGGCACTCTGTCCCAGGCATTGCACCGCCTGCGTTGATCTCAGCACCCAACGCCCTCTCTCCCAGCCCCTCCCAGATGCGGACAGGTACCTTTACAATAAACAAACTCAAACCTGAACTGTGCTTATTAAATTTTTCCAGTGACCTCCCATTTTCTACAAGATAAATCCTAACACTTTTAAGCTTGGCCTAAAAGAAAGGCCTTCCTAATGCAGACCCATCCTTGACTCTCAGCTTCACCGCAGTTTTCACAGCCACATACATCCCCCTCACCACCCCCCCTCCCACCACTCCCAAGCCCCTCGGATGCCCCAGGCCCATCACGATCCCTCCTGGAACATTGCATCCAGTTCCTTTGCCTGAAATGCCATTTCTCTTCAGCCGCGTCCAGTAAACTCTTATTTATTTTTGAAGTTTTCACTTTAGAATGTGTTTGATTTACAGGAAAGTGAGGGGTTGTCCAGGCAGTGCACACAGCCCACCCCGGTCCCGTCATGGTTCCATTAGTGGGACTCATTCCCACAGCTCACACTGCGCTCAGCCGTCCTCCACTCAGCAAAGAGGCGGCGGAAATGACCCCTGTGTCCTCCCTTCTGGCCCTGCTGGGACCCAACAGTGCTCCGGGACTTCTCCCGTCCCCTGGGGTCAAACCCTGTCTTCTGAAACTCAAGAGTCTCAGTACTTTGAACTCGGCTGAAGCCGCGAACTCCAGGCTGCTGAGCCCGAATGGCTTGCTGTTCGCATCTCCGGTTTCCATCCCTGCCTGGAATGCCATGTCTCTTAAAGACCGCATCTATATATATAAAAACCTAAGCTACCGAACGACCTGTCGACCGGTCGTTGTGCACTGACCACCAGAGGGCAGACACACAATGTGGGAGCTGCCCCATGGTGGTCAGTGCGCTCCCATAGCCAACCTCCCATGCCGGCCAACCTCCTGCAGTCCCTCCCCCCAGCTGGTTGACCCCCTCAATTGGCCCCAATTGCCGGCCAGGCCGAGGACCTCCACCCATGCATGAATTTGTGCACCGGGTCTCTAGTCTTGTATAATAAAAGCCTAATATGCTCAGTGTCCCGTTGGCCAGTTGGCCGTTCAACCAATCAAAGCATAATATGCTAAAGATATGCTAAGGCCACTCAACCACTCGCTGTGACGTGCACTGACCACCAGGGAACAGTTGACCAGTCGACCAATAGCTATGATGTGCACTGACCACCATGGGGCAGACAATCCTACTGGTAGGTTAGCTTGCTGCTGGAGTCCAGCAGATCGGGCCTGAGCGAGACAGGCTGGACACACCCTGAAGCCCTCCCACGGTCCTTCCCTGGCTGGCCAACCTCCCGCATCCCTTCCCAGCCCCAATTGTGGACCGGTGGGGTCCCTCGGCCTGGCCTGTGCCCTCTTGCAATCCAGGACCCCCCAGGTGATGTCGGAGAGCCAGTTTCGGCCCGGTCCCACAGGCCAGGCCGAGGGACCCCACTGGTGCACAAATTCGTGCACCTGGCCTCTAGTATTATATAACTGCTACAGATTGTGGAAGAAGACAGGGCCTCGGAGGTGTGGGACTGGCAGTACGTGAGCCAGCTGACCTTGTTCTGGGGTTCCACTACTTACCTGAACAGCCTCAGCCAGCACCTCTGTAACACGGTGCTTGAAACACAGACGCAGTGAGCAGCTCTTCACTGAGTAGGTTTTGCTTCACTGAAATTCCATTTTCATATCTAAAACATGGAATAAAAAGGCCTTCCCTGCCTACCATGCTGAAGGGCTATTCACAGGAGAACATCTTTTGCTATAAACTGTTATAAAATCTATAATAATAAAAGTGATATATGCTAATTAGACCGGACGTCCTTCCATACGACCTTCCAGATGAAGCCAGGGCTGTGAGGGAAGCCCGGGTCCCAGGTGCCAGAGGGAAGCCAGTGCCGGCAGCCAGGGTAAGGAAGGCCTACTCTTGCACAACTTTCATGCATCAGGCCTCTAATAAATTAATAATCACAAAGTAAAGAATCAGGATATGAATCTGTATATATACTACAACCTTAATTACGTATTTTTTTAGAAAAGATGGTAGTAAAAATGGGAGGAGCCATGTTGAAATGTAAAAATAGTGAATATATCTAGGGGGTAAGATTATGAACAATTATTATTACTTCTTAATGCTCCCCCAGGCTTTTTAGCAGGTTTGTCACTACTTTCACAGGCAGGAAAGTATTTTGATAAAAATGGCTAAGAAGGGCAATTAGGCGAAGTCTGGGGCATGCGCTTGCACAAGGGAGGCTGGGGGGAGACAGCAGAGGCCAGTTCCCTGTTGCAGTGTCAGAGCCAACCTGTGCCTCCGGGCCCAACCGTCAGCCCTTCAGCTGCCAGGAGCCGTGGCAGGCGCCCATCTCCCAGAGAGGTCATTGCCAGACGGCCCACAGTGCCCACAGCCCACGGTGCCCATGGTGCCCACTGTCCATGGCACCCATGGTGCCCCCTCCCACGGTGCCCACGGCCCACGGTGCCCACGGCCCACGGCCCACGGTGCCCACGGCCCATGGCCGCTCTGCCCAGAGTCAGGCTGAGAGCCTACGGGTCTGGAGCCTGGGAGTGGCCGGTGGCCGGCGGTTCGGGGGAGCAGGCAGGCTTCTCCGCGAAGAAGAGGGCGCACCACCGCATGTGGTGACTCCCACGTAGAACTTCACGAGAGGAAAACATTCCTTCAAGCTGCTGTCAGTCTTTTTTTTTTGTCTGAAAATACTTAAGGCTTAACATTTATTTTTTATTATTTTGGTGTGTTTTTTTAATACAGATTTATCCCTCCCTGGCCTTCAGGCATTTGTACTCTAACAAAGAAAGAAAGAAGAAAAAAACAACAACAACACTTCATAATGAAACCAAAATTCTGCCTTCAAACACATCAAAGGGCACATGTTCCAGGATCCGGGCCCTTCCTGTGCGGCAGGACTGGATTATTCCCTCACGTCAGCCCAAAGCCAGGACCCCAGGCTGCCTGAACCCCAACTTCCAGAAAGCTTTGTGCTCTTGCCCAAATCTCTCCACCATTGAGGCAAATCCTCATTTGTGAGCAAGGCCATATCTCTGAGCACCGACATACAAGGCCAGAACAGGGACAGCCACAGCCCAGGAAAGGCTCCAGTGGCATGTTTTAAAATTAAATCAAGTCTTTACATGAGTTCCCAAATCCTAGCCAACCAAGAGTAGGAGAGACTGCGCCCCGCCACCCCCTGGGGTGCCTGGTTCTCAGGGTCAAAATGCCTGGGAAAAGTGTTGGTCAATAGAAGCCGAAGAGGCCGATGGGCTTGCTGAGTGGGACCCGCGCCTGCAGGAGCCAGCGTCCCGCTTTGTCTGGCCTCGGGCTTCCACTAGCACGCCCGCCCCCCTCCTCCTGGATTTCACCGCGGGGATTTGGGGGTGGGGTCAATGAATGTACTGCCACAGGCGCCTCTCCAGACACTGACCTGTCAAGATCAGCACGTGAAAAACTAATTTCCTGCTGTTAAAGCGAGGCCAGCCCCGCGTGGTGACCCGCCGCCGGGTGCTGGCTCCAGGGCATGGGCATGGACAGGGCCACCGCCCAGCGTGGGAAAGGGCAGAGGCTTCAAAGTCTGAGTCTGACCAACGCCTGGTCACGGGATCAGCCAGTCAGAGAACACAACGCGCTGGCCCTCGGCAAATACATTTTCTGAGACAACAGGGTGCTCTCCGGTTAGTGGGTGAGCTGTGAGCTGTGTGGTTTGGGACTTGGCGGCCTTGTCCTTAATAGCACAAACTATCACCCCACCTGCGGCAGGCCTCCCCTGCGAGCCCGACTGTGGGTGCAACCTCGTTACAGGGTGTCCTCAAGCGCCTGCCCTCCAGGGAGAAGGAGCCGTGAGGCCACCATCCGCTGGGGGCTGCGAGCCCGACTGGACCAAAGTCCCTGGGAGATCGCGCCAGCCAGCCCGAGAGGGGTGCTTCATCCCCCTCTCACGTCTAACCACGCCCACCAGACAACAGACCATAACCTGTCCGTCACATTCACACCCGAGGGAACAGGACGGGCTCAGCCTGTCTAGGGCGCCTGGGACAGCGAGTGAAGTTTCACAGCCACATCTGGGGACCTCGCAGCCACAGCCAAGCGGAGCCCATTCTCCAGACATGCAGGCCCTCCACCCGCCACCAGTCACCAGCTTTGTTCCTCAGCCCATTCTTACTGGGGAATAGATGCGTTCCCTTGGGGGGCTGGGTGGGTACAGGGGAGCCCACATCCCGAACCTGCTTGAAGGGAGTGTGCACTGGTTGCAAGTACCCAACCGCACAGGGCGGTACCACCATCGCAGACACAGCGGGCATCTGAGCCCGAACAGCAAGGTCTGTGGCCAGGGCTGGAGGGAAGGGCTCACCTAAGGTCGTGTTCCGAATTCCAGCTCAGCAGGCCCGAGGAGTGGGCCTCAGAGAGTGGCACCATGCCTGCACACCAGGTCCGGTGGGGCCCACCGCGGGCGGGGCCTGGAGGCTCAGTGGGGCTGCGGGGAAGGGGGAGGCTGCTCTGAGGGGCTGAGCGCCTGGCTCCCTGCAAGGGCAGTGAGTGCGGTTGGAAGGTGCACTCTCCCCCACACGCAGACGTTCCCTAGTGTAAACAGTGTAAACGGGGAGAGCCTGAGTGAACGCGGGAGAGTAGCCACAGGCGGCTCCGTGCAGAAGCTGAGCAAGGACAAGGGGAAGAGTCCCAGTGGTGTGGGGGAGGCCCTGGCCAGCAGGCAGCCCGAGGGAGCCCCTGGATGGCCGAACCCCCGGCCTCTGCCACCTGAGAGCCAGGCACCCGGATCACTGGCTGCACAGGGAGAGACAGATGCCACGTGCTGCGACAGAGTCTTTTTATTTTTTCCTTTTTATTACATTTATTGGGGGACACCAGTTAACACAATTATACAGGTCTCAGGTGCACAATTCTACAGCATATCATCTGTACACAATATTGCGTGGTCACCACCCAAGTCAAGTCTCTGCCTCTCACCTTGTATTCCTCCTCCCCCCCCAGCAACCACCGCACTGAGTCCTGTCCTGTCATGGCACAGAGGGGACGTCGAGGAAGCAGGAAGATGCTGCTGCTTCGCTGTGACAAACAAAAAAGTCAGATCATCAGCAAAGGGTGTGAAAGGCCCCCCCAAGGAGAGAGAGGTCCCGCCAAGGAGAGGGTACAAGGAATGGTGCATTTCTGGCAGAGCATGGGGCAAAAGAGTGGCTGTTAGGAGAAAGATTAAGAAGAGAAAAATTAATTAAAAATTTTAAATTTCACCAAATTTTTAAAAGCCAAGTGAGGGTCAGCAATACAGTGAGGCTCCTTGGTGTCCACACCCAGGGAGGCACACACTCACCTGCTCTCCCATCAAGCCTCGCGGTGGCGGGTGTCAGAAGAGAGCCCGGACCGCAGGGGCAGTCTCAGACACACAGGCACCCAATGTAAGACATGTACTCTGCACACATGCAGAAATCTTATCATTCAGTTACAAGAAGACAAACAACCTGGTTTTTACAAATAGAGACAAGGCGTTTTTCTAAAGAAGGTGTATGAAAGGATAGTAAGCACATGAAAATATATGTGTTCAAAACCATGAGTTATCAGGCAAGTGCAAACTAAGGCCACAGGACATGCCAGGAGAGGAGCACCAGGCCAAGGGTACCCACTCACTAGAGTGGCTAAAATCAAAGCCTGGCGTCACCAAGTGGGGGTGAGGGTTGGGAAATCTCACAGGAGACAGCCGGCAGCTTCCTGTCCAGCCACGCACACACTGACCACGCTGACCAGGAGCTAGACAGTGTGCCCACCCAGGGCCGGTGTGTGGGTCCTCAGGATGGAAATGCTCCACGTGTCAGTCATGGTGATCAGCGCAAGGATAGACATGCGTGGACTATTTATTCAATGGAACACTACTCGGCAATGACAAGCAGCACGCTACTGACACGTGGGACATCCTGGATGAAGCTCAGACGCATAACACGACACGCTGAGCCAGACACAGAAGATGCCGCACTTCCTGACTCCATGCATATGGCTTTCTGGGAAAAGCAGAACTACAGGTCCTGAAAGCAGATGGGTGGGGCCTGAGGCCAGGAGTGGGAGAAGGAGATTAATGCTAAGAGGAGGGGAGGCTGTGAGAGGAGAGTAAGGGACGTGTCTTGGAGTGAGTGTTCTGGTGACCATACTACTGTACACATCTGTCAGAGCTGATCACACACTACACCCAATATGAGCACATTTACCTCAGATAACTGCATCTAAATAAATCTGACTTGTTTTATACACACACTCACACACACATACATAGGCACGCGCACGCACACACATTGAGAGTGAGCCATGTACTGCAGAGTCAGGAAGACGCTAACCTGTTCCTGTCATGTGACCCAACTATGACCCTTTGGCAACCGTGATAATGAGGACACTAACTATGACCGTTGTCAGTGCACTTGGGTCATCATGCTGGAACTAGCTGCAGCTAAATGGGTGCGGGTCCCAAGAAATCATCTCAGTCTAGAAAAGCTGAGTGCACCTTCAGAAAGGCTTAGGAAGACCATCGAGCCAGTTTTACCTTCAAATAGCTCCTTAGTGCACGGAAAAGTAGTTTTTATAACATTATATGTGGTGTGACCCCCTTTCCTGGATGCTTACGCCC
Organism: Ia io; assembly: GCA_025583905.1. NCBI lineage: Eukaryota > Metazoa > Chordata > Mammalia > Chiroptera > Vespertilionidae > Ia > Ia io. The sequence continues at coordinate 61,135,091 of JAJQQW010000012.1, read as the reverse complement.
TTTGGTGAGATGGGGCGCGTGCAGGCCTAAGACAACAGGGCGCAAGCAGTGGCTACCCCGGCACCAGGGAGAGCCGTAGGGTCGCCGCCTGCCGTCTCCTGCCCTATGGCATCCCCGCTGCTTTACCGGCAGGACGCATTGCTTCTGCAATCAGAAGACCAGCACCCTGTTCTCATTTGGAGATGGATTGCAATCTAGCTTACAGCTGCCACGTTGACTTCGCATCTCTGATGGCTCCCGGCACTGGTTTTATCTCTGAATGAACTGCAAGTTCCAGCCGAGGCAGGGTCCGCAGTGGGCACACCAGGCTGCGTGTGTAGTACGTGTCCGCAGTGGGCACGCCAGGCTGCGTGTGTAGTACATGTCCACAGTGGGCACGCCAGGCTGCGGGCTGGTTCCCCTGCTCTCGAGCGGAGTGAGACGCTGGGAAGTCACTGAGCTGGTCATATTCCTTCTCTGGGCTTGTGTCCTGGTCTGTTATTAGTTATTTTTCTTTTTCACTGAAAACTGTTTTATTTCATTCTCAACATTCTCCAGTGGTTTCTTGTTAAACTCAGATTAGTAAGCATCTGTTTCTCATAGGCTAGAAGACTCCCCGGATCTGGCCAATGCCTGCCTTTCAGCCTCCTCCAGCCACCCTCCCACCTGCTCACTGCACCTCCCTGGCCAGCCGCCTTCCACCCACTCTCTCAGGCCAAGGTCTCCCCTGCCTTAGGGACTGCGTGTGCACTCAGCCCCGGTAATCCCTGTCTCTGCCCTTCTCGCCCAGGCTTGGCTCTTCCTCACCGGCAGGTGATGAGTTACCCCCTCTGGATAAAGCCTCCGATCAGTCTTCACAGCTCTCAAATACACAGTTCCCACCCTGCCCCTGGGATAGAAATGCTGTCTGTTTTGCTTGTTTTTGCTTAGCATAGCACATCCAGCATCTGATACAACGTCTGGTGTGTAGCATGCACTTAACAAGTACTTGTTGAATAAACAAATAAATTAATGACGTAGTCTAAGGGTCAGGAAACTTTTCTTTAAAGAGCTAGGCAGTAAACAGTGTAGCCCCCTGGGGCCATCTGCTCTCTGGTCAGCTGCTCAGTGAGCGTGGCCGGGCTCCGATATACTTTACTCACAAACTAAACGGCAGGCTGACTTCGCCCAAAGGCCACACTTGCCTGACGCCAAGTAGCTGGCATCTTTATTTCTATTCTTCCCTCCATCTAGAATATTCTACCCTCCAACTGAACTTTTCAAAACACTATCCTTTCAGATTTAATTTATCACTTTTAAAAATTGTTTTCTGCCATGTTTTCAGAAAGCCCCACTTTCCCCGTAACCAGAAGGGACAGACGTGTCTCGCCACAAGCGCACTGCACCGCCCCTTTGCACCGACGGAGGTTGTCCAGACAGCCCGCCGGGCCCTGCCGCTGTGCTTTCCACAGGCGCCACAGCCACGTTTCCCAGCCCACACGCTGCTCCGGAGGGCGACTCCGCCACTCCCTCAGCAGGGAGGTAACCGCTCTCTGAAAGCTGCTCTGAGTCCGGTGCTGCGCGCCGTCCAGCCGGTCGGACAAGGCCACGGAGCTGCTCTCTGACCGGGAGGCTGTCCGTGGGGAGGGCTTTCAGCCTTGGCCCCGCAGACGCATGATGGAGAAGCGTTTGAGAGTGGCATTTTGGGCCACATCATTCTTTGTCGTGGAGGCTGTCCTATACTTAATAGCATCCTTACCTCTACCCATGTGATGCCAAAAGCATTCTATCTCCTATTAGGATGATCAAAAATATATCCAGATGTTACCAAGTATCCCTTAGGACAGTTGTGGCAAACTCATTAGTCAACAGAGCCAAATATCAACAGTACAATGACTGAAATTTCTTTCGACCACCGAAAACCAACTTCTGCGCATGGGCCACGAAGTTTCAATCACACTGTACGTGCACGCCCGCACGTGGTATTTTGTGGAAGAGCCACACTCAAGGGGCCAGAGAGCCACATGTGCCTCATGAGCCGCGGTTTGCTGACCACTGACCTAGGAGACGGAATCACCTCCCATTTAAAACCACCAAGGAGAAGCCAGCGGCTTTGGAAAAAACAACAGCCCTGAGACCAACTACCGGTGGTCAGCGGTGCCGGCCACAATCCCCGAGGACTCCAGCCCTCCTGCCGCCGCCGATGAATCGCTGGGAATGTGAGGGTTGGCCCGTCAGCCAGCGAGAACCATCTAGTGACCTCAGTTCATTAAAAGAATCACCGGGCCAAGCCCTGACCGAACTTCTGACATGCAGAATACTTAAGATCTAGAAAATTTGTTCACAACAGCAAGTTGGGGGCATTTGTCATGCAGTGACAGTAGCTTGAACAGCGTGTGACACCTGGAAGTAGAGGTGTGATAAAGAACACACGAAGCCTGTGGAATTGGCTTTGGGCCGTGTCGCAGGAGGAACCCAGAAGGACCTTAAAGAAACTTAGTGGAAGCAAAGTGGGCCTCAAGGAGACAGGCTGTGACCGTCCGGAGGAGAGCGAGGAAAATGCGATCAGAAGCCAGAGGAATGGGGCACCCTTGTTATGCAGTGACAGGAAACTTAGCAAAACTATCACCAGCAGAAATACCGAAATTAGAAAATCTACGTGATACACTGGCGGGGCTTGCTCAGAAAGTACCAGGAGAACATGGAGGCGCCCTGTCTCCTCGTCGCTGTGGCGAATGAAAGTGGCAAAGAGAGAGGACTCAGACTGAACAAGGACTCTTGTTTTACAATTTTAAGAAAATACATAAAGCCATGATTTGTTGAATTCAACAATAAAACTGTTTCTTGTCTGCAGTCTCTTCTAGCAGAATATTCCAAAACTAGAAGCCCGTTGCACGAAGTTTCGTGCAATAGACTTTCCTTCACCTGGCTGCCAGCACGTTTTCCGCCAGCACCAGTTTTCCTCTGGCCACCCGCCGATCGGAGCACCTCCCGAAGGCTGGGGGTGGGACTCGGGAGGCGCTCCGATCGGCGGGTGGCCAGAGGAAAATGGGTGCTGGTGAAAAACTGGTGCCGGCAGCCACGCAATCGGCCACCCAAAGTTCCGCCACCAGCGCCTTCCACCGGCCTCATGGGTCCTCCCGCAGTGCCGGTGGTAGGAGCCGGGGGCGGGGATTCACGAGTCCCCGCCCCCCGCTCCTACCACCAGCCAATTGGCCACCCTGAGTCCCGCCCCCCCCCCCCCCCCCCCCCGTGCCTCCAGCCCAATTGTGGGCATAGCGGAGTGATGCAATTTGCATATTACCTTTTTATTATGTAGGATAATCAAGTTTCTTGATGCAAAGAACAAATCTCACAGGCGACTCAGAAATGTGAACCCAGGAAACAAGCACAATGTCAACACTTAGCGGAGACGCCACAGTGAGCGTGCAGGCGCTGGTTCCCCGCCCCCCGCCCCCAGTGGGGCGCCCCCTCTGGTCCGCAGCAGAGCTGCTAATGCTCCGCGCAGAGGACCACCTGTCCTGCAAAGCCTGCGCTGCCGTTCAGCTTTGTAATGAACAGCAATAACCCTCATAAGGAACCCACCACTTTTAAGAACGGAAATGACAGAGCACACCGGCTCAGATGCAATGGGACAGAAAGAATGCACAATGGAAAGGCTCCCTTCAGAGCCCTGAGCTGCTCGCCTGCAGGAAGCAGCGAGAGCCACTGCGCGGTGGGAGTGTGCCTCTAGGGACACGTGAGGATGGCTTTGCAGGCAAAGCCCAGGCTCAGAGCGTGGGTCAGGTGCAGAGCCGCTCCCAGGAAGCGTGGCAGGCTCTCATGGAGATGCTCATAATGGCCGGATGGCTGTCCGCCCCTCCTGGCACCTCTCCCCCTACGGGGCTGCTGGGCACTCTGTTACCCTGGCAGCGCCCCCCACACTGTATTAAACATGGACGGTCAGTAGCCTGTCTTTGTTTTCCAGTAAAATACTCCTCCTTTTTGTGATATTTATCTTTATTGTTCAAAGTATACAGATGTCTTCATGTTTCACCCCAATGATCCCCTCCACCCCACACCCACACCCCGCCAGGCCTTCACCGAATTACTGTCTGTGTCCATGAGCTGTGCATCTATGCATATTAGTCCCCAGTTAATCTCTTCCCACCCACACCCTCTCCCTTCCCTCTGAGATTCCTCAGCCTCTTCCATGCTTCTCTGTCTCTGGATTATTTTCTTTGTCAGTTTATTTTGTTCATTAGATTCCACCTGTGAGTGAGATCATGTAATATGTGTCTCTCTCTGACTGGCTTATTTCGCTTAACACTAATACTCTCCAGGTCCCTCCATGCTGTCTCAAAGGGTAAAATGTTCTTTATTTATTCTTTTATTTTTTACTGCTGCATAGTGTTCCATGGTGTAAATGTACCACAGCTTTTTATCCGCTCATCTACTGAGGGGCACCTGGGCTGTTTCCAGATCTTAGCTATTGTACATTGTGCTGCTATGAACATAGGGGTACATGCATTCTTTCTGATTGGTGTTTGGGGGTTTTTAGGATATATTCCCAGAAGTGGGATCACTGGGTCAAATGGCAGGTCCATTTTTAATATTTTGAGGAAATGCCACTGTATTTTCCACAATGGCTGCACCAGTCTGCATTCCCACCAGCAGTGCACTAGGGTGCTCTTTTCTCCACATCCTCACCAGCACTTGTCATTTGTTGATTTGCTGATGGTAGCCATTCAGACAGGTGTGAGGTGATACCTTATTGTCATTTTAATTTGCATCTCTCTGATGATCAGTGACTTAGAGCATTTTTCATATGTCTCTTGGCATCTGCATGTCCACTTTGGAGAGGTGTCTATTCAGGTCATTTTTTTACACTGAGGTCTTCAGTGTAAAAAACTTGGAGAGCTGAATCCAAGAATCTTCACCCTAAGAGCTCTATTCTCACCTCGACCTGATTGGATGATGAGATTCTGGACTTGGATGTGATGCCATCACAGAGTGAGACTCTGGGGTCCTTGAGGGAAGGCGAGAGAATGGTTCTCATTTGGGAGGGTGAGGATCTAGCCCAGAGGAAGAACTACAGCAGACCGGATCGTCCAAGAGTTGGAACAACATCATCTGTCTCATGTGTTCTTCTGGAATGTGGCCTTGCCACGCCCCCAGCCACATGTAGAGCCTAACCCTCTCCTTCCCCTTGAATTCTAACTGTCTTCACTAGGAATTTATAAGTTATGGTGAGAACAACTCTGCGATTTCTCAGGCTATATCCCCTGGGCTGTCTGTGGCAGCTGCTCATGTGATGTATCCGATAGCCCAGACACATGCTGACGAGGCCCCATGAGGTGCCCCAGCAGAGAGCTCCACGTGGGCTCAGGCTTCTATCCATCACCGCCAGGGTGTTCCATACACGAAGAAAGCTCTCTTAACTCACTGAACCGCCCATCTGCCAGCTGAGTACAAGTCAGTGACGTCATGAGAAGTAAAGGATCACCTAGCCAAGCCCTGCCCAAGGTCTTGACCTGCAGAGTCTATAAACTGTAATACAACGTCTCTGTTTGAAGCCACTAACTTTTTGGATGGTTTGTTATGCATCAATAGGCTTCCTATGCATTTATCCTCGTGCTCCTCTTAAAGGGCTGGGCTGACTCGTTCCTCTCTGTGCGCTCACAGCGTCTAAAGGAATGCCTCCCGTATAGGAGGTGGACTTGGCTTTCCTCTACAAAGCAGTGCCACACCCTACCTCTCCTCTGACTGCCACCAACTCTTTGTGAGTAAAGCAGAATGGGAATTATTATCCTCAACTTTGCCAGTGGAGAAACTGAGGCTCAGGCTTGTGTGTCTACCTAATATTTTAGGGAGGCAGTAAACTCAAGACTTCTAAATCCAAGACCATGGGACTTGCTCCTAAAATCTTTCCTCTGCACATAGTCAGGCAGACATAAGCATTTCCTGATTTCATAAAGGAAGGAAGAAAGGACAGATGTCCAAGACTGTTAATTTCCATCTCATCTAGACTCTGAGGTGCAGAACCCAGACACATTCCCGAGGTCGGCATTCTCCATTCCCCCACTGTCCCATGGACCTCCTGGGAGCGAGGTCCTCACTCTGCTGGTGCGGTGTGGGAACCGCACAGGCTTCATCCCTCTTCCTCCCATCCCGCTTTCTGGCCTGCACTTGAGAGATTCCTCCAACTGCACAAAAGACAAATGAGCCTTGTTCCCCTCAGCACTGGAGTCAAACAACTAATACTGTCCTGAAAATGTATTACAGAAGTGACAATAAAGGACTTAAAAATCTACCCATAAAAGTGACTAGTAGATATAACTTAGGAGTGAGATTGGGAAATAGGAACCAAGAGATGAGTTTAGAAAACGTTACCTGGGATAGTAGGTGCCTGGAGCTGGCTATGGAGACCGTGTAGGGGAAGAAAAAATGGTTCTTCCCGTTTCTAATTTCCCCTTTCATAGTCCATAGCTAGAAGGTAAATGATATTTGCTTCCAGTACCAGTGATTCTTCTTTAGACTACACATGTAACTCAAATCTGAAGGTAATGCAAATAAAGCTTCCTTATTTCACAACAGTAAAGACAAGATGATCACGGCACTGCTTCAAGAGATGCAGAGGGCTCTGCCGCTGACGGCCTAAGGCTGTGTGCCAGAAATGAGGCTGAGGAGTAAGGAGCATCTGGCCATCTCAACTATGCATCTAAAAGTGGAAGCTGAGCCCTTGCTGGTTTTGCTCAGTGGGTAGAGCATTGCCCTGTGGACTGAAAGGTCCCGGGTTCGATTCCAGTCAAGGGCACATGCCCGGGTTGCAGGCTCGATCCCCAGTAGGGGGCCTGCAGAAGGCAGCCGATCAATGATTCTCTCTCATCATTGATGTTTCTCTCTCTCTCCTCTCCCTTCCTCTCTGAAATCAATAAAAATACATACTTTAAAAAATAAAATATAATAAAAAAATAAAAATGAAGGTGGCAGCTGAGAGTCCCTGCCTCTTGCTGGCCTCCGAAGCCCTGGGCTCAGAACAAACACTCAGGAAGGACATTTGTACCTGAACCGAGTGAGTGAAATGGAGTGCAATGTTCATGTGATTCCTTTCATTGAGGCAGTACAGTATGATATAATGCGGTATGGTTGAAAAACTTGCAAATCAAGAATAAGGTTGCCTGAGAAATATCATACTACCTTAGTCAATTAATTTGAATATCCTATGTCTCATAGTCGTCACCTGAAAATTGATGGTAGGAATATTTATATACTCTCTCCACTAGTGAAACCATGCATGAAAAAAGAGGGTCAAGAGCCAGAAAAGGAAACAAAAAGTTGATGTTACGTTAATAACACTAGAGCAATCATTATCTTTGGCAAAATGAGTGGAAAGACTTGAATTTGAACCCTATCTCAATGACATGATAATTGTGACCTTGAGCAAGCTTTATAGCCTAAATTTTGTTTCTTTAAAATGGGGAAAATAATAGTATTGATGGCAGGTTCTTGTGAGTTTTAAATTCACCAGTGTTGTCATCTCTTCCAAATTTATATTCCTAGATCAGGTTCCTTTCCTGTGCTCCAGATTCCAATATTCAGGTTTCAAGTTGACATCTCCATTTGAATACCAAACAGACAATTCAGAATCAAAAATCTCCAAAATGTAACCTTTGACCCCTAAACTCTATAAATACACATCATGCAATAACCTTTCATTTTCTTCCTCGTCTCAGTTACAAGCATCATCGCTCACCCGGGTGCTTAAGTCAAAGATGTCAGTTATCCTTGTCTTCACCTCCCACATAAAGCCACCTGCTTCGGGCTCTACGCAGCTCTGAAATGTGTCCTGAACCTGAGCCATGGCTACTGCTGCCTCCCAGATGCCAGCCACCACTCCCAGTAAGATCTTTGAAACTGCCTTGTAATTGATATCCTGATTATTACTATTTCCATGCCAGCTTCATATAACCAGGCAGTTACTGTTCATCAAATATCAATACGTTCCCTTAAATTTCTAAGCCTCAATTTAGTAAGGTTGGGGTCACCTCTAGACGACCTCTTCTCCTTGCAGTGACTCAGGGATCAGGCACCATCTGCTTTTGGTTATGCCTGTAAACACGTGGCCTCAGGGCACTACAGAGGAGAGGGAAGGATCAGCATAGACTTATGTGCACTCTGAATCAAAAGAGCTGCTTTTGCAAACATTCCATCTGTTAGAACGCAGGTGTGACCTCATTCCCAGCGTACGGCTTTTAGGGGCAGGGTAAGTCAAGGACAGCACTGAAGTCTGCTGAAGCCACGGACTTTGCATGAACCAGAAACAAACTCGTGTTGACTGAAGTCTCTGACCATAGCACAGTCTGCTTTATCCTGACACAGTCCATCCTTCCCCAGCAGGCAACTGACACTCAGAAACGTAAATGATTTCACAGACGTCCCTATCGGAACGGCTCCCTTTGCTCCCAGTGAGAGTGAGAGCATGGTCCTAAGCATGACCTACAGCGTTCCCGTGGTCTGACCTGCTGAGTTCGCTAAGAACGCCCTCCCTCCCTCCTCCTGGTTCTCTAAAACAGCCACCAGCCTTCTTGCTGCTTCCCGAACATTCCAACTCTCCTAGTCGAGCCTTTGTGCATGTTTTTCCTCTAGAAATGTTTTCCCTGGAAGCAGTCTGCACCGACGAGTCTGCTTCCTCCGGAGGGAACGCCGCTGCTCCCAGCAGGCTCCCCAAGAGCCCCCCATCGTCTTCTCCTGTTTCGTTTACAGTGTAACGACTGTGTGAACTGACCCAACTGACTTTATATAATTGCTAACCTTCTTATAAATGTGAGTTTGTCTCCCCTCACTAGAATATATGCTGCATAAGGACAGACTTGTGTGACCCATTTCAGCAGTACCCTGAGCTCTTATTAAAATGCCTGCCGCAGAGCAGGCACTCGGTAGAAGCTAGTGATTATGACTCTTATTATAGCAAATAATGCTCATACGCACGCCTGTCTCCACAGCTAATCCCAACAGGAGATCTGTCTCCATTCAGGCAGGTGGCTGGCGTGGGCCTGGAAGAATCCCAATGGGAGCTCATATGGAGCTGTCCCTCACCCAAAATTCAGAGAAGGTTCAGCTGAGAAGTGCAAGACTCCTCTGGCCCATTTTCACTTAAGAATCTGGGCAGCTGATCATTTGTCATGATTGGTTGAAAGATGTTACTTTTCCCCCTTTATTTTATTTTTCCCATCACCATTTACCATTTATCCCCACAACCTCTTCCACCTCCACCCGCCCCTGCCCCCGCAGTCAGCACTCTGCTGTCCGTGTCATGTAAACAAATAGTTTATGAAGTGATAGACCCAGGGATGGCACAGTTAAAGGAGAACAAGAGACCCCAGGGCCCCTGCCCCTCCGAGAGGGCTCGCGGCTGCCCGCATTGCCAGCCTACCAACCACACTGCTTTCTTTTTATATTTTATTTGTTGATTTGAGGGGGGGGGGGGGTGAGGAAGGGTGGGAGGGACAGAGAGATAGATCAATTTGTTGTTCCACTTGTTTATGCATTAATTGGTTGAATCTTGTATGTGACCTGGCTGGGATCGAAGCTAAAACCTTGGCATATCCAGATGACACTATACCCACTGAGCCACCCGGCCAGGGAACAACCACACATCTTGGCCATTTCAGTCCTAGGAGACTTTCATGGGGAAGGAACTTTACATATTAGTGACAAAAAATTATCCACAAAGATGATCATCAGGGAACTAAATATAATGGTACAAACAAAAAATGATACTTTAATATCCAATTATAGAGAATTGTTAAATAGTTATGAGATATAATATTATGCAGCATTAAAGTTATTATTAGAGATTATAAACACATGAGAAAATATCATGACTCTAAGTGTTAGGCAGTAATAATTAAGAGGGAAGGCCTGTGCTGCTGAAGAAATGTTTAGTCAGCAGAAACAGCTGGGGGAGGCCTGGGGCAAAGGACAGGAGAGAGGGGGGGTTCTGGGTGTCCACATCCTTACAGTTGCCAGAGAGAAGGGAGCCGAGAATAGACCAGAGGCCAACTAAACGGAGAGAAGTCTGGCTGAGTCCTAACTGCAGAAGCATCCCTCTGGTTGCCCTGGTTACAGGCCTCCTTCTCCCGGTAATGGTGTTATAAATGGGCCAAGCCCCATGCAAATGGAGTCCGCAGATAATAGAGGAGCAGAGCTGCTCGAGCAGGCTGGGGAGAATGGGGAAGGGTTGATGAGGAGACAAAGGTGACACAATAAGAAGCTTGCACAGCGTCCTCCTGAGGCCCGGCCCTCACTGGGCAGTTGGCGCCGTGCACAGGGCGAGGAAACCTCAGCTCCAACATGGTGCTGCTCAGCCTCCTCAGGGCTGTGGGGCCAGGACAAGTAAAAGGTGAGGAATTGAGATCCATCATTTTAAAAATAAAGGACAAATGATAAATACATATTCTTACTATAACCACATATATTTAATACTATACATACATATGTTATGGAATATGGGGATTTATAATAGATACAAAAGTTAATAATGATTTCTTTAAGGAATGAAATTATTGCTGATTTTTTTCTTTAGAATTCAATACAGTTTTAAAATTTTCTTATTAAGGCACAGTTCACCCCCATGTTCATTACAGCATTATTTGTAACTAGAGGCCCTGTGCATGACATTCGTGCATTGGGGGGTGGAGGGGTCACTCAGCCCGCCTGCGCCCTCTTGCAGTCCAGGACCCCTGAGGGGATGTCCGCCTGCCTGCTTAGGCCCGCTCCCCACAGGCAGACATCCCTGAGGGTCCTTAGCACTGCCACGGAGGCGAGAGAGACTCCAGCCACCGCCTCTGCGCTCACCAGCCGTGAGCCCGGCTTCTGGCTGAGCGGCGCTCCCCCTGTGGGAGCCACACTGACCACCAGGGGGCAGCTCCTGCGTTGAGCGTCTGCCCCCCTGGTGGTCAGTGTGTGTCATAGCTGTTTGGTCGATTTGCATATTAGGGTTTTATTATATAGGATAGTTAAAATATGGAAGCAACCTAGGTATCCATCAATAGATAATTGGATTTTTAAAAGATGTGAATACAATGGAATATAATGCAGCATTAAAAATGAATGAAATCTTACCATTTGTGACAGCATGGATGGCCCTAGAGGGTATTGGGCTAAATGAAATAAGTCAGATGAGAAAGACAAAGACGGTATGACTTCACAAACATGTGATCTAAAGAAAAACCAAACCAAACTAACATGACCAGACTGAGAAACAGGAAACTGACAGTTGCCAGAGAGAAGGGGCCGGGCGCACGCGTGAAAGGGGAAGGGGATGAGAAGTACAAACTTCCAGTTACAGACAGAAAGTGATGCATCTGACACTGTGCACGATGCGTGTGCCTTGCTTTTACAGCAAGAAAAATAAACTGATTGTAATGTGCCGTGCTTTTCGCAGGAAGGCGTGGTCTGGCTGAGAAGCCCAGGTGAGGTCTGCGACCAGCTGAAGGGAGTGGTCGCCCTCCCGCTCCAACCCACTCTGCCGCCGGACAGAAGCAGTCGGCCTTCCCACAGCAGCCTTCCTCTAATCCAGTCTTAATGAAGCTTGGAATAAACAAACTAGAGACAGAGTCAATGAGCTCCTTGAGTGTATTTTTTTTTAAATATATTTTTAAATTGATTTCAGAGAGGAAGGGAGAGGGAGAGGGAGATAGAAACATCAGTGACGAGAGAGAATCATTGATGGGCTGCCTCCTGCACGCCCCACACTGGAGATCGAGTCTGCAATCCAGGCATGTGACCTTGACCGGAATCGAACCCGGGGGACCCTTCAGTCTGATGCTCATCCCACTAAGTCAAACCGGCCAGGGCTGAATGTACCTTTCCGATCCTTGTCATCTGTACAGACTGGAGCACACACAGCCCAGCCCAGGCCTTTCTGATTGGAATTGCTGGGGCCAGCACTGGCCTGCGCTGCTCATGCTCCCACTGCACCGAGTCCCCACGTCCTGACCTGCGCCCACAGGGCAAAGATGGAGATGTGTCTGACTCCTTCTCCAAGGTCGTAAAGCCTTGGGGTGACTGTGCCATGGGGTCACCCTTCCTGGACCCGTCCTTCAGCGAAGGATGTTACTCTGCGGGACACTATCTGAACGCTTAGTCACATGTGATCTACATGTGCACTAACTTGTTGCATGAGCAGAAGTTTACAAGTGGAGATACAGCCACAGTAAATGACTCTTCATGTCTTGCCAGACTCGACAGATCAGATTACCATTAGGGAACACTTACACTTAGCCACTGTAAACTGCATTTGATATCTCATAGTTCGATTGATAACTTGGCATTTTTAACCGACTTCCTGTGAGGTCAGAATACACTCATTGTTTTCACCGTGTGCCAGGCTGAGGGGCTGAGTCCATGAGGCCTGGAGAAATGTCCACGCCGTTCTCACACGCTCAGCTGTGTTTGTCTTATTTTATTGTAAATTGTTAACAGGTAACTTTTCTGCTGTTCTTAAAACTCAGTATTACCATAATCTCATAATGGGCAAACAGGAGTGACAATACAATGTAGTTCACTGAAATCAAATAGAAACGTGGGCACTCACGCAGCCCACCTGGTTCTGAAACCCCGCTCTTCCTGGTGCCTCGTGCACACAGGGCCCCGGGTGCCTCAGACCGGGTCCAGTCCTCAGGAAGACAAGCAGAGAGATAAAAGTGTGTATAAGCAACTAGCAATTTGACAGGTTACACTGTGTAATCTACTCTAATTAAAAGAGGGAGGAGCTTCTATCTTGTGTGCCTTTATTTCATTTTATCTTCTTAGAAATTCATGTTTTTGTGCTTCTGAAAGTGGTGGAAAGTGAAGACAAGTCGTACTTTACTCTGGACAGTGGGGAGGCTCTGCGGGGTGAGAAGGGGCTCCGGGCAGCAGGCACCGCCGGGCCCAGGCCCACCATCAGGCTGGGGAGGGGGCTACAAGGCGCATTAGGTCAGACAGCATCAGTCCGTGTGTAGGCAGAGAAAGAAGAGCTGTGGAATGCGTGGTGGCCCTGGAACCGAAGGCCGGGCGCTGTAGCCTGAGGGCAGGTGGCCTGCTGCAGGGAGCAGTTCTAAGCTTCAGCTAACTGGCTGGACAGCTCGACAGCCCGCAGTCAGCCCTGATACCTCACCATTCGGTGGGAGCCAGGAGGAAGTGTCCTGGACAGCCTCCCCTGAGGACTAGGGACGGGGACGGGGACGGGGTGGGGAAGGACCTCACAGCAACTCCCACAGTCTCCTCTGCGCCTGTCCCTGGACGGCTGACATTCAGAGCTGCCTCCGCATGGGTCCGGGTTCGCCCGTCCTACTGGTCACGGCAGGCAGGGCCCCAGATCCCGGGCGAGGGCACTCGCAGGGCAAGAGCCCGAGGGGCGTGATGTGTTGAGGCCAGAATGCAGCTCCTCGCCGTCCCACTGCCTCCCATGGCTGCTTCCAGGATCAACTATCTTCGCGAACCTATAGTACCTGCCGGGGCCCGCGGGCCGCTCCTGAGAGGCGGGACAGGCTGCTGGGGTCCCACCGCTCACTAGCAATGTGACCTGGGACAAGCTACTTAACCCCAGGAGCCTCCATGTCCTCACTTACGAGCCGTAGATGACGGCGGCACTGGCCTCCGGGACCGTGGCAGGACCCAGGGAAGGGCGCCTAGCGGGCTGGGACACTAGCAGCACTGAAGCTGCTCACAGTGCTGCCCGTCGTCCCGTCACCGTCTTGGACACTGAATGCTTCACGCACCGCACACACGACAAGTGCTGTGATTAACCCTCAGCAAGGCCAACTCCAATGTGAGTCCCTGCCCCAGCGCCAGTTCTTCCCGCAAAGCGCCGTGACCTCCACAGAGGCACGTCGTCTGCCCACTAGCTGAATGTCGGTCAAGGTCAGCGAGCATCCAGTGTCCTTCCTACCCTCTGCCGCCCTGGCGGTCCCTGCCCGACAGCCCAGTCTGAGGGACCCGCTGCTGGCATCCTTGCAGCCCCCGGGGGGTCCGTCCGGCAGCTGCATGCTTCTGTCCACAGCCCATCTGCAGCCTTGCCCGCCGGTGCCCGCTGCACCCTCGCTGCGAAGGAGCGCACTGTGCTCCTGTGTGTCAGGAAGCCCCGAGTTTCCTGACTGATCACCCCACACAAGCAACTTGATGGCCGGAGAGGCCGTCTCCTGGGGAGGCGATTTGCACCATGATCGAGAAATAACCTTTCACCCAGCCCATAACGGGCGTGGAGAAACAAATTACGTGAAGGCAAAAGGATGCGTCTTTGAAACAGAATACCGATCTGCATAATGATGCACATATAAGAGTTTTCATTTCCAAAGGAGACTCATTTTAAGATGAGCTGGGAATGTATTTTCTCTCCTGTTCCAAGTCTGTGACGTGCAGCCCTGGGCATCAACCCCAGCTGCTTAGTGGTGACATGTTAAACTTCACACAGCAAAGTCTTCCACTCAGAGGGCAGCCTGCCCTGCCAGGTGAAGACGGGCCCCACAGCGGGCACCTGGGGACCTGTCCTCCTCCCAGGCACCCCTCCCGGCCCCAGGCCCCAGCCTGCTCAGTGGGACCCACGACGGAACCCTTCCTGGTTTTGGGCGCCCACCAGTGGCCAGCGTGCAGCTTGCTCACCTCCTGGGAGGTGGTGTCACAACAGGAAGACTGGGGTGGGCCGTCCCTGTCTGGCTCAAGTTAGTTCAGCCAAAATGAGAAACATGGAAAGTGTTGATCCTCAACTGTTTTTTCCATATACAGAAGGTGATTTTATATGACTCTGCTTAGTAAATGCCTACATGTGGTAAGCATGCAATAGATTTCAGGTGGTATTATTATTATTAATTACATCATTTGAGCAAATCAGCTGTAAATGGAGACAGTACCACCTATTTCTCAGGTTTGGGGGAGAATTATATGAAATTACTAGAGGCCCGGTGCACGAAATTCGTGCACAGGTAGGGTCCCTAGGCCTGGCCGGAGATCAGGGACGATCTGTGGGGCGACCAGCAGGGTGACCGGGGGCCCCTGCTGGCACCTGCCTTGGCTAGCCTGGGGTCTGCAGGCTGGGGGCAGCTCCTGCGTTGAGTGTTCTGCCCCCTGGTGGTCAGTGCACGTCATAGTAACCAGTCGTTTCACTGGTCGTTCCACCATTCAGTCGATTTGCATATTAGGCTTTATTATATAGGATAGGAGATAATGTGCTTAGCACTCTGCCTGACACATCAGCCACTTTGTCAATTTGGGGTGTGCCCCATTTGGGGTTTGCTGCCTGGAGAATGGGATTAGCAGCCCCCAGAAGTCCCCTGATATCCCCCACAAGGAGCTCCAGGAGGTGCGAGCTATGCTGGACTTCCACGGTGGTGGCTATCCATGGCTGCAGCAATGGGAGGGTCGCAGGCCTGATGAAACCCCAGGCCAGGGAAAGATGTGTTTCGTGGGTCCCAGACCGCAGCAGGCGCACCAAAGCCCACCCGCGGCCGCGAGGTTCCCAGGGAGAGGCAGGCGGGGGCCCTGCAGTAACACAGCATGCTTGCCCACTGCCCACTCTCGCCCACGAGACATGGCTCCAGCCCAGTGACAACCTGAAGTTCAAGTTTCTGGCTCTGGGACCCTTAATGAATTCTTGGCCAATTCTTCAAAAGATAGAGAGACTCTGAGCTCAGCTCAGCAAATAAAAAGGACCTTTCCCTGGGTATCCCGGGAGGACAGCACGGCCACCCCCAGCTCAGGCCCCTGCCTACCTATTCCCGCTCTGCTCTCAAGGGTGCCGGTGGCCAATTTCTCAGTTCTCATGGGGACTCGAGAAGCTGGGGCGCTAGCTGCTGATCACAGACCCGAACCGGTCACGAACGGTCTTCTCTTCGTGCTGTAGGCCTCACCCCCAAACCACAGGAAGCAGCTCACAGCCCAGGACCTGTAGGCGGAATTGACTCCTGTTCTTTCCAGGGTTTGATCATCATCCATCACACAGTCTCTGAGTCCTTCCTAGGCAGGGGCCGTGCTGGGGCTGGATGCCCACAGCAGGTAGAGGTGACGCACACACATTGGCCACCACATGGTGGGGCGCTGGCAAGAGCAGGCACAGAAGAACTGAGCCTGGGGCCCCGGAGGCAGCCTTCAATATCACAGAGGGAAGAGCTTCAATCCACATGCCAAGGTCCTTCTGCCCACCAGACATTCCCACACTCCCCCTGCCCCCCACGCTCTCCCCACACCTTCCCCGCTCCCCCCACATTCCTCCCCACACTCCTCCCACTCCCCATGCTGCCCCACACTCCCCCTGCCCCCCATGCTCCTCCCAGCTCTCCAAGCTCCTCTCACACTCGCCCACGCTCCCCCTGCCCCCCACACGCACCCCCTGCTCCCCACACGCCCCCCTGCTCCCCCCACATTCCTCCCCACACTCCTCCCACTCCCCATGCTGCCCCACACTCCCCTTGCCCCGCCACGCTCCCCCCCAGATCTCCAAGCTCCTCTCACACTCCCCCTATGCTCCCCCTGCTCTCCCCCTGCTCCCCACATGCTCCCCCTTCTCCCCACACGCACCCCCTGCTCCCCACACGCACCCCCTGCTCCCCCCTAGGAGTCCCACTCAGCAGCTCACTGAGGGTGGCAGAGGCTGCAGCTCGGAGCGCAGGGAGCACAGCAATGCCTAGGACTAGGAGAGGAAGCATGCTGCAGCCACTTGCAATGTGGTTTGTTCCTCTCCAAAGTGTGGAAAACACTTGAAAGCCTTTCCAAATAGCTTGCGCATCTGCTGAGCGAGCAAATGCCCCCACTCGCTCCACCCACACTCCGCCGCCAGCCGCGCGTGTTGAGCGCTGGCAGTTAGGTGTGTAACTTGGCAGCAGCAGCACGTTCCTCAGTGGAAGGCCCGGGCTGGGCGGTCTTCCCCACCGCGCTCTGGGTGCCGAAATGCCGTGGGTGCTAATTGGATTTGACATAATTACTTCTCCAGATGACCTCGGACTCTCCCTTGTTCTGGAAGGACTCACCCTCAGGGCCTCCCATTTCCTGGTCTACATGAGATTTCAGAGAAGGTAACTTCTAATAGCACAGTCCCTAGTGCACACTTTAATGCAGCCTTCCTCTGTCACCGCCGTTGGCTGGGCAAGTCCCGCTGAATTAGAACCCTCCTGGGGTGACCACTAGCTCCCTGAGCCGGCCACACCCCGTCTGCCTGGACACAGGCCTCCAGACCGCCTCCAGGCGCTTCCTCCGTCCCAGCGGAGCCCTGGACTCCTCCTGCACCGGGAGCGAGCCGGACGGATGATGCTCCCTTCCTGCTGACCCAGATAAATGGTGCCTGGGCTCTGCCAGGGAGAGGGGAGGGAGCGGGGAGGGTTGTGAAGTGCAGGAGAGTCAGGATGGGGCTGGGGAGGAGGCACACGGGGGTGGGGGGAGGGCGTGCCTGTATGTACAGGTGAGTTCCCAGGTGCCTACCATGCATTAGCTCCCGGATAAGCAGGCTGAGCCAGGAGACAGCGAGGCCACCCCCTCTAACACAGACCTCTGAAAACCTCACAGGAGGCAGGGGCCCTAGTCCTGGTCCCTTGGTCAGGGACTGAGTCAGAGGCTCCCTGCAGCCCAACCCCATGCCTCTGGGCTCCTGCCCCGCACTCTGGGGTCCAGTCCTTGAAAGAAAGGATGCTTTGGCCATCTGCCTGAGGGTGCCCAAGGAGATCACGTTCCCAGCCACAGGTCCTCTTCTGAAGAGGAGACGCAGGATGCAATTTCTTTGAGAGGCTGTGAGAGAGAGGGCACGGGGCCTTCTCCCTCCCCCTCGGAAGGCTCCTCTCCTGAGGCCTGATGCTGCATTTCCCCTTGTGTGAAGCATGAGACTTGGCGGGAAAGTTGCAAGAAGGACATTCTGAGAAAATGGGAGTGTGGAAGGCCGCCTGCCCTGTTTATCGGAATTCCGACTTAGGGGAGTGCTGAGGGTGGCGCCCCTAATTATTCCCTGACCTTTCCAAACAAGTCTGTGCATGAGCAGACCCCTGGTGTTGACTGGCATCCTTGTGCTCAGTCCCTGGATGCCCTTGCCTAGAGGACAATGTACACATATGTCCTCCCGAGACTCCTCACCCTGCTGATTGCATCCAAACACAAGAATTCCAATGCAGGCTAAGGAGGCGGTAATCGGCCCCTTCACCCTCTCCCCCCCAGGGAACCGGTCGGAGTAATCTGTCCATCCCACTCAGGGGCTGCTGGTCAGCCCAGCACCCCAGCACCTCAGCAGCCCCGCCGCAGCCCCGCCCACCACCTCTGGTCCACCCCTGCCGCCTGCCTCACAGCCTTCCCAGGTGCCAGGCCAGTGACCCAACGCACCTTGGGGAGCAAACTCCAAGCGACCAAACCCGCAGACATCACCAGCAGGGGTCTTCCTTATAAGGCCGCTTACCGCCCTCACTGGAAATGGGCCCACGAGCATCCGGGGAGGATTGGGCACCCATAGTTTTGCACAGCACCCTCCGCACCCGTGGGAACCGTGGGAATTCAGAAGGACCGACTGTCTACCATCCGCTAGCTGCAGCAGACCTCTGCGTTTGGGGTTAATGGGTGTTATTACAGGCGGGGTATGCGATCCCTCGTGCCCACATGCAGTGCTGCCTCTCCACTCCCCTTGGGTGCCGTCACGTGATCTGAGCTGCTCGGGAAGGTATTTCATCTCTATGCGGGCGGCAGAGGAGGACACAGGCACCGTCCCGGGTACAGAGGAGGACACAGGCACCATCCCGGGCAAGAGGAGGACACAGGCACCGTCCCGGGCACAGAGGAGGACACAGGCACCGTCCCGGGCACAGAGGAGGACACAGGCACCGTCCCGGGCACAGAGGAGGACACAGGCACCGTCCCGGGCACAGAGGAGGACACAGGCACCGTCCCGGGCACAGAGGAGGACACAGGCACCGTCCCGGGTACAGAGGAGGACACAGGCACCGTCCCGGGCACAGAGGAGGACACAGGCACCATCCCCGGCACAGAGGAGGACACAGGCACCGTCCTGGGCACAGAGGAGGACACAGGCACCGTCCCCGGCACAGAGGAGGACACAGGCACCGTCCCCGGCACAGAGGAGGACACAGGCACCGTCCCGGGTACAGAGGAGGACACAGGCACCATCCCGGGCAAGAGGAGGACACAGGCACCGTCCCAGAAGACGCACGCACGTGGCCTGAATACCACGCACCTTACAGAGGAGCCGGAGAAGCCGGGCCTGCGAGGCTCCACAGCGCTCCCTATAAAGCCAGGCACGGCCTCTCCCGCACAGCCCAGCGGCCCAGGAGCAGGGCGGCAAGGGGGACCAGAGGTGATGGGACGCTCAATGGATGCTTCCCAGGCAAAGGGCGGCCAGTGCAGCCGTGAGACCCCAGCCTGCCCTCTGGGCCCTTCCCACCACGCGGGGTCCGTGGGAGGGCAGCAGAGTCCCGCAGGGTTAGCCACGGGGCGCTCTCCCACCCCTGCCCGCACCGCCCGTTTTGGCAGCATTCACAAGCTCCTCACACCCTACAGGGCAGCCCGGAAAGCCCCGGTGAAAGGCTTCCCCACCCCTCAGAGCAGCCTTCTGTGAAGAAACAGCCACCTGGGGGCTGCGGGGGGTCCGCAGGCCCCGAGGGTCCAGAGCAAACTAGGGCCCGGGACAGGCCCGGTAGCCACAGGAGATGAATGTTCGACACCCTGACAGCACATTGGCCTTCACGCCACAATCTACCCTAAGCTAGTGCACCTGTGTCCGCCAGGGGCTCCTCGCCACCCACGGCCACTCCACCCGGGAAAAGCTGCTGCAGTTCGCTCTGCTCTGAGCTCGCACTTCCGGTCCGTCAGCCAGAGCGTGGACCCAAGCTCAAGGGAAAGAGAAGAGGAAAGCTGACAGCAAAAATCGGGGTCATTAACAGAACTGCGTGTCTGCGGCCGAGCCCTCTGTGGTTCTGAACCACGCAGGGGTTAAAACAGCGGAATTTGTCTAGGTCCGTGGGGACAGAGCAGGTGGCTGACGGCCGCTTTCAGGGTGGCCCGGCATCGCTGTGCCTGCCATGCATTTACCGCTTCTGCCATTCCAGGGGCTGCACAAAGAACGGCACAAGTCACTTGGTTCTCAGAAAAACCCCACTGTGTGTGCTATCAAGCTGACGAATCTGCGGCTCAGAGTTGAACAGTTCGATCGGGGTCACATCGCAATGAAACGGGGCCTGGTGCCAGCCTCCAAATCGCTGTGGCAACCCCAGGAGGGTGGGAAGTCACCGGCCACCCCGGCAGAAGACTTAACGGAAGGGAGTGAGTCAGGCTTAGGGCCCCTGTGAAATTTGCACAGGTGAGAAAGTGAACTGAAATCAATAAGCCCAATGTTCCACTCAGGCGCCCTCCAGCAGCGCCTCTCTTACCTCTGCTGCTGTTGGAACCGCTACTAGACATCTGGGAGGCTACGTTTCCTATGTCTGGTCTGAGTTTAGGGGGACCCGTTCCTTGGGTCCACCGTCACTTCTGTGCATAGCCACCTTATTGTCACCTGTCCCAGGGGCCGCCCAGGATTCCTCTTAGCCACCTGTGCCGCCTCACCTGGCCTCACACCTCCAAGCGCACAGGTAAGATTCTGTCGGGCAGTCTGTGTCCTGCAGCCCCTGGCCCCGGAAATGCATGGCAGTGAAAGGGAAACAAGATTTAAAATAAACCAAGTCAAGAAGGATCTCTTACCCTCTGAGACGTCATGTTGAGAACTGGTGGGTATCATGCTAAGTGAGATTAGCCAGTCAGAGACCGGCAAATACCACATGACCTCCCCTGTGTGTGCAATCCATGACCAATGTAAACTGACGAACAAAAGAGATCCAGAGACACAGAAGGCTACTCAGAGGGAAGCAAGGGAGGGCCAGTGAGTGGGTGGGAGGTAATCAACCAAAGACCTTGTATGCAAATGTGCATAACCCATGGACACAGACAGTGGGGGGTGAAGCCTGGGGTGGGCCGGAGGCGATATAGAAAAGGTCAAGGCAGGGAAGGGGACATACCTAATACTTTCAAAAATAAAGATTTTTTTAAATAATAAAATAAACCAGGTCAGAAGCCAGCCATGGAAAAATCCTCCAAATCTTACAACTCACCTAGAAAAGCCCAAATTTGACAATAATTTTACATTTACAAGACCTTCACAATGATGAGAAGCTGAATAAAACCTTTTTAACAACTACTAATAAAAAACTTTTAATTAACCACACCAAAGGAAAGATTTAATTATCTTCCTAGTCTCACTATCGAAAATAAAATTCAAAAAGGCCATCATGTGAAAGAAGGTCAAACAGTCGCCAAAGAAAGGTGGGGTGGGGGGGGAATCACAGCACTGTGTGGATGCGTGCAGATGTGTGTGCACGACGTTGTTGTATTTGCCAGCATTTCCATGTAGTTTTGGAAATTGCCATTTATTGATTTGTTTTATGATTTATATTATCAGTAAGTAAATATTCACTTTCATGCCTGATTTTACACTCACACTTTCATGTTCTTTCTTTTAAAAAGCCCCCTGCCATTGCCTGCACGCCACACCGCAATCTCTCAACCTGGGCCCGCCTGCCTGCAAAACACAGGGAGGCCACAGCCCCGCCCCCGCTTCCTGCAGTCAGGCCCACAGGGATGCCGGGCAGCCCCTCGGTTGCAGTTTCCCTACCATGAACTTTGGACCTCGGAGAGCTGGGCCCCAGGATGGGGCCTTCATCTTACTGTAAGGGTTGTAACCGATGATGCCTGCTCCACTCTGCCCTCTAGGAAATGTGCAGCCAAATGTGTGTGCAATTGCACTAAATCGCACTCACACTCCTGGTCCTCCTCCCAGATTAATTTCTCGTCCTTCATTCTCTAGACTCTAATTCCAACAGGGAGCTTTTAAATCATTTTTGTTGTCTTTAGCTGCTCCAAATTATTTATTGAATCAGATTCATCAAAAATGCAAATACATTAACCTTTTGCACTCGGGTGTCGAGTGACTCGACACGGTTAGCATTAAATCCCGAGTAGAATAAAGGAATCGAGAAATAAGCAAGTGAGTGCAAAGGGTTAAAAAGCATATCACTGTACAAGCATATTTACTTTTATAAGGGGAAATAAACTTTATATAAAACTGCATAGACAGACCAACAGGACCCAGAAGGCCCGAGTTGCTCACATTTTGCTGGAGTTTCTGGGTAATTGTTCACATGCCCATTGTCAGGGTTTGTTGGGAGGGCTGGGAGAGGCTGAGGAGCCAGGGAAGGAGGGCTGCCTCCTAGGAACTCCGCGGGCTGGGCTGCTGGCCCTGTCCTCGCCTGCATGCTCTCCTTTCCCAGCGGGCCCTGTGCTCCGGCCGCAGCAGGCCCCCCAGAGCAGCAGGCTCTGAGCTGCTGTGGAGCTCTGGCTGCCCGTGGCGGCGCGGGGCTGTGAGTGCAGCCGCCGTGAAGGCTCTAGACACGCACCATGAGTGGCTTTTTGTAGGAGAACCCTGTTGCCCAGGGAAGTAACGTGAAGACCTGGCAAGCAGGTGACGGGGTAAGAAGCGCAGAACAATACCCAACAGAACAGACTGCACACACCAGCGCCTGGACGGAGGCTCAGCGCCTGCTTGGGACTCTCAGGTCAAATCCACTGAGTCGGGATGAAAGTGAGAATGTTTTCCCTGGACCAAACCCTGGGAAAGTACAGAAAATATGAACTGTTCATGAATGGTGTTGGGACAGCTGGGGACCAAAAACTACAGTAACGTACCTGTAAAAAGAATCAAGAAGTCCTGTCTGATATGAAATTACAGCAAGAATAACGGCAGGAGGGACCCGGGGTTAAGGTCTTTAGGTCCTTATCTGTGTGCAGGTCGTTTAAAGAGTGACATGTAGGAAACTAGCCGTAGGCAAGAAGCAAGAACTAAACACACAGGAGCTGCCCTCTTCCTGGGAGGGGTGGAGGGGAGCACATTCACTATATACGTTATTCGTACTTAACATTTTTAACATGAATATATTATGTAATCAAATAACTTGCAAATTGAAAAAGTCTAGCCTAATGGATTTAAAAGTGGTACTTGCCCGAGTTCCATACCATCAGAAAAACGGTCAAACGCTTTTGGTGGGGTATTGTCAGCAAGGTGCCCACTTAGAAGCCGAGGACCAAAAGGTGTGGCCCCCTGACCTTGACACTAACCTTCACATTTCCATCCAAATCACTTGACACCCTGGGCCTTGAATGTGGAGGAAACTGTGGCAAGGCCTCTGCAGCTCTGAGGGAGGGCTGTGCATTTCAGCAAGCAGTGCTTGATGCTATAGGTCCAAGAACAAGCACTTAATGTGTGTGTAGGAAGTCAAATCACTCCTCACACAATCCTGTCTTACACGCAGGAAAAGTGAGGCCAAGGTCAATTCCATGATTTCTTCAACAAAAGACAACAGGCAAGTGAAAAAAGGTAAAATATAAAAGGTTAATAAATAAGAAAAACTAAGATGGCGGCATAGGTAAACACCTAAACTGCTGTCTGGCACAACAATTTCAAAACTAAAACTAAAGACAGCATGGACATCATCCAGAACCACAGGAAAGCTGGCTGAGTGGAAATTCTACATCTAGAAGGAAAGAGGAAAGCACACGGAGAATCAGAGGAACTGCAAAGGACTGAGGTACGGAGACACGCGCACAGAGAGGAAGGGCGGCTGAGTGCCTGGCTGGCTTTCTCTGGTGGGAGAGGGAAGGAAGCCCCCGACTGCACTGAACCCCAGTTCCGGGCAAAACCCCATGGACCCAGGCTCATACGGGGGGAGTCTGGACTGTCAGGTAGAGAGAAAGGCACATGAAGACTCGGAGACTCGACTTGGGGAAGCCGCGGCGGGCAGGGGTCTGGAGGTGCGCACTCACGTGAGTGCACGCAGAGAAGACTGACTGCAGAGGTTGCCACTAGCTCTCCCTAGTGGAAGGGAGTCGGAAGCTCCTGACTGCACTGAACCCCAGTTCCAACTGCACTGAACCCCAGTTCCGGGCGAGCCTGGGGGAATCTGGACTGTCAGGTGGAAACTCAGGGGAGCCGCGGAAGGCAGAGGTCTGGAGGCGCGTGCACAAGGGCAGGGCTGACGGGAAGCCAAGACTGTCTGCTCAGCCCTGAGACTCAGCCCCATCCAAGCTGAGCACAGAGGCTTTTGCAATTTTGCAAGTCTGGTCCTATAAGGCTGTCTCCAGCACAGGTGCCCCGGCGTAGACACAGTTGATATACATAGGCAATTGGCCTGGCGGTCAATTCCTCCCAGTGATACCAACAACAATCAAGACTTAACTACAACAAGGCTGTACACACAGTCCACAAAGGGGTGTACCAAGAGTGTCCACCTCAGGTGACTGGGGAGGCTGAGCCACTGGGCCATATAGGACACCTAGCACACAAAGTCACTCTATCAACTCAGGGAAGCAGTGAAAATGCGGAGACAAAGAAACAGATCACAAATGAAAAAAATGGAGGAAAACAAACGACTGGATATAGAGTTCAAAACCACGGTTATAAGGTTTTTCAAGAATTTCCTAGAAAAGGCCGATAAATTTAGCCAGACCCTCGAGGATATGAAAAAGGACCAACTAGAAATTAAACATACACTAACTGAAATAAAAAATATTATACAGAGACCCAACAGCAGAGTAGAGGAATGCAAGAATCAAGTCAAAGATTTGAAATACAAAGAAGCAAAAAACACTCAACCGGAAAAGAAAAAAGAATCCAAAAAATTGAAGATAGTATGAGGATCCTCTGGGACAACTTTAAGCATATCAACATCAGAATTATGGGGGTGCCAGAAGAAGAGAGAGAGCAAGATACTGAAAACCTATTTGAAGAAATAATGACTGAAAACTTCCCTCACCTGGTGAAAGAAATAGACTTACAAGTCCAGGAAGCGCACAGAACCCCAAACAAAAGGAATCCAAAGAGGACCACACCAAGACACATCATAATTAAAATGCCAAGGGCAAAAGACAAAGAGAGAATATTAAAAGCAGCAAGAGAAAAACAGTTAATTACCTACAAGGGAGCACCCATATGATTGTCAGCTGATTTCTCAACAGAAACTATGCAGGCCAGACGTGAGTGGCAAGAAATATTCAAAGTGATGAATAGCAAGAATCTACAGCCAAGATTACTCTACCCAGAAAAGCTATCATTCAGAATTGAAGGTCAGATAAAGAGCTCCACAGATAAGAGAAAGCTAAAGGAGTTCATCACCGCCAAACCAGGATTATATGAAATGCTTAAAGGTATTCTTTAAGAAGAGGAAGAAGAAGAAATAAGTAAAGATAAAAATTATGAACAACAAATACATATCTATCAACAAGTGAACCCAAAAATCAAGTGAATTAAAAATCTGATGAACAGAATAAACTGGTGAATATAATAGAATCAGGGGCATAGAAAGGGAGTGGACTGACAATTCTCAGGGGGAAAGGGGTGTGGGGGGTGCAGGAAGAGACTGGACAAAAATCGTGGACAGCGGGGGGGAGGTAAGGGCAGAGGGTGGGGTGGGAACCGGGTAGAGGGGAGCTATAGGGGGAAAAAGGAGAAACTATTGTAATAATCTGAACGATAAAGATTTATTAAATTTAAAAATAAATAAATAAATAGGAAATGCTCCCACCTCCCTCCACGTGTGAGGAAAATAGAAATGAGCAACTCCACCACAGGGCCAGGCCAGGCCAGGCCCCGGGGGCAGAGCTGGGGGCCTGTGCGGGGACACGCACAGCAGGGGGCTCAGGCCCCGCACTGGGTCCCGCAGGCAAACGAGCCAGGATGCAGGTGACCAGTGCCCACAGGCCTCCCAAAGCAGAGCAGGTGGGCCTGCCAAGTCCAAGGCTCTGTGAACTGGAAGCCAGACTGGGCAGAGGAGGAGGCAGGACGAGGCTAACAGCCGCGCTGAGCAGAGCCCAGCATCTGGGGTGCACTGCCCCAGCCCTGGCCCCTGCACGGCCTGCTCAGGAGTCCGGGGGCAAGGTGAGGAGAGCCGTCAGGGTGAGACCCCCGCGAAGAAAGCACGTTTGTCTCCTTTAGCTACACTGGGTGGGGGTGCAGGGAGCTAAAATGGATAAAAACAAACACACTTGACACCCTGTGTCAGTAAAATTCATCTGTCCCCTGTGGCCGGGAGGGCCTGTCCTACTGTCTGTCCCGCCTTCAGCACAGCACCAGGCGGCATGGCCGCTCCTCTCCCCTCAGCTCTGCCAGCCCCGAGCAGCCGGAGCCCGGAGCCCGGCCGGGGATGCAGATGTGGGCAGGCGAGGGCAGCGCCCAGCTCCCTCTGCCCGGCCCCTCGATGCTCCCAGCCACAATCTTGCCATCGGGCTTTCCCCACTCTGACCTGCTGTCCACCCACAGATGCTCACCCCGGGACGTGCCCTGCATCTGTCACAGCGGTGGACCCCAAACTCTGCGAGCACCACAGGTCCTTGGGCGTTTTAAGGAATGGACGCCGGCTCCCGCCCCAGGTTGAGGGTGGACCTGGGCGCGGGGACGGGGAGTTCCTGGGGACTTGCTCTATTGCTGTGGACTTTCCCTCTGGAGTTCTCCTCGTCCATCTTCGGGAGATTACAACCCAATGGAAAGGCTGCGGGGTCCTTACAGCTGCTAAGACCAGTTACGTGCCTCACCCACCAGAGACCTCCCGATTGTCCCAGGCTCCGGTGGGGAGACAGCCGACCCAGGTTGGCGGCGACAGTCCTGCCTCCCAGAAGCCCCTGGGTGGGTCCCGGGCAAATCAGGAGGCTCAGTCGCCACCGCTCAGGACGCCCCCTCGCTCAGCGGGGCCTCATGAGACAATCCGGGGGCAGAAGCTCACCCCTAGCTGGTATCATGAGGAAGACACTGAGGCAGACAGCGTCCACACCCCAAGTACGTTTCCACCACCTGTTCTCTCTGGGCTCACTCATCTCACCAGTTCTGGGGTGCCTAGGGGCCAGGGTCCATGTTGCCCCGGGCTCTGCAGGAAGCGGCCACCCCATGGAATGTCAGGATGGGCACACAGAGGCAGGAGCAGAAGACAGCGGCTCAGGCCTCACTGGAGGAAGGGGCTCCGAGGAGGGAGCACCCGCCCTGGCAGGAGCCAGAGGGCAGCGGTGAGCTGGGGCTCCGGGTGAGCCCAGCTGTGAGCAGGAGGGAACCCCGCGGGGGTGGGAAGCAGGGCAGGGAGTGACGGGGCGAGCAGGCGGCTGTGTGAGGTCAGGGAGGGGATGCAGGATTACCGTGACCAGGTGACTCCACGCCCAGCCTGTCAAGAACTATGTGGTCTTCACACACACACACACACACGCACACACATGCACACACGCGCACACACACGCGCGCGCGCGCGCACTCCCCGTGGCACTCCTCTGCGCTGCGCTGGGATGCTGTGATGAGCAAGCAGGTGTGGCTCCCGCCCTTGAGGCACGTGCCCATGGTGGGAGGGCCCGGGAGAGGGAACTCGGGGCTCGGGCACAGGTGCATCACGGGGCTGCGCAGAGGTTTGGGATTTTAACTTACAGTCAATAGAAACCGAGGATTCTCAGCAGAAAAAAAAAGTCCTCAGCAAGGAACTTCAGAAACACCGGGTGACGACGGACACAAAGGCACCCGCTGGCCTGAGGAGGGACCGAGAAGGGGCGGGGCACCCGGAGGCAGCACATCCAGATGTGAGGGGGAGGCAGCCCGAGGGCCTGAGGAGGACCCACTGTGAAGCAGAGTCCGAGATGCTTTAAGTTGTAATTTTCCAAAATATTTTCAGTGACGCAAAATACCCACCTCTCTTCCTGTGCACGTAACCAGGTTGCTGTTGGAGGGAAACGGGTGGGGAATGCACACGTTCCCGCGAGGGCACTGGCAGCGCGGCCCGCCCAGGCGGCCTGGGCTCGGGGCTGGTGTTCCGCCTCCCTGAAGGCCTCCAAGTTATCTCATAAAACACAGCAAAGGAAACAAGGCCCGATTTCTGCTGCCCGCCTCCCTATGCCGGAAAAGCACAGCTGCTGGCGGAGAAATCTTTCTCTTGGTGGCACTCGGTGCTCCTGCCAGCGGCTCTGCCACGGCCACGGCCATGGCCAGGCACTTGCTCTGTGCTGCCCGTGCTCCCAGCACCCCTCCCAGGCGTTTCAGGAAAACAGACCAGCAGGCCAGTGGCCTCCTCTGCCAATCCAAAAGACAGGCCAGCCCTGCTTCTCCGTTCCGAAGAAGCATGAGGAACGCCAGAAAGGTGGGACAGTACGTGGCGGCGGCCTCCCTCTGAATGCACGGACGCGGCCAGGAGAGCACCCTCAGTGCCGGCCAGGAGAGCACCCTCAGTGCCGGCCAGGAGAGCACCCTCAGTGCGGCCAGGAGAGCACCCTCAGTGCGGCCAGGAGAGCACCCTCAGTGCGGCCAGGAGAGCACCCTCAGTGCGGCCAGGAGAGCACCCTCAGTGCGGCCAGGAGAGCACCCTCAGTGCGGCCAGGAGAGCACCCTCAGTGCGGCCAGGAGAGCACCCTCAGTGCGGCCAGGAGAGCACCCTCAGTGCGGCCAGGAGAGCACCCTCAGTGCGGCCAGGAGAGCACCCTCAGTGCGGCCAGGAGAGCACCCTCAGTGCGGCCAGGAGAGCACCCTCAGTGCGGCCAGGAGAGCACCCTCAGTGCGGCCAGGAGAGCACCCTCAGTGCGGCCAGGAGAGCACCCTCAGTGCGGCCAGGAGAGCACCCTCAGTGCGGCCAGGAGAGCACCCTCAGTGCGGCCAGGAGAGCACCCTCAGTGCGGCCAGGAGAGCACCCTCAGTGCGGCCAGGAGAGCACCCTAAGGGCCGGCCAGGAGAGCACCCTCAGTGCCGGCCAGGAGAGCACCCTTAGTGCGGCCAGGAGAGCACCCTCAGTGCGGCCAGGAGAGCACCCTAAGGGCCGGCCAGGAGAGCACCCTCAGTGCGGCCAGGAGAGCACCCTCAGTGCCGGCCAGGAGAGCACCCTCAGTGCGGCCAGGAGAGCACCCTCAGTGCAGCCAGGAGAGCACCCTCAGTGCGGCCAGGAGAGCACCCTAAGGGCCGGCAAGGAGAGCACCCTCAGTGCGGCCAGGAGAGCACCCTCAGTGCCGGCCAGGAGAGCACCCTCAGTGCGGCCAGGAGAGCACCCTCAGTGCCGGCCAGGAGAGCACCCTCAGTGCGGCCAGGAGAGCACCCTCAGTGCGGCCAGGAGAGCACCCTCAGTGCGGCCAGGAGAGCACCCTCAGTGCGGCCAGGAGAGCACCCTAAGGGCCGGCCAGGAGAGCACCCTCAGTGCGGCCAGGAGAGCACCCTCAGTGCGGCCAGGAGAGCACCCTAAGCGCCTCTAGGGCATCTCTGCGACCTGCGACCTGCGAGGCCTGAGGGCTGTGGGGATCTGGGCGCAGCAGCTGCAGATGCTCTGGGAGGCGCAGGGCAGTGGAGGGGGAGGGCGGGCGGCTTCGCTGACACCCAGATGTCAGGAAGGTGGGCTCTGCCTGAGACCTGCTTGGCCTTGCACACTAGGCTGCGGGATGATGCAAGATGCCCGTCAGGGATGGGAAGTGGGGCAGCCAGGGCAGGTGCGGTTGTGGCACTCATTTGCCTGCTCTCCAGGGCACTAGCTGGGGCTCCCTCACAGCTCAGGTGGCGCCCACCCAAAGGGAGGGAGCAAAAGGAGCAGGCTGTTCAGCACCATATCCCTACCCCTCCTGAGGGGTTAGTAAAGGTCCATTGCCATTATAGCCTCCAGACCACACGGCCTGTCAGGAGATGGGGGTCCTGCTTGGCAAGGGGGTCCTGCCTGGCTGGGGAGGGGTCCTGCTTGGCTGGGGAGGGGTCCTGCCTGGCTGGGGAAGGGTCCTGCTTGGCCGGAGGGGGTCCTGTTTGGCGGGGGAGGAGTCCTGCTTGGCGGGAGGGGGTCCTGTTTGGCGGGGGAGGAGTCCTCCTTGGCAGGGGGGGTCCTTCCTGGCGGGGTGGGAGGTGGGTGGGTGGGTCTTGCTTGGACACTGGGCAGGAAGGGAGGGATTCTGCATGGAAGGAAGGTTTTCCCTGCAGAACAGCACGGAGCCTCCTCCTGGCTCCCCAGCCACAAGCGGGGGAGGGGAGAGTAGGTGCTCCTGAGATGAAAAGCAGCTCCTGATCCGCTCTCCCTCAGTGTGAGGCAGAGAACACAGGGTTAAAGTCGACATCACATCATGTTTAACTCCTTCTCTGCTGGAAAGACACAGAGCTGGGCCCCTGGGCTCCTGAGTCATGGTATCATTTAGGAAAGAGCAGTCCCTTCAAACCGGCGGCAGCACCCGGCGTGCCCAGAAGTTAATGACCTGTCCTCAGAAAGCCACGTGCTTCCACCGCGTGTTAATGACCTGTCCTCAGAAAGCCACGTGCTTCCACCGCGTGTTAATGACCTGTCCTCAGAAGCCCACGTGCTTCCACCGCGTGTTAATGACCTGTCCTCAGAAACCCACGTGCTCCACCGCGTGTTAATGACCTGTCCTCAGAAACCCACGTGCTTCCACCGCGTGTTAATGACCTGTCCTCAGACCCACATGCTTCCACCACGTGTTAATGACCTGTCCTCAGAAACCCACGTGCTTCCACCGCGTGTTAATGACCTGTCCTCAGACCCACGTGCTTCCACCGCGTGTTAATGACCTGTCCTCAGACCCACATGCTTCCACCACGTGTTAATGACCTGTCCCCAGAAACCCACGTGCTTCCACCGCGTGTTAATGACCTGTCCTCAGAAACCCACGTGCTTCCACCGCATGTTAATGACCTGTCCTCAGAAACCCACGTGCTTCCACCGCGTGTTAATGACCTGTCCTCAGAAGCCCACGTGCTTCCACCGCGTGTTAATGACCTGTCCTCAGAAGCCCATGTGCTTCCACCGCATGTTAATGACCTGTCCTCAGAAGCCCACGTGCTTCCACCGCGTGTTAATGACCTGTCCTCAGAAACCCACGTGCTTCCACCGCGTGTTAATGACCTGTCCACAGAAACCCACGTGCTCCACCGCGTGTTAATGACCTGTCCTCAGAAACCCACGTGCCTCCACCGTGTGTTAATGACCTGTCCTCAGAAGCCCATGTGCTTCCACCGCGTGTTAATGACCTGTCCTCAGAAACCCACGTGCCTCCACCGCGTGTTAATGACCTGTCCTCAGAAACCCATGTGCTTCCACCGCGTGTTAATGATTTGTCCTCAGAAGCCCACGTGCTTCCACCACGTGTCCGGAACTGTGTGAAGTGCACTTTGTGATGGCCTAGCTGTGACCTGGTGGCGGTCGACCATGTGAGCGTGGACCTGAGATGAGAAAACCCAGGTCTGATGTATGAAAGGCAGGTCACTGGGCTTGGCTCCAAGGCTGCGATGCATCCTGTGAGCTCTGAGGCCCCACCTGCATCTAATGAGCACCTACTACGCGCCTGCCTTGCAGTGGGCATTTATACAAATGATCATACTTAACAAGTCTGTGAAGTAAATGCCACTGTCTCCCTTTTCCAGCAAAGACACAGGGATTTTTTGTGCATAAAACAGTGAGTTCAAACCTTTCCTCATGGCCAGTAACTGGCCGGGCGTGAATCTGAATGCGAAATGCCTGGTCTCAGCAGCATGGCCTGAGCCTTCTCATCGGCCTCCTGGGGGGTCAGGAGGCCAGCACTCTCAATAGCTTAGCATTGGTTTGACCTCTTTTGTTACTCTTTTGTCTTAAAATTAATTTTCCTCAAGGCATAAATTAAAGTTTAATTATAGTAAATCCAAATTAATATTCTTTTAAGAATTTCATGACATTCTAAATTGAAAATCCAGGCAGGTCTGGGAGCCACTACAGTTAGAACAAAATGATTACAGCTCTTCACAATGAACCCGCCCAGAGGTGTGTGCGCACACACACACACTCACATGCACATGCACACACATGCACACACATACACAACACACATGCACAAAACACATACACATGCATACACACACATACACACACATACACACACAGACAGAGAATAGTCTGAAATCTATAGCATAACATCTAGCCAAGGAAATGCTTGAATTGTAGACAGTCAGTGAATTTCACAGGATCCCTGTCTATTGATGACTTGAAAACAGAATTTCTTCATTCATCCAACAAATGTTGACTTAGCATTCCAGACCTTGTTTTAAATATCAGGGTCCCAGAAATAACAAAACAAGCAAAAACTACAGCTCCCCATATGCTTCAGTCTAGTGGAAGGAGATAGACAAAAGGGAAAACAAGGCAAAATGAAAGGTGTTAGCACAACAGTTAATTTTTTGTGTCCACTTGACTGGGCCACAGGGGGTCTGAGTGAGGCTGACATTTCAACCAGTGGCCTGAGTGAAGCAGACCGCACCCCCATTGTGGGTGGGCCTCGGGCCACCTGTGAAGGTCCCAGTAAACAAGCTCACCTCTGACCAAGAGGGGATTTCTCCTGCCTGACTGCCACAGCCTTCAGGCGGGAACCCTGGCTCTCTCCTGATTCTGAGCTTCAACTAACACAGCGGCTCTTCCTGGGCCTTAGCCTGCGGGCCCTAGGACTGCACTGCACCATCAGTCTCCTGAGTCTCATCAGCTCGGCAACTGGCCCTGCAGACCCGGGGACGTGTCAGCCTCCACGATCACATCTGCCTGCCTGTCGGACTGTCTGTCTCTCTCTCTATCATCTATCATCTATCATCTATCTATCATCTATCAACCAAACAATCAATCTATCTCTCATCTATTATCTATCCATCTATCATCTATCAATCTATCAATCTATCTACCTATCTATCATTTATCTGGCATCTACCTGGCATCTATCTACCTATCTATCATCTTCTGTTTCTCTGGAGAGCCCTAGCAGACTAATACAAATGGTTATATGAGAAGAGGGAGGGGGAATTGAAATTTTAAGTAAAGTGGACCAAAAAAACCTCACTGAAAAAGATATTTGAGTAAAAACGTGAACATTTTGAGGAAGTAAGCCCAATGAATGCTGGGAAGAAGAGCACTTAAGGTTCATGGGACAGCAAGTGCAAAGGCCCTGAGGTGCATGTCTGGTCGAGAACAGGAGCAGCCAGGTGGCCCGCGAAGCTGCAGGGGAGCTGGGAGGCGGGAGACAGGGCACATTGGCCTTGGGTCTATTCTAGAGAAGGATCACGTCTGAGCCGGTGTGTGTATGTGCATGTGTGAGCCAGTGTGTGTATGTGCACATCTGAGCCAGTGTGTGTATGTACATGTCTGAGCAGATGTGTGTATGTGCACATCTGAGCTGGTGTGTACAGTGTATGTATGTACACATCTGAGCCAGTGTGTGTATGTGCATGTGTGAGCCCGTGTGTATATGTGCACATCTGAGCCAGTGTGTGTATGTGCATGTGTGAGCCCGTGTGTGTATGTGCACATCTGAGCCAGTGTGTGTATGTGCATGTGTGAGCCAGTGTGTGTATGTGCACATCTGAGCCAGTGTGTGTATGTGCACGTATGAGCCAGTGTGTATATGTGCATGTATGAGCCAGTGTGTGTATGTGCACATCTGAGCCAGTGTGTGTATGTGCATGTGTGAGCCAGTGTGTATGTACATGTCTGAGCCAGTGTGTGTATGTGCACATCTGAGCCAGTGTGTGTATGTACATGTCTGAGTCGGTGTGTGTATGTGCACACATGATCCAGTGTGTGTATGTGCATGTACGATCCAGTGTGTGTATGTGCACATCTGAGCAGGTGTGTGTATATGCACGTCTGAGCCAGTGTGTGTATGTGCACGTCTGAGCAGGTGTGTGTATGTGCACATCTGAGCAGGTGTGTGCATGTACATGTCTGAGCCAGTGTGCGTATGTACATGTCTGAGCCGGTGTGTGTATGTGCACGCCTGAGCCGGTGTGTGTATGTGCATATATGATCCAGTGTGTGTATGTGCACATCTGAGCAGGTGTGTGTATGCACATGTCTGAGCCAGTGTGTGTTTGTGCACTTCTGAGCTGGTGTGTGTATGTACATGTCTGAGCCGGTGTGTGAATGTGCACGCCTGAGCCGGTGTGTGTATGTGCATATATGATCCAGTGTGTGTATGTGCACATCTGAGCAGGTGTGTGTATGCACATGTCTGAGCCAGTGTGTGTTTGTGCACTTCTGAGCTGGTGTGTGTATGTACATGTCTGAGCCAGTGTGTGAATGTGCACCTCTGAGCCAGTGTGTGTAAGTGCACATCTGAGCTGGTGTGTGTATGTGCATGTGTGAGCCAGTGTGTGTATGTGCATGTGTGAGCCAGTGTGTGTATGTGCATGTGTGAGCCAGTGTGTGTATGTACATGTCTGAGCCAGTGTGTGTATGTGCACGTATGATCCAGTGTGTGTATATGCACATCTGAGCAGGTGTGTGTATGTACATGTATGAACCTTCTTTCCAGGAGGGACTGGAGGCAGCTGACACAGTCAATGGCAATAAAGTAACATACGTAGATATGGGATCAAAAGAAGAAAGACAATAACTAAGAACAGAAATAAGCCGGGCCAGGACCTCACAGGAAGTCAGAGGCCGCTCCCGCCTCCCACAGGTGGGCCTCAGCTTCGCTAGCGGCCTCCGAGGAGCCAGCACAAACAGAGGCTGCGACTCACTGATTCCCCGTGTCCCTCAGACCCCGCGCCCACAGTGTAATTCCCCGTGTCCCTCAGACCCCGCGCCCACAGTGTAATTCCCCGTGTCCCTCAGACCCCGCGCCCACAGTGCTCGGCCACAGCGGTGCTGGCGCTGTCCTCAGACGGCCCCTGGGAGATCGGGAACCCAGACGCTGGGACGAAGTGGCCCCGCACCCCGGCAGCATCCGTGAGGATGTGGGTGGCTTCCCAGATCTGGGTGTAGGTGCAAAAGAGCAAGGCGCTCAAAGCAGCTCGGGGGAGGGTGCAGGGACGGCTGGGCATGAGCGTTCCACGCCCCACCACACACACACACACACACACACACACACACACACACACACACACACACACAGACTGGCCACAGCGAGGGGATCAGGAAGGGGAGGCCGTACCGCACTGAGGCTGCCTGAGGCTGGCCATGGACAGGAAGGCAGGTGCTGCCCGGCACGTGGCCCAAGGGGACCCCTCCCTGGGGAGTCACTCCACCCGAGTGGACAGGACAGTCCTGCCTCTTCTCCAGGCTCCTGCCCGCCGCAGGCACCCTGAAGTCCAGGGGAGTGGGTGTCCTTCCGGGGGGCAGCAGGGGGTGCAGGGCAAAGGCGGCGCCAGGCTGCGGGCAGCACCCCCACCCCGGCCTCCTCATCTGGGGCTGGTTCCTAGTGGCAGCCCCGGAGTGACACGCACCCTGAGAAGTGGCGCTGGAATGAAAGGGGCTGTAACTCTGTCACAGATGACGGTCGTTACAGAGGGGAGGCTGATGGGGTAGCAGTCCCCGGGCCCAGGCTGCCAGGCAGGGCAGCTGAGTGGCAGGAGGGAGAAGCTTTCCACCGGTGACCCAGCCGTCGGAGAAGGGCCTCGGGGGCCCAGGCCTGCCATAGAGAGACATGCCTGTCTCTCTGCTCCCTCCGCCCTCCCACTGGCCACGGCCGGCCTGGGGCACAGCCCCTGCCAAGGACGCCTGACACTCCGAGGACCAGCCTCTGCGCCCCGCCTCCTTGGTGGCGGGCCATTGCCCCTCGGGCTGTGCTGTAGCGAGGTCACAGAGGTCACAGGGCACTGGGCCTGGCGTGGGGAAGGTCGGAAATGGGACTGGCCCCCGCCCCCACCCCTCCCGGCCCTGCCGGCCACACCCGCCCCCAGAGGCTGCCGGGCTCCATCCTCACACGGCCTGCCCTCGGCTGCCAGGGCCCGAGCTCGGCATCCCCCCCGTCAGCGCTGCTGTCTGTCTGTCCATGAACACAGGCCCGGGAGCAGGCCACCCAGAGTGGCTCCTGGCTGCTGTGCAGGCTGGGCACCCCTTGAAGCCTCCGTCCCTCTGGGCAGCCCCTCCATAGGAAGTGAGGCAGGGCCCATGCTGAATCCTGGTGCGGGGTAACCGGGTGCCCATGTCATGGATGCCTCCTGCCCTATCAGCCCTGTCTCCCTCCTCAGAGCTGACCACCAACTGGGCCCCGGGACCTCCCGCCTGCACCCCAGGGCCTCCCTCCTGGACCCCTGGACCTCCCCCCTGGACCCCGGGACCTACCGCCTGGACCCTGGGGCCTCCCCCCTGGACACCGGGGCCTCCCCCCTGGACCCCGGGGCCTCCCCCCTGGACCCCGGGGCCTCCCACCAGGACCCCGGGTCCTCCCGTCTGGACCCCGGGGCCTCCCGTCTGGACCCAGGACCTCCCGCCTGGACCCCGGGGCCTCCCTCCTGGACCCCGGGGCCTCCCTCCTGGACCCCGGGGCCTCCCGCCAGGACCCCGGGTCCTCCCGCCTGTCTGAACCAGCGAGCACACTCTTCCACCTGGACCTCCACTGTCTCCCAGCCAGATCATCCTGAGCAGGAAGGTTGCTGCCAGGCCTTCCCTGGGTGCTCCGGCCGTTGGCGTCGGCGGCCGAGGCCCTGCTGCCAGGCTGCCCGCTGCAGTGGCTTCCTGGGTGTGAGGAGCACCCACAGGGCTCACAGAATCCATCCAACAGCACGCCCAGGCCGCCCAGCTCCTCTGGCTCTTGTCCCGATTACCCCTGCAAAGCACTCACCACATCCAAGTATCTGCTCTCTCGTCGGCCTCCCTCAGGGGCTATAAAACTTCATAAAAAGTCAGTTTGCTTTTAATCACCCCCGAGCGGGGTGTCTGACACAGTAGACACCAATTAAGAGCTGATGGATGGGTGGAATCTAGAGCGCCAGCGCCTCACAGCTGCCAGCCCGTGACTCGGATGTGCTCCTCGGGAGGCCCGGCCCGGGGCGCAGGGAGCCCGGCAGGAAGGCAGGCTCTGGGCTGCTGGGCAGTGAGGGCCGGGGGGGGGGGGGGCGCAGGCGGCAGGCGGCAGGCCAGCCCCACCCGCTGCGGGGACACCTGGAGTAGCGTTTGCACGGAGCCCCAAAGCGGTGAAAGCCGCGGTCACGGAGCTCGGTGAGAGTCCGCGTCAGCACACCAGCGGGTCTGTGGTCCAGGCGTGTGCTCCCCGGGCAGCCACTCCTGCGAAGGTGGGCAAGGTGGGCCGCCCTGGACCGGACACGGCTCGCCCAGCTCGGCAGTGTTGCTAGGTTATCGCCCCGCTCCCCGCGTTGCCCAGGAGACACTGAATCCAGCGGAATGCCTCTCCATCACCTGCAGGTGCTGCCCGCCCAGATGGGGTTCTCGGGCTGGGCGGCTGCCTGTCGGCCCTGCCTCTGGATGGAGAACCAAGGAGCAGGCGTCTCCGTGACCCAGGCCCGTGGCAACGCCGCCACCTGGCCTGTCCCGCTGTCACACGTCTGGAGGCTGCTCTGCCACACCCCAACTGCCCGGGCTCGGAGTTTCCCGGAGGAGAGCCACTCACAGGAAAACCCTGCCTCCCACGCAGGTCCCAGCCGGGGCAGCCTCGCCACTGTCACCTCCCAGCTCCCTGCTGCTCTCTGAGCCGACATCTGCCCGGAGGAGGGGAGCAGGCCAGGTCCAGTCCCCGTGGGCCTGGAGTGCCCCGGGCAGATCTCACTGTCGGGGGGGCGGGGGCGGCGGGCAGGCCAGGGCATGGTCCTGGATGCAGTCCTAAGTCTGCCCTCCAGCCTCTGTTTTGGGGACCAGGCATTTTCCAGTGATGGGTAAGCTGAAGCGATGACTGGAGGGTCCTAACATGGGGTTCCTGTCCCTGAAAACGTCAGCCAGGGTCCCTGGGTTCTGGCCTCCAGGCCTCACCCCCAGCCCTCAGGCACCCAGCCCCCATTCCAGCTCCGGCCCCCTCATGCCTGACTGTAAGAGGCACACCTGCCAGTCCTCCCGGGCCACGCCCGCCCGCCCCAGGGCCGGGCCTGGGCCTCGCACCCGCGCCGGCCTCAGGTGGGGCCTGGGAGCCCCGAGCAGAGGAGGCAGCCTGCGCCCATCGCCCACCCTGAGGAGCTGCACTGCCTCTGCCCACCGCCGAGTGCTCCACGCCCTGCACACCTGCTGCCTTGCTGTCCTGCCTCGCATGCGGTGGCCCCGCCCTGTGTGCGGCTTTCTCCACTCCCCGCTTGGGTTTCCATTTGCATATTACTCCCGCAGAAAGAGCATTTCCGGCCACCAGCGCAGCTGCCCCTCAGCCCTCCTGTCTCCTCAGCGTCTCCCTGACCCTCCCTATTGAGCAGGGCGCTCCTCCGAGGGCCGTCTCCCGGTGGTCCCGCGGCAGCACCTCGCGGCTTCGCTCAGAGGCAGGGTCCTGGCCCCAGGAATCCAGTCTCTGGTGAAAGGCAAACACTAACGTTTCTGAACATGAGCCATTAGCTGAAGTTTGCCTCCCTCCTGAGGGTCTGGGCAGGCTTGGCCTCCGCGCGCCGGACAGCCTGGCCCTGAGCATCTGTTCCTTCTCCTCTGTGGCCAGTAGGAGCCCAGCACCGGGGAGCCTTAGAGTTGCCTCCAGCATCTGACCGAGTTCTTAGCCGCTCAGCCCGGCCCCCTGCACCAGCTGGGGAGACTGGTGTTGGACCACACGCTGTTGCAGACACGCGCCAGGCCTCGCGGAGGAGACAGCTGGGCTAGAGCACATGGGGAGAGCGCGGGGCGGGAGCGCCCGTCCAACACCCGTCCCTCCATGGCTTCCTGTTGCACCCCGACCTCGCAGTCTGGTTGCCTTGATTCCCTCCACTTCTTGATGAGGGTGACAAAAACAGAAAACCTCTAGTTGCACATGAAGTGTTTCTTTCAGCTGTCACTCATCCTTTCTGAAGAGGCGGGGCAGAAATAAATACACAGAAATAAACACTCTGCTCCCGTGCCCGCCCCATGGATGTAGGTCAGCCGCATGTCTATTTATGACCTGTTTTTGAATTTCAGATTCTGACTGTGTAAGCAGGAACCACAGAACTGGCTCAGGACCGAGACACCGGCCCGCACAGAGCTCGTGTGCAAGCGGAGACCAGCCAGGGCCCGAGAGGCGTGAGCTCCCGCGGAGGGACGGCCAGCGCCTGCTCTCTCCCTGGGCCTCGCTTCCACCATGGAAAGTGGGGGTTGGGACAAAGGCCACCTCCAAGAGTGAAGAGTCCAAACACCCACAGCCGGCCCTGCCAGGCGGGCCCCCGCGGTGGCCCGAGACCTCGCGGCGCCTCGGCCACATTTAAAGCAGAAGTCCCAGAACACAGCTGACCACCAGCTGACCTGCCTGTGGGGACGGCCCCCGAGGCCCCCACCTCAGGGCCTCCTGGTCCAGTGGGGACGCAGGTGAGGAGGGCAGCTCCACCCGCACGGGCCCTAACACCTCCTGTGGCGGAGGAACCCGGCGGGGATGCAGTCGGAGCACAGGTGCAGCACACGCACACGCTGGAGCCTCTGGCCCACCCCTCCCACTTCACCCCCCAGAGCCCCGGCTTCCGATGGCACGCAGCCCTTCCCACGCCTCCGGGCCCCCACTGCTCTCATCTGCAGGGCGCCCGCTGCCTCCCACTCCTTCCCCCAACTCCGCTCCAGGTCCCCTTGCTGCTGCCTGCGGGAAGCTTCTCCTGAGGCCGCCCCCGCCAGCGGGGACCCCCTGCCTCCCCAGCCACAGTCTCAGAGCGGCACCAAAGGGTCTGGAGGGCGGGGGGCTCCGAACATGGGAGGCAAGGCTGTGTCTCCTCCTGTCCCTGGACCCTGGCACCTAGCCATGCCCGGCAGCACCAGGAGCTCAGGGAGTGCAGGCTGAGTAGGATGGTCACATGAGATGACACTCGTTCAACAAGTGCCGGCGGTTTGTTCCCAGGCAACTGTCCCAGGGGGCCTGGAAAAGGGGAGCCCGGCAGGAAGCAAGCAGGGCCTGCACCTAAGGCACTGCACGCTGGACAGGTCGGGGTCGGCAGGGTCTAAGGACATGGGCTGACCGGGGAGGGCAGCAGATGGCATCGGATGGGCCAGGTTCAGGCCCCGTCAGGACAGACAGGACACCCTGGGTCACTGGCTCTGGGCCTGGCCCTCCCCTGGCTGGTCAGGCGCACATGGTGGGGGGGGACAGCACCCCACTTGGTGGCCTGGTGGGTGGGCACCCAGAGACGGAGAACGGGGTGAGGGGGGCGGCGGACAGTCACCGAGCTCTCAGGCAGCCCTTGTCACTGCAGGGCCATCCCGTCTGCCACCTCCTCCTGCCCACACCCACCAAAGCCACCTCCCAGGCTTCCTGGAGCCTGGGCACCATCCCTCTCCCTTTGAGAGGCTCCTGCAGCCTGGGCCCCCACAACCTGCACCCCTCCCAATCCTGCCTTCCCAAGGGCCGCAGGTGACCTTCACCCCACAGACCCAAAACAGTTCCCAGGGGACACCTGCCAGGGGCACACCCCGGTGAAGACACAGATGCTCGGGAGCAGAACAGGTCTCTCCAGACGAGGGGTCACAGGGGTCTCAGAATCGGTGGGCAATGGTGCTGAAGAGGCCTGGTCATCCCCAAATACGACGGAGACGGAGCAAGACGTCCCCGCCCAGCCTCACCGCGCCCCAGCGGGGGACGCCCCAGAGGTTGCGGGGCTGAGGGCAGACAGCCCAAGTCATAGCAAGGAGAATGTGGATCTGGAGGGGATTCTCTGAAAATCCCTTCAGGTTGTGAATCCTGAAAATCGGGGGACAAGCCCAGGGGAGCTGATTGCAGGCTGGTGGGGTGTCCCGCCGACAGGGAGGCCAGGACCGCCCGCCCTCTGACCCCAGTTCCTCCCCACCTCTTCCTTTACCGGGAAGCTGGCCCCCCTCACAGATGGGGCAGCCAGGAAGGAAGCAGCAGTGAGCATATGAAGAGAAGTTCCCCAAACAGGGGGGCAGGCGCGGGGAAGAAAGACACCTCAGAAAGAGCAGACAGAGAAGCTGAACACCCATCCCGGGAATCACCTCCTGGGGAGAAAGGGAAGGTGATGAGGAGCTCAGACACGCACCCTCCCGTCTCAGAGGGGACCCTACCCTACGGAGAGAGACAGACAGTGCCAAGGGGAGGCCATGACACAACAGGCGTCGAGGGAAGCAAAATGTGAAGCTCAGGGCAGAGCGGGCAGAGCTGGGGGCCAGGGAAACCCTTCTGGTCCAGGGCCCCATGCCCCCAGCTGCCCGCCAATGGCACCTGCTGTTCTGGAGGCCCCTCTGCAGGTGGGACCTCAGCGCCCGGGCCGGCTCCACCCACTGGGCGATCGTGCCCAGGCCAGTGCCACCAGAATGCCGTCCAGCACGGAAGTGTGGCCGCAGCTGTCAGTTCTGAGAGCAGAGGGTGCGCCGGCCTCTGCATGATGCCGCCGCGGGCCTCCAACGAATGTAGTGATACATCCACCCGTGGAGGGAGGTGCCTCACAACATCCTCTGTAATAAAGGCCAGGACCACAAGCAGAACGACCAGTCGCCATGAGGTACTGACCACCTCTCAGTCCCTTCCTCCCCTACCTGCAGGCTCCGATCGCAGCACGGGGAACGGGGAACCACGGCAAACGGGGGGAGGGGGTGGCAGCGGGGTGGGACTGGGGACTGTTAAGCAGCAGAGGGCAGCATGCAGCGGTGAGCGTCCAGCGGTGAGCAGCGGCGAGTATCACAGGGTGGCTGCAGAGTGTCATGGGGTGGGGCAGTGGTCGGCAAACTCCTTAGTCCACAGAGCCAAATATCAACAGTACAACGATTGAAATTTCTTTTGAGAGCCAAATTTTTTAAACTTAAACTTCTTCTAACGCCACTTCTTCAAAATAGACTCACCCAGGCCGTGGTATTTTGTGGAAGAGCCACACTCAAGGGGCCAAAGAGCCGCATGTGGCTCGCGAGCCGCAGTTTGCCGACCACGGGGGTGGGGAATGTCTAGGAACATCATGGGGCGGTGAGCATTGCGGAGCATTGGGGGCGGGGAGCATCAGAGCGTCACAGGGAGAAGGAGGCGAGCGTCACGGGGCACAGCACGGCGCTGCGGGCGTCATGGGGGCATCGGACATGGCCTTGATTGCAGGCTAGGCCTAGGGACCCTACTTGTGCACAATTTTGTGTGCTGGGCCTCTAGTTTTTAAATAATTTCTCCTCTTGACTCTAAGTCATCAGACCCCAGAGCCAGAAGCCCTTCTTGCTGAACTGGTTCGCTCCCTGGCCGGAGGCAGCGGTTACTGCTCCTGCATCTGCTCAAGATCTGAGCTGAGAGCTCCCCGGGGC
This sequence comes from Ia io, assembly GCA_025583905.1. Lineage (NCBI taxonomy): Eukaryota > Metazoa > Chordata > Mammalia > Chiroptera > Vespertilionidae > Ia > Ia io. The sequence continues at coordinate 61,092,981 of JAJQQW010000012.1, read as the reverse complement.
CTGGGACCTGCCCCGCCCTCCTCACAGAGCAGCTCAACAAAGGTGGCAGCGCCCAGTGCATCAACCCCAGGGCATCCAGAAGCTCTCAAAGGCAGCTGCCCCTGCCCCTCTCCCTCCTGCCCCCCTGTGGAATGACACTAACACCCAGAGTTCTTCAGGGGAGCTACAGGGACTGTGTCTGACCCCCTTCCAACCCAATCACCCCAGGTCAGGGCTCCCAGAAAGCGGCCAGCAAAGCTGCGGGCAGCCAGGGCCTCACCATCGGGGACAGCAGAGAGGATGATGCAAAATGTGCAGAGTTAGTCAGACGCCTGCTCCGGGCACTGCTGCACCGTCTAGCCCACCCCCACCGGCAGGGCCCACCAGGAAGGGGCCAGCTGTGGGCAGTGGTGCTCCACGTGGGTGAGGTGTCCAGGTCTCTGAGACAGAAGCCCTGCGGCCTCCAGGCCTGTCACCACAGCCCTGTCCTTTCCCATCTTCAAGCAAGCGCCCTGCTCATGGGCAACGTGCCTGCTGCTCGGCCACGCAGGGAGGGAGACAGTGCAGCACCTCCAGGGAGAGGCAGGTGTGACGCCCAGCGTGCCTGGGCCGGTGAATGGCGTGAGCGCACCTGGGCTGGGCTGGCGTCCCGGGCACCTGGTCCAGGCTGTGCAGGTGCCAATACGCTTCCAATATCACGGAGGCAGATTGCCCAGCCTGGATCCAGACATGCAGATCCCTCCATTATGACAGACAAGAAGATGCTGTGCTTCATGCCATGTTTGTATTGTGTCTTAAATCTGTCATCTTCACAACTATGGTTCTAGGAACCATAGCTTCCTACCTCAGAATCTGGAAGAGGCTCTGAATTCCAGAAACAGAAAACTGGAAAGACTTTCAGAGGTCAGCAAGTCAAAAACCCCACTGACAACAGAAATCCTCTCCGCAGCATTGGGACTCAGCGTGGTGCTCCCAGTGACGGGGACTCACTACCCCGTAAGGCAGCCTGTGTGGTCTTCTGACAGATCTGTTAGGAACTTAGGTTAGTTGCAAGCTGTCTTATAAGCTCTCCTTTCTGGAACAACACAGAGCCCCCCACTCCTCTCTGAGACATACTTCTAGGCCATGCGTGGTTTAGAAGACAAGGCCTCAGTTACCGTGGTAACCTCGTATCCTAAGCAGCTTCACGTCCCATCTCCCTCTACAATTCCTTCAGTCCCTCAGTCCCCTCCAGGCTTCCTGCAGAGCCTTGGCCCATCCGCTCAACACCTCTCTCCTGGACTACGTCAATCCCCCTTAGCATCCTTCACACGAACCATCTCTCTTCCCTCCAACCCTCACCAAGAGAATGACTTTGTGCCATGAAGCTTACCCAGGCATCACCCTTCCCTCACCCTCCCATCACCTTCGGACCAGCCCACGCCCCTCAGGGAGGGTTTCTATGAGGGTAGCTGGATATTTACATAGCACTGATCACCTGTATGGACTCAGACGATGTGCCATGTCCCGGCTAAGCCCACACCATCTTATCTAAAACCTTGCAAAGAGTTCTATGAGGGGGGTTCCACTTTCATCCCCTTTTAGCTAGTCTCCATGTCGATTTCTCCTGATGCACAATCTGGCAAGTGGCAGATGTCAGATGCCAGGCAGGTGCTTCCTGCACAGAGAGGATGCACACCACGCGCGGGAGTTCGGCACCGAGGATGGGCCTGGCAGCTCTCCAGGTCCACCTCCCACCTTCCTCTCCCCAAGGGTCCAGCTGCACTAACCCCCGTGCCTCAAGCAAAAAGCAGCTATTGGCAGTGCCTTGTGCACACCTTGGCTGCCTCCTGTGGGCACGTGGCTTGCGCATCGCCTGCCGGGAACCCTTAGCCTGCCACCGCCTGGCAGGTCTTGTCCACCCAGCAGCTCAGGCGGGCTCTCCGCACCTGAACCTGTACATCAGGATAGATCGCCACGAGAAGCCAACGTCCTCCACTCCTCACTTCCTCTCGGGGTCGCTCACCCCAGCCCCTGCCAGAGGCTGGGCAGTGTCGGTCACCCCTGCAGCCGTTAAGGCCCTGGGACACCGTCTATATCTTGCTCACAGATGTGGTCACAGAATCCAGGACAGGCCGAAGGAGTATGGAGATTCCCCAAAAACTAAAAATGGAACTGACCTATGACCCAGCAAATCCACTTCTGGGTATATATCTGAAGAAACCCAAAACACCGGTTCAAAAGAGTACATGCGCCCTATGTTCACGGCAGTGTTATTTACAACTAGAGCCCAGTGCACAGATTCGTGCACCAGTGGGGTCCCTCGGCATGGCCTGTGGGACCAGGCCAAAACTGGCTCTCCGACATCCCCCGAGGGGTCCTGGATTGCAAGAAGGTGCAGGCCAGGCCGAGGGACCCCACCGGTGCACACTCATGGCTGGTGAGGGACCACGGTAGGGCTCCAGGGTGTGTCCAGCCCATCTTGCTCAGTCCCAATTGGCCGGACCCCAGCAGCAAGCTAACCTACCAGTTGGAGCGTCTGCCTCCTGGTGGTCAGTGCACATCATAGCAAGCGGTTGAGCGGCCTTAGCATATCATTAGCATATTATGCTTTGATTGGTTGAATGAATGACCAAACACTTAGCATATTAGGCTTTTATTATATAGGATAGCCAAGCTATACAAGCAACCCAAGTGCCCATCAGTAGATGAGTGAATAAAAAATGTGTGGTACATGTATACAATAGAATATTAGGCAGCCATAAAAAAACAAAATCTAGCCCTGGCGGGGTGGCTGTTAGTTGGAGCATCGTCACACACATCAAAAGGCTGACAGTTTGATTCCCAGTCAGGGCACATACCTAGGTTGTGGGTTCAATCCCCAGTTTGGATTCTTACAGAAGGCAACTGATCAATATTTCTCTCGCTCTGTCTCTCTGTCTTTCGACAGCATGGATAGACCTAGAGGGTATTATGCTAAGTGAAATAGTTCAGAGAAAGACAAATACAATATGATTTCACTTATATGTGAAATCTAAAGAACAAAATAAATGAACAAACCAAACAAACTCAGAGAGGCAGAGAACAGACTGATGGTTAGGGGATGGGGCTGGGTGAAGAAGGTGAAAAGATTAAGAAGTACGGCTTGGTAGTACAAATAGTCACAGGGAAGTAAAGTATAGCATGAGGTTTATAGTCAGTAAGGTTTGCAATTCCTCTGCATGGTGCCAGGTGGGTACTGGAAATGGGGGGGGCACCTTGTGAAGCTATGATTGATGTCTAACCACTGGGCTGTATGCCTAAAAACTAGCACAAAATGATATTGAATGCAAAGTGTAATTGGAAAAAAACATTTTTTAAATACAAGAGTCGAGGACAGGCCTGGAAGGTTGTAGGACTGAATGAAGGAATCGCTCCCGGAGCCCCGCCGCCCGTGGGCCCCGACCTCTGCAGAGCCCGTGGTCTGCCCACGGCCCACCGCTCAGCACGCTTGTTGTGCTGACTGATCCTCAGGCCCAATGCGGCCTAGACGCGCAGAAGTAGTAACATTGCTACGGCTGTAAGGAAGGCGCAGGCGAGCCAGGGAAGGCAGCAGGGCCGCGGGGGCAGGGACGGCAGTGGCCGTGGAGGCGAGGTCCAGAGGTGAGGGGTCGCCCAGCTTCTCTGCAGGCGCAGAGCACTCCCGGCCAGCGCATCCCGCAGGGCTGCAGCCACTGGAAGTCCTGAGGCAGGTCCAAGGGACGTCAAAGATAGAAACAGGTTCTTCACCGGAAACTTTAATATGCGGAGGTACAGTGTGAGGCTCCTAAGAAAGGCTGCTCACTGTTCCCACACTTAGCGCCCAGCCCTTCCCTGGGGGCAGCGCCTCCGAAGCACCTGGTGTGCTCCGTGGTGGGAACCAGGGGACACAGGACAGCTGTCTCCACCCGCTGCCATCCCGGTGAGCCCGCAGCCCCCTGCAGGCCACTGCCAGCCCCTAGGAGCCGCCCTCACCATGTAACTATCAACGCTGTCACCCATCATCTTAGCTACTGAATAGGATCAGTCACTAATCATGTCCAGGGTTTACAATGTCACCGGACAAAGCAAACAGCCCTCCCTCCCCCTCCCCCCCTCCCCCTCCCCCCGCCCCGCGTCTGGGCCGGCCAGCAGGGCCTAGGGAGCAGTGTGTGGCTCCAGTGCCCTCCAGTTCTCACAATGGCCTGTGTCAGTAAGGAGGCCCCTAACCCCGCCTCAGGGAAGCGGTGACATCACACCCAAACATTTGAGGAAGTGGGTCTCCGTGAAGGAAAGGGAAGCTCACTCTGCCCCAGCTCCCCCAGATTATGACCCAGTGTCCGAACCACTGACAGCTGAGGGCTCCCACGGAACCCACAGACGTGTTTCCTTCGATCCTCCTTCGATGGGGAGTGAGCGGCAAGTTCAGAGCTTTATTCTAAACAAGGGCCCGAGGTGCAGCCAGTGTGGCCGCTGGGCAGCCTCGCTGGGCGGCAGCTGAGCCAGAGCCCAGCCCCAGCCCTGCCGTGTCCTGGGGCCACACACCTCACATCGGAGCCCACGCTCCTGCCCAGAGAGAGGCAGCAAACTCTGCAGACGGCCCACCAGCCGCTGCAAATCCACAGAAATCTAGTTTAAAGTGGAAGATAGCAATCCCCCCAAGGTCTAACTAAAAGATGTGTAAGACAAAGAAATTAGACAAGATCAGAGAGGAAAGATGAAGGCAGGCTGGCAGGCCTTTCGATGTACACGCTGGGGAATTTCCACTGGATGTGAGTTGGGGATGTGGATTGAGAGGTAAGAGTTAGGGCCAGTTATGCGTTTCTGACCCCCTCGGCCCCTGCAGCTCCGGAGGCCAGGGTCCTGCCAACGCACGGCATCCACCACTCCCTGGTGCTCCCTGCCCCGCGCAGCCAGACTGGCCGGTACCGCATCCCCCCAGTGCGCGGGGCAGAGGTCCCCGAAGGCTCCACAGAAGCGCCTCACCAGCCACCCCTGGGAGAGCTGCCACTCAGGGGCCCTCCCCCTTCCTGGCTTGTTCCCTAGGCATTCCTGATGCATTTGAATGCACGGAACTTTATTTGTCACTTAACGTTACACACATTGGAAGAAATACCGTTACCTGAAACATATTTTCAAAAAATGCTCTAAATCCATTCAGGAAAAACAATTTCCAGAGAACCATCCGGCAAGAGGGGAGAAGAAAGGGGCAGGCGAGGCCACGTTCACGCCTGGGAGTGGGCACTTGTGGTTGAGACCCTGAGGACGCCTGCCCGCTCGCCTGGTGCGGGGAGTGACTGCAGGTGGGGCAGCCGCTGGCCAATGCAGCAAGCGGGCTGAGCGTGGTTCTCCGGCGTTTCCTATGAAACCATCACAAAGAACTACAGAAAGGAAGCGGGCCAGGACGTCACAGGAGAGAAAGGAAGATAAGCTGAGCTTGGAAGAAGAGGAGTGAGATGAGGAAGGAGGGTCGCAATCAAACCAAACTCCTGTCACATCCAAGTCCACACCGGGACCAAAGAAGAGAGGCTGACTGTGAGCTTCCCCTTCTGTCCCAGCAGCACCTCCTCTTCCTGGCAACACCAGAGGGGCAGGATGCAGTGACCAGGGGGCAGGGGGGCAGGATGCAGTGACCAGGAGTGGCTGGATGCAGTGACTGGGGGGGCCAGGATGCACTGATGGGAGGGGCAGGACACAGTGACGGGAGGGGAATAGGATGCAGTGACCAGGGGTGACAGGATGCAGTAACCAAGGGGGCCAGGATGCAGCAATGGGGTGGGGGGGGGAAGGACACAGTGACTGGAGGGGAACAGGATACAGTGACCAGGGGTGGCAGGATGCAGTGACCAGGGGTGGCAGGATGCAGTGACCAGGGGTGGTAGGATACAGTGACCAGGGGTGGCAGGATGCAGTGACCAGGGGTGGCAGGATGCAGTGACGAGGGGTGGCAGGATGCAGTGACCAGGGGTGGCAGGATGCAGTGACCAGGGGTGGTAGGATGCAGTGACCAGGGGTGGCAGGATGCAGTGACCAGGGGTGGTAGGATGCAGTGACCAAGGGGGCCAGGATGCAGTAACGGGGAGAGGGGGGGAAGGACACAGTGACTGGAGGGGAACAGGATACAGTGACCAGGGGTGACAGGATGCACTGACCAGAGGGTGGCAGGATGCAGTAATGGGGAGATGAGGGGAAGGACACAGTGACTGGAGGGGAACAGGATACAGTGACCAGGGGTGGCAGGATTCAGTGACCAGGGGAAGAGGAACAGGACACAGTGGCCGGGGGCAGGGGGGAAACAGGGCACAATGATCAGGGGTGGCTGGATGCAAAGACCAGGGCAGAGGGAAGAGGACGCAGTGACCAGGGGGCCAGGATGCAGTGACCAGGGGTGGCTGAATGCAGTGACTGGGGGAGGGGAGACAGGACGCATTCACCAGAGAGTGGCAGGATGCAGTGGCCAGGGGGTCAGGATGCAGTGCCCAGCAGGGGCAGGATGCAGTGGCCTGGGGGTCAGGATGCAGTGCCCAGGGGTGCAGGATGCAGTGGCCTGGGGGTCAGGATGCAGTGCCGGGGGGTTCAGGATGCAGTGGCCTGGGGGTCAGGACACAGTGCCCAGGGGGGACAGGATGCAGCGGCCAGTGGGGGACAGGATGCAGTGCCAGGGGCGCAGGATGCTGTGCCAGGGGCGCAGGATGCAGTGGCCTGGGGGTCAGGATGCAGTGGCCTGGGGGTCAGGACACAGTGGCCTGGGGGTCAGGATGTAGCACCCAGGGGGGGCAGGATGCAGTAGCCAGGCCAGGGGGAGGCATGGAGAAGACGGAGAGGGTTCCAGGGCAGAGTTGCAGGAGACACTTGGGAAATGCTGCATAAACCTGCAGGCACACAGACACGTCATCAGAAGCAAAGCAGACACAACAAACAACCATTAATCAAAGGGAATTAAAATGCTCTAAGGAAAATTATTCTAAATAAATCTAGACATATTCTGGTAAAAATATCTTAATTGGACAAAAACTACATACTACCACAATGCAGGTAGAATTAAGAAAATACTAAAAAGGTGAAATACTAAAATTGAAAAATCAGTGAGGCCAAAAATGTATTATTAAATATCTCACTAAAAACTGATAAAACCCTATTTAAACTGAAGAAAGGGAGAAAACAGAAAAACATAAATTACTGGTACAGGAGAGAAAGAAGGAACATTACTATGGATTCTATAGACATGAAAATGGTAATTAATGGACTATTAAAAGTGAAAATATGCCAATTAATTTGAAAAATGAAATGAAATGGAAAAAAATACTTTGAGATTCAAATGACCAAAACTGACACTGGAAGAAACTGGAATTATAATAGACCTGTAACCACTAAAGAAACGCAATTCATAATTGGAAAGCTTTCCACAAGGTCTCAATGGCTTTCCTCAAACAACTATGCAAGGAAGAAACAGCAGCAGTTTCAGACAAAAGAAGGCTATTTCCCAGTTCATTTTATATGGCCAGGCTTGTCCTCATTCTAAAACTAAGGTGTTGCAAGAAAGAAAAATTATAGATCAATATTCCTCATAATAGAAAATTCAATCTACCAATATATAAAAAGGATAGAATACCATGACCTAAGGGAATAACCTAAAAGTGCAATCAATATAATTCACCACATTAACAGATGAAAGCAACACATTAATAAAAAATAGTTATAATAGATGCATTTGCTTACACTAAAAGCTCAACAAAGAGGTGTAAAATTACCAACCCAAGGTTTTAATTAAGGGTCTAAAAAGAAGAGAATTTAACACAAAGCAGGTAGAATTAAGAAAATATTAAAAAAGGTAAAATACTAAAATTGAAAAAAAATCAGTGATGCTAAAAATTTATTATTAAAAATATCAATAAAAACTGTTTTTATATTTGATAAAAGTCTCAACAAAGCAGGAAGTGGATAAAGAGTATGTTCAAAACTTCATTTCCCATCTTCCTTAGCTGTAAAGTCTGAATATTTTTACCTAAGAGTGGGATAAAACAAGATATAAGCTCCACCACATCTTTTCAACATCTTATTAGAGGTACAAACGGAAAAAGTGCACAGAGAAAAACAGGAAGAAATGAAGTAAGAGAGGGAGGGAGGGAGGAGGGAAGAAGGAAGGAGGGAGGGAGGGAGCGAGGGAAGGAGGGAGGAGGAGGGGAGGGAAAGGAAAGAGGGAGAGGGAAAGGAGGAGGGAGGGAGGAAGGAAGGAAGGAAGGAAGGAAGGAAGGAAGGAAGGAAGGAAGGAAGGAAGGAAGGAAGGAAGGAAGGAAGGAAGCTGACCAACTTTTTTGTCAAGCAGATAGAAAATCCAAAGAAATCCAGGAAATAGCTATGACTAATACATGAATTTAACAAGGTCACAGAATACAATGTCAATACACTTTTAAATGTGTATGACTTTTGAAATAAAAAGTCATTCTATTTTGTTGCAGGGTTTATGTGCAGATATATATGACACCTATAACACAAAATAACAAGGATAAAGAGGGAGATTTATGTTATAAGTTCTACATGTTATGTAAAGTAGTACAATATTAAATCTAAGTAAACTGTGATAGATATATAAACATATAGATAGATACAGAGCAATATCCTATCTAATAAAAGAGTAATATGCAAATTGACCATACCTCCACAACACCCACAAGCCACGCCCACAAGCCAATCAGGAGCGAGTATGCAAATTAACCCAACCAAGATGGTTGCAGCCACGGAGCGAGCAGGAAGCTTGGGTTTCCCTGGTAATGGAGGAAGCCAAGCTTTCAGCACACCCTGGTCGGCCTAGGCCTCCACTCAAGGCTACAAAGTTTCAATTATAGTAAATAAATAAATCCAAACAAAAATGGCAGCAGCCACGAAGCTGGAGAGAGCAGGAGGCTTGAGTTGCCCCCAGTGATGGAGGAAGCCAAGCTTCCTCCGCTCAAGGCTATACAAAGTTTCAATTATAGACGATAAATAAATCCCAGATACCAGGGCCTCCGCTTGGGTTGCCGGGGGGCATGGCCGGCCTGCAAACCACCACAGGTCCCTCGCCCAGGCCACCCCATGCCCCAAGGGAACCCCCACCCTGATCCGGGACACCCTTCAGGGCAAACCAGCTGGCCCGCACCCATGCACCAGGCCTCTATCCTATCTAATAAAAGAGTAATGTGCAAATCGACCGTCACTCCAACACACAAGATGGCTGCCCCCATGTGGACACAAGATGGCCACCACAAGATGGCCAGCAGGGGAGGGCAGTTGGGAGGGACCAGGCCTGCAGGAAAGGGCAGTTGGGGGGGGGGGACCCAGGACTGCAGGGAGAGCAGTTGGGGTGGGGGGCCTGGCCTGCAGGGGAGGGCAGTTAGGGGTGATCAAACCTGCAGGGGAGGGCAGTTACGGGTGACCAGGTTGGCAGGGGAGTGGTTAGGGGGTGATCAGGCTGGCAGGCAGAAGCGGTTAGGAGCAATCAGGAAGGCAGGCAGGCAAGCAATTGGGAGCCAGCAGTCCTGGATTGTGAGAGGGATGTCCGACTGCCCGTTTAGGCCCAATCCTACCGGGATCGGGCCTAAATGGGCAGTCGGACATCCCTCAAGGGGTCACAGATTGGAGAGGGTGCAGGCTGGGCTGAGGGACACCCTGCCCCCCGTGCACGAATTTCATGCACCGAGCCTCTAGTATCCTAAATAAGACTTTAAGTATTGTTTCAAAAAGATAAACCCTAAAATAAAATAAAATAAAATAAAATAAAATAAAATAAAATAAAATAGGACATAAGAAAATATTCAAATAATGGCTAAATCAAAAGATGGCTAAAAAGCAGGCACAGAGTACCAAGATGAAAAGAGAACAAATAGAATAAATAACTAATTACAGGCTGACTATCAATAATTAGCTCAAATAGATATGGTCTAGACCAGTGGTCCACAACCTTTCAGACCTCACAGACCACCAGAGGTCCGCGGACCACCGGTTGGCGACCACTGTCTACACACTTAGATGAAATGACAGATATTGAAAGAATGGGCAAAAATCAATGCCCTACTAATAGCTGCCTGTGAAAGTCACAATTCAGACATCAATGCCAGACAGGATGAAAATAATGGCCCAACTTACTAAACTCTGCAGAATGGGCCGAAGCAGCACGCACTGCTTTGTAGAATCAAATGCTTATCCTATCTAATAAAAAGGGAATATGCTAATTGACCATCACACCCTCACAGCCAATAAGAAGGGAATATACTAATTGACTGTCATACCCTCAAATATGGCAGCGCCCACAGCCACAAGATGGTGGCACCCAGTCCCCTCAGCCCCGCCAGGGCGGCAGGTGCACAGCATAGCTGGGCCTGCCCCCAGGCTGGTCTGGCCTTTCCGTGCACCTGCCTCCGTAGTCCCCCAGTCCCCTCAGCCCCCCAACCGCCCAGGGCCGGCCTGAGGCGCAGGCAAGCCTCAGATATTGGCTATCCAGCTGCCCAGGGCCGGCCCAAGGTGCAGGCAAGCCTTGGATGGTGGCTGCTCAGCTGCTCAGGGACACCCGAGGCTCAGGTAAACAGGGCCGGCCAAGGCTTGCACTGCCGGCAGTGGCAGCAGCAGAGGTGTGATGGGGGTGTCACCTTCCCCTGATCGCTGGGTCACCTCCCACCCCTAAGGGCTCCCAGACTGTGAGAGGGGCAGGCTGGGCTGAGAGACCGCCACCCCCCCGACCCAGTGCATGAATTTTCATGCACCAGGCCTCTAGTCCTATATAATAAAAGGGTAATATGAAAATTGACCCTAAGGGCAGAATGATGGGTCGCTATGACATGCCCTGACCACCGGGGGAAGACACTCAATGCAGGAGCTGCCCCCTGGTGGTCAGTGTGTGCCCACCGGGAGAGTGCCGCTCAGCCACAAGCCAGGCTGATAGCAGTGAGCACAGCAGCAGAGGTGGGAGCCTCTCCCACCTCCTCAGCAGCACCAAGGATGTCCGACTGTGGCTTAGGCCCACTTCCTACAGGTGGACATCCCCTGAGGGCTCCCAGCTGACAAGTGGACATCCTCTGAGGGCTCCCAGGCTGCCAGAGGGATGTCTGATGGCCAGCTTAGGCCCTATCCCCCAAGGAGTGGGCCTAAGCCGGCAGGTAGACATCCCCTGAGTGGTCCCAAACTGCAAAAGAACACAGGCCGAGCTGAGGGATGCCCTTCCCCCCCCCCCCCCCCCCCCCAGTGCATGAATTTTCGTGCACTGGGTCTCTAGTATTACATAGAGAATAAAGATCTAAAACAAGTAACTTAAATTCCCACCTTAAGTAATTAGAGAAAAAAGAACAAATTAAACCCAAAAAAAACAAAGAAGGGGAAAATAAAGATAAGAGAAACAAGCTGTCATCAAATTTGGAAAGAGAAAATCAATAGAGAAAGTGATGGACCAAAGCTGGCTCCTGAAGAGCTCAGAGACTGCATCTCTTGCCAGATTGACCAAGAAATGACATAAATTACCAAAATCTTAAATGAAAATGGAACATCACCACAGACTTTAAAAAATAATAAGGAAACACTATAAATAATTATATGCTCAAAAATTGAACAACTTAGATTAAAACAATCAGTTCCTTGAAAGATAGAACTATCATAATCCACTCATGAAGAAATTGATAAGATACCCCATTATCTATTAAAGATATTTAATTTGTAGCTAAAAAAAAATCTTTTAAAAAAGAAAACTTCAGGAACAAAAGGTTTCACTGTTGAAATCTACCAAACATTTTAGGAAGAATAATACCTACTTTATATAACCTCTTCCAGACACAGAAAAGGAGGGAACACCTGTATGTGTATAATCCAACACTGATTGTATAAACCAAGTAGTAATAACTGGTGGTTAGTAAAAATATATGTAGATTCACAGTTATGAGAGAGAAAATAAAATGTTTAAAATAATTTACATTAAGTCAAGAAAGAAGATAAAAACAATGTGATGCATATGGATCAAACAGAAAACAAATAGGAAAATGATGACCATAAGCCCAAGTAAGTTAGCTGTTACTTTGAATGTAAATAGACAAAAACCCCAACCAGGAGTCTAGAATTGTCAGAGTAAATTTAAAAAATCAATAATTAGAGGGTGCAAGGGGTAGTGGTAGGAAGTTGTGTGAAAAGGTGAAGGGATTAAGAAGTACAAATTGGTAGTAACAGAATAGTCATGGGGAGGTAAACTACATCATAGGGAATATAGTCAGCAATCTATACTAATAAAAGGGTAATATGCTAATTAGCCCGGGTTGACCCGACATCTTCTGGATGTCCGACTTCCTTCCGGACAGTAAGGGGGTGACCAGGCTGGCTGGGAGGTAGGTAGGGGGCGACCAGGCCAGCAGAGAGGTAGTTAGGGGGGGATCAGGCTGGCAGGGGGGAAGCTAGGGGGTGACCAGGCTGGCAGGGAACCAGTTAGGGGGTGATCAGGCAGGCAGGTAGAGTGGTTAGGGGTGATCAGGCAGGCAAACAGGTGAGTGGTTAGGAGCCAGCAATCCCGGATGGCGAGAGGAATGTCCGACTGCCGGTTTAGGATGGGGCCTAAACCGGCAGTCAGACATCCCCCAAGGGGTCCCAGATTAGAGAGGGTGTAGGCGGAGCTGAGGGACCCCCCCCCCCATGCACAAATTTCATGCACTGGGCCTCTAGTCTATAAATATAAAAGGCTAATATGCAGTGTCCCCTCCGGAGTTTGACTGGGAGACCAGGAGTTCAATCGCTTGCTATGACATGCACTGACCACCAGGGGGCAGCACGAAACAATGGAAGGCCTGGCCAGCAGCTGGAAGGCCCAATCAGCCCTGATCGCTGGCCAGGCCTAGGGACCCTACCTGTGCACGAATTTCATGCACCAGGCCTCTAGTATTCTAATAACTATGTATGGTACCAGGTGGGTACTAGAATTATTGGAGGGATCACTTAGTAAGTTCTATAATTGTCTAACCACCATGCTGAACATCTGAAACTAATCCTATATAATAAAGAGGTAATATGCAAATTAACTCTCATGCCCTCACAAGATGGCTGCCTATGACCAGGCTGGCAGGGGGTTTAGTGAGGGATGACCAAATGACTGAACAGTAGGCTATGTGGGGTGACCAGGCTGGCAGGGGTGCAATGAAGGGCAACCAGGCTGGCAGAGGGGGGCAGTTGGGGGCAACCAGGCCAGCAGGGGGTGCAGTAAGAGGCAACCAGGCTGGTGGGGGGGGGGCAGTTAGGGGTGAACAAGCCAGCAGGGGGGTGCAGTTGGGGGCGACCAGGCCAGCATGGGGGACAGTTGGGGGTGATTAGGCTGGCAGGGGGGCAGTAAGGGGCGACCAGGCCGATGAGGGGAGGGCAATTAGGAGTGACCAGGCCAGCGGGGGCGGGGGGGCAGTTAGGGGCAATCAGGCCGGCACACAGAGTCAGTGAAGGGCGATTAGGCCGTCATGGGGGAGGCAGTTAGGGGCAACCAGGCAGGCAGACAGGTGAGCGATTAGGAGCCAGCAGTCCTGGATTGTGAGAGGGAAGTCTGACTGCCAGTTTAGGCCCGATCCCAGGGATCGGGCCTAAACCGGCTTTCGGACATCGCCCAAGGGTGCAGGCTGGGCTGAGGGGACCCTCCCCCCCTCACAAATTTCATGCACCAGGCCTCTAGTACAAAATAATATTGAATGTCAACTGTTAAAATAAAATGAACAATTACATGCTGCTTAAATGAAACATCTTTTCCTTGTGAGGAAAATGTTTAGAAATAAAATAATAGAAATGATTGACCAATAAACATTACGCATAATAAGTAATGCCAGCTATATTATAAAATGAAGAGATTTTATGGCAAGAAACATTAGTACACATATGATAAAAGATCAGTCCACAAACAAAACATCAAATTCTAAATCTATAGATCCCCAATAACAGCTTCAAACCTATCACTCAAAACTAAATCAAAATAAAAGGAGAAACAGACAAACCCACAGTCTCAATAGGAGATGATAAGAGAGAGCACACAGTCTTTCAAGGACTCAGGAAATATTTGCCCGTGCAGACCACAGGATGGTCATAAAGTAAGACCCCGACTTGCAAAGAGCAAAGGTCATTCATAAGTTCTCTGATCATGATGGAAATAGGTCAGAAACCACTCATTAAGATGGCTAGACAATCTCCTCTACTTGGAAAATAAGCAATATTCTTCTAAATAAAACCATGGGTCAAAAAAATTAAAAGGAAATCAAATAATGTTTGAGCCAGATAATATTGATAATATGTCAAAATGTGTGGGTTGTAGCTAAAACAATACTAAGAAGGACATTCACAGCTATAAATGAAAAGAAGAGAAACAAAACATAAATTACTTAACCATGCATATCAAGAAGCCAATAAAAAATAGCAGGATATAGTGAAATAAATTAGAAAATAAGAGAACATACATCAATAAAAAATGTTTAAACATAAAAAGTAATAAACAAGTCAAAATTTGCTTTTTTCAAAGAACAAAATGACAAAATGCTAATATCTAAAATCAAGAATCTGACTCTGGCTGGGTAGCTCAGTTGGTTAGCATGTTGCCTGGTAAGTCATGTTTGCAGGTTCCATCCCTGGTCAGGGCACACACAAGAAGTAAGCGATGAATGCATAAATAAGTGGAGCAACAAAGCTCTCTCTTTCTTCCTCTCTCTCTAAAATCAATAAATTTTAAAAATCCAGAATAAAAAGGATAATATATGTTGTGCCATTATATTTAATGGGCAAATTCCTTAAAAAATCACAACTAAAAAACTGACTCAAAAAATAACCTAAGTCCAGGCCGGCGTAGCTTAGCTGGTTGGTTGGGCGTCCTCCAGTACACTGAAGTGTTGCCAGTTTGATTCCCTGTCAGAGCACATGCCTGGGTTACGGCTCAATTCCTGGTAGGGGGTCGGCAGGAGGCAGCTGATGGATGCTTCACTTTCAGATTGACACTTCTGTCTCTCCCTCTCCCTTCCTCTCTGTCTCTAAAATCAATAAAAACGTATTTAAAAAGAATACAGGAGCCTCAAGCAGGATAAATTCAAAGAAATACACAACAAGACATCATAATAACATTTCTGAAAACTAAAGGTGAAAAAACAATTCTTGGAAGCACCCATATAGAAATTATCCAGAAGAAAATTGATTTAAGTGCCCGTGGATTGCTAAACGGAAACCGTGGAGGTCAGTAGAAAATGGCACAACACTTTTCCAGTGCCAAAGAAACAAGCTCTCAACAATAAATCTTGTATCTGGCAAAGCTATCCTTCAGGAATGAAGAGGAAATAAAGACATTATCAGATGAAGGAAAATGAAAAGTATTTGTGGCTAGCAGGCCAATCCTTCAAGATGGGCTAAAGGAAGCTTATTAGGCAGAAAATGAAATGATAAAAGCATTCTTAGACCATCGAAAGTAAGAAAGAATAACAGAAAGAGCAGAAATATGAGTATATATAGTAGACTGTCCTCATTGTTATAAGTCACATTTGATGATTTTAACAGAAATTATCACAACATCTGATACTCAAGACAATGAGAAGGAGGTAAACAGACCTGAATGGGAGTAAAAGGTTCACATGACATTTTAAATAGTAAAATGTTGATGCCAGCAGACTGGATAAGTTGCACAGGTGCACGCACACACACACACACACACACACACACACACACAGGGTCCAGCTAATGGAGGAAATCTGAAACTGAGTCAGATGCATGGATTGTAGCAACGTCACTACCCTGGTTGTGTTGTTGTACTGCAGCGTAACAAGATGTTATCCCTGGGAGAAACTTAACAACAGGTGTACCAGATCTCAGGACCTCTCTGTACTATTCACTACAACTGAGTATAAATCCACATTCACCTCAAAATAAAAGTTTAATTTTAAAAAATTCAGAAAAGGAAGAGAAATTAGAAGGTACCAACATTTCCAAATATTGAAACATAGTATAAAATAATAATAAGATAGGTATAGTATTCATGTAAAAAAGGAATGAACAGCATTAAAAAGAAAAAAAAATCAATGTGATTTACCACATTAACAGAAAAAAGTGAGAATATAAATTATACAACAGATGTAAATGAGCTTTTAATGGAATGTAATATGCATTCTTGACAAAATTGTTAGTAATCTAGGAATTAAATGAAATTTTCTCAATATGAGAAAGGAACACCAACCAAAACAATATAGTAAACATAAGATAAAATTGTGCATTATCAAAAGCTATCCTCTGAGATCAAGGATGCTCACATCACTGCAACTCACATCACTACATCAGTTAAACTTGAATTAAAGACACTAAGTACTGTAAAAGGAAAGAAAAATAAATAAGAGCATAAAAATAGGAAAGAAAAATAAAACTTATTTTTCATAGATGATGGGATTGTGTATATAGAAAATTTTAAAGACTCTACAGGTAAACTATTAGAATAAATCAACAAATATGGTTAGTTCACGAGGAACAGGTTTAACATACAAAATCAATTAATTTCTATATGTACATAAAAAATAAGTAGAAAATAAATTTGAATATATTCTGCATATAATATCATCATAAACATCAATATCTGGAGAAAATCATAAAAAGTTATTCAAGATTTCTACAGAGAAAGTAACAAAACTTTCCTGAGAAACCAACGAAGACCTAAATAAACTGAGGTGTACCCTATGCTCATGAATCAAATCACTCAGTATCCGTAAGATGTTAATTCTTCCTAAGCTGAACTGGAGTCCATGAAATCTCAAATTCCCAGGTTCTTCGTGGAAAGTAAAACTTAATGTTGAAATCTATAAGAAAATGCAAAGGGCTAAGAATCGCTAAGTCCATCTTCAAGAAAAGGCAAGAGCTAGAGGACTTCCACCCAGAAATTAAGAGCGAGTGTGAAACCGATCACTCCACCAGCATCACGTTGGTGCACACAGACCTGAATGGCCAAAGGGAATGGCAGCGCGTGCCCAGAGGCCGCCCCACATGTCTTGGGAGCAAGACAGCATGGAGAGCAGTGGGATCCGAGCTGTGTGGGCTCTTTCAGTGGTGGCATTGGGTCAATGGCCATCTGTATTTTTTTTCATGTATCTTGCCTCAACACTCATACCACACCCAGAGATCAATCCCAAATGTAATGAAGACAAATCCCAAATGTAATGCAAACAATGTGGCATGTAAAACAAGAAAACGTTTAGAATAAAATATAAGATACTATCCTGCACACATTCCCCTGTTCCCTCTGCCTCCTAAGGTCCCATGCTTTCCAGTGGGCCCTGTGTGATGGGCCCTGTGTGATGGAACCTGTGTGATGGAACCTGTGTGATGGGCCCTGTGTGATGGGCCCTGTGTGATGGGCCCTGTGTGATGGGCCCTGTGTGATGGAACCTGTGTGATGGGCCCTGTGTGATGGAACCTGTGTGATGGGCCCTGTGTGATGGGCCCTGTGTGGTGGGCCCTGTGTGATGGGCACTGTGTGGTGGGCCCTGTGTGGTGGGCCCTGTGTGGTGGGGCCTGTGTGATGGGCCCTGTGTGATGGGCCCTGTGCGATGGGCCCTGTGTGGTGGGGCCTGTGTGATGAGCCCTGTGTGGTGGGCCCTGTGTGGTGGGGCCTGTGTGATGAGCCCTGTGTGGTGGGCCCTGTGTGATGGGCCCTGTGTGATGGGCCCTGTGTGGTGGGCCCTGTGTGTGTGGTGGGCCCTGTGTGGTGGGCCCTGTGTGATGGGCCCTGTGTGGTGGGCCCTGTGTGGTGGGCCCTGTGTGATGGGCCCTGTGTGGTGGGCCCTGTGTGGTGGGCCCTGTGTGGTGGGCCCTGTGTGGTGGGCCCTGTGTGGTGGGCCCTGTGTGGTGGGCCCTGTGTGATGGGCCCTGTGTGATGGGCCCTGTGTGGTGGGGCCTGTGTGATGGGCCCTGTGTGGTGGGCCCTGTGTGGTGGGGTGTGGTGGGGCCCCTGTGTGGTGGGCCCTGTGTGGTGGGCCCTGTGTGATGGGCCCTGTGTGGTGGGCCCTGTGTGGTGGGCCCTGTGTGATGGGCCCTGTGTGGTGGGCCCTGTGTGGTGGGGCCCTGTGTGGTGGGCCCTGTGTGATGGGCCCTGTGTGGGCCCTGTGTGGGGGCCCTGTGTGGTGGGCCCTGTGTGGTGGGCCCTGTGTGGTGGGCCCTGTGTGGTGGGCCCTGTGTGGTGGGCCCTGTGTGGTGGGCCCTGTGTGATGGGCCCTGTGTGATGGGCCCTGTGTGATGGGCCCTGTGTGATGGGCCCTGTGTGGTGGGCCCTGTGTGATGGGCCCTGTGGTGGGCCCTGTGTGGGGCCCTGTGTGATGGGCCCTGTGTGATGGGCCCTGTGTGATGGGCCCTGTGTGGTGGCCCTGTGTGATGGGCCCTGTGTGGTGGGCCCTGTGTGGTGGGCCCTGGTGCCCTGTGTGATGGGCCCTGTGTGGTGGGCCCTGTGTGATGGGCCCTGTGTGGTGGGCCCTGGGCCCTGTGTGATGGGCCCTGTGTGATGGGCCCTTTGTGGTGGGCCCTGTGTGATGGGCCCTGTGTGGTGGGCCCTGTGTGATGGGCACCGTGTGGTGGGTCTTGTGTGGTGGGCCCTGTGTGGTGGGCCCTGTGTGATGGGCCCTGTTTGGTGGGCCCTGTGTGGTGGGCCCTGTGTTTTGGGCCCTGTGTGGTGGGCCCTGTGTGGTGGGCCCTGTGTGGTGGGCCCTGTGTGATGGGCCCTGTGTGGTGGGCCCTGTGTGATGGGCCCTGTGTGATCGGCCCTGTGTGGTGGGCCCTGTGTGGTGGGCCCTGTGTGTGTGGGCCCTGTGTGGCCCTGTGTGGTGGGCCCTGTGTGGTGGGCCCTGTGTGGTGGGCCCTGTGTGGTGGGCCCTGTGTGATGGGCCCTGTGTGATGGGCCCTGTGTGATGGGCCCTGTGTGGTGGGCCCTGTGTGATGGGCCCTGTGTGATGGGCCCTGTGTGGTGGGCCCTGTGTGATGGGCCCTGTGTGGTGGGCCCTGTGTGATGGGCCCTGTGATGGGCCCTGTGTGATGGGCCCTGTGTGGTGGGCCCTGTGTGATGGGCCCCTGTGTGGTGGGGCCTGTGTGATGGGCCCTGTGTGGTGGGCCCTGTGTGATGGGCCCTGTGTGATGGGCCCTGTGTGGTGGGCCTGTGTGATGGGCCCTGTGTGGTGGGCCCTGTGTGATGGGCCCTGTGTGGTGGGCCCTGTGTGATGGGCCCTGTGTGGTGGGCCCTGTGTGATGGGCCCTGTGTGGTGGGCCCTGTGTGATGGGCCCTGTGTGGTGGGCCCTGTGTGGTGGGCCCTGTGTGATGGGCCCTGTGTGATGGGCCCTGTGTGGTGGGCCCTGTGTGGTGGGCCCTGTGTGATGGGCCCTGTGTGGTGGGCCCTGTGTGATGGGCCCTGTGTGATGGGCCCTGTGTGATGGGCCCTGTGTGGTGGGCCCTGTGTGATGGGCCCTGTGTGGTGGGCCCTGTGTGATGGGCCCTGTGTGGTGGGCCCTGTGTGGTGGGCCCTGTGTGATGGGCCCTGTGTGATGGGCCCTGTGTGGTGGGCCCTGTGTGATGGGCCCTGTGTGATGGGCCCTGTGTGATGGGCCCTGTGTGTGGGCCCTGTGTGGGCCCTGTGTGATGGCCCTGTGTGATGGGCCCTGTGTGGTGGGCCCTGTGTGATGGGCCCTGTGTGGTGGGCCCTGTGTGATGGGCCCTGTGTGGTGGGCCCTGTGTGATGGGCCCTGTGTGGTGGGCCCTGTGTGATGGGCCCCTGTGTGATGGGCCTGTGTGATGGGCCCCGTGTGGTGGGCCCTGTGTGGGGCCCTGTGTGATGGGCCCTGTGGGGCCCTGTGTGATGGGCCCTGTGTGGTGGGCCCTGTGTGGTGGGCCCTGTGTGGTGGGCCCTGTGTGGTGGGCCCTGTGTGGTGGGCCCTGTGTGGTGGCCCTGTGTGGTGGGCCCTGTGTGGTGGGCCCTGTGTGATGGGCCCTGTGTGGGTGGGCCCTGTGTGGTGGGCCCTGTGTGATGTGGTGGGCCCTGTGTGGTGGGCCCTGTGTGGTGGGCCCTGTGTGGTGGGCCCTGTGTGGTGGGCCCTGTGTGGTGGGCCCTGTGTGGTGGGCCCTGTGTGGTGGGGCCTGTGTGGTGGGCCCTGTGTGGTGGGCCCTGTGTGATGGGCCCTGTGTGGTGGGGCCCTGTGTGATGGGCCCTGTGTGGTGGGCCCTGTGTGATGGGCCCTGTGTGATGGGCCCTGTGTGGGGGCCCTGTGTGATGGGCCCTGTGTGGTGGGCCCTGTGTGATGGCCCTGTGTGTGGTGATGGGCCCCGTGTGGTGGGCCCTGTGTGATGGGCCCCGTGTGGTGGGTCCTGTGTGGTGGGCCCTGTGTGATGGGCCCTGTGTGGTGGGCCCTGTGTGATGGGCACCGTGTGGTGCGTCTTGTGTGGTGGGCCCTGTGTGGTAGGCCCTGTGTGTGTGGTGGGCCCTGTGTGGTGGGCCCTGTGTGGTGGGCCCTGTGTGGTGGGCACCCTGTGTGGGGCCCTGGGTGGGGCCCTGTGTGGTGGGCCCTGTGTGGTGGGTGGGCCCTGTGTGGTGGGCCCTGTGTGATGGGCCCTGTGTGGTGGGCCCTGTGTGGTGGGCCCTGTGTGGGCCCTGTGTGTGGGGGGCCTGTGTGGTGGGCCCTGTGTGGTGGGCCCTGTGTGATGGGCCCTGTGTGATGGGCCCTGTGTGGTGGGTGTGTGATGGGCCCTGTGTGTGATGGGCCCTGTGTGGTGGGCCCTGTGTGGTGGGCCCTGTGTGGTGGGCCCTGTGTGGTGGGCCCTGGTGCCCTGTGTGGGCCCTGTGTGGTGGGCCCTGTGTGATGGGCCCTGTGTGATGGGCCCTGTGTGGTGGGCCCTTGTGTGGTGGGCCCTGTGTGGTGGGCCCTGTGTGATGGGCCCTGTGTGGTGGGCCTGTGTGATGGGCCTGTGTGTGGTGGCCCTGTGTGGTGGGCCCTGTGTGGTGGGCCCTGTGTGGTGGGCCCTGTGTGGTGGGGGCTGTGTGTGGTGGGCCCTGTGTGGTGGGCCCTGTGTGGTGGGCCCTGTGTGGTGGGCCCTGTGTGGGGGCCTGGGGCCCTGTGTGGTGGGCCCTGTGTGGTGGGCCCTGTGTGGTGGGCCCTGTGTGGTGGGCCCTGTGTGATGGGCCCTGTGTGGTGGGCCTGTGTGGTGGGGCCTGTGTGATGAGCCCTGTGTGGTGGGCCCTGTGTGGTGGGCCCTGTGTGGTGGGCCCTGTGTGGTGGGCCCTGTGTGTGTGTGGTGGGCCCTGTGTGGTGGGCCCTGTGTGGTGGGCCCTGTGTGGTGGGCCCTGTGTGTGGTGGGCCCTGTGTGGTGGGCCCTGTGTGATGGGCCCTGTGTGGTGGGCCCTGTGTGGTGGGCCCTGTGTGATGGGGCCCTGTGTGGTGGGCCCTGTGTGGTGGGCCCTGTGTGGGTGTGTGGTGGGGCCCTGTGTGGTGGGCCCTGTGTGATGGGGCCCTGTGTGGTGGGCCCTGTGTGATGTGTGGTGGGGCCTGTGTGGTGGGCCCTGTGTGGTGGGCCCTGTGTGATGGGCCCTGTGTGATGGGCCCTGTGTGGTGGGCCCTGTGTGGTGGGCCCTGTGTGATGGGCCCTGTGTGATGGGCCCTGTGTGGTGGGCCCTGTGTGGTGGGCCCTGTGTGGTGGGCCCTGTGTGATGGGCCCTGTGTGGTGGGCCCTGTGTGATGGGCCCTGTGTGGTGGGCCCTGTGTGGTGGGCCCTGTGTGGTGTGTGTGGGGGCCCTGTGTGGTGGGCCCTGTGTGATGGGCCCTGTGTGATGGGCCCTGTGTGATGGGCCCTGTGTGGTGGGCCCTGTGTGGTGGGCCCTGTGTGGTGGGCCCTGTGTGGTGGGCCCTGTGTGATGGGCCCTGTGTGGTGGGCCCTGTGTGATGGGCCCTGTGTGGTGGGCCCTGTGTGATGGGCCCTGTGTGGTGGGCCCTGTGTGATGGGCCCTGTGTGGTGGGCCCTGTGTGATGGGCCCTGTGTGGGGCCCTGTGTGATGGGCCCTGTGTGGTGGGCCCTGTGTGATGGGCCCTGTGTGGTGGGCCCTGTGTGTGTGGGGGCCCTGTGTGGTGGGCCCTGTGTGATGGGCCCTGTGTGGTGGGCCCTGTGTGATGGGCCCTGTGTGGTGGGCCCTGTGTGATGGGCCCTGTGTGGTGGGCCCTGTGTGGTGGGCCCTGTGTGGTGGGCCCTGTGTGGTGGGCCCTGTGTGGTGGGCCCTGTGTGGTGGGCCCTGTGTGGTGGGCCCTGTGTGGCCCTGGGGCCCTGTGTGGGGCCCTGTGTGGTGGGCCCTGTGTGGTGGGCCCTGTGTGGTGGGCCCTGTGTGATGGGCCCTGTGTGGTGGGCCCTGTGTGGTGGGCCCTGTGTGGTGGGCCCTGTGTGGTGGGCCCTGTGTGGTGGGCCCTGTGTGATGGGCCCTGTGTGGTGGGCCCTGTGTGGTGGGCCCTGTGTGGGCCCTGTGTGTGATGGGCCCTGTGTGATGGGCCCTGTGTGATGGGCCCTGTGTGATGGGCCCTGTGTGATGGGCCCTGTGTGATGGGCCCTGTGTGATGGGCCCTGTGTGATGGGCCCTGTGTGATGGGCCCTGTGTGGTGGGCCCTGTGTGATGGGCCCTGTGTGGGCCCTGGGGGCCCTTGTGTGTGTGGATGGGCCCTGTGTGGTGGGCCCTGTGTGTGGGCCCTGTGTGGTGGGGCCCTGTGTGATGGGCCCTGTGTGGTGGGCCCTGTGTGATGGGCCCTGTGTGGTGGGCCCTGTGGGCCTGTGTGGTGGGCCTGTGTGATGGGCCCTGTGTGGTGGGGCCTGTGTGATGGGCCCTGTGTGGTGGGGCCTGTGTGATGGGCCCTGTGTGGTGGGCCCTGTGTGATGGGCCCTGTGTGGTGGGCCCTGTGTGGTGGGCCCTGTGTGGTGGGCCCTGTGTGGTGGGGCCTGTGTGATGGGCCCTGTGTGTGGTGGGGGCCCTGTGTGGTGGGCCCTGTGTGGTGGGCCCTGTGTGATGGGCCCTGTGTGGTGGGCCCTGTGTGATGGGCCCTGTGTGATCGGCCCTGTGTCATCGGCCCTGTGTGGTGGGCCCTGTGTGATGGGCCCTGTGTGTGGTGGGCCCTGTGTGATGGGCCCTGTGTGGTGGGCCCTGTGTGGTGGGGGGCCTGTGTGATGGGCCCTGTGGGCCCCTGTGTGGTGGGCCCTGTGTGATGGGCCCTGTGTGATGGGCCCTGTGTGGTGGGCCCTGTGTGATGGGCCCTGTGTGGTGGGCCCTGTGTGATGGCCCTGTGTGATGGGCCCTGTGTGGTGGGCCCTGTGTGATGGGCCCTGTGTGGTGGGCCCTGTGTGATGGGCCCTGGTGCCCCTGTGTGGTGGGCCCTGTGTGGTGGGCCCTGTGTGTGTGTGGTAGGGCCTGTGTGATGGGCACCGTGTGGTGGGCCCTGTGTGATGGGCACCGTGTGGTGCGTCTTGTGTGGTGGGCCCTGTGTGATGGGCCCTATGTGGTGGGCCCTGTGTGATGGGCACCGTGTGGTGCGTCTTGTGTGGTGGGCCCTGTGTGGTGGGCCCTGTGTGGTGGGCCCTGTGTGGTGGGCCCTGTGTGATGGGCCCTGTGTGGTGGGCCCTGTGTGTGGGCCCTGTGTGATGGGCCCTGTGTGTGGTGGGCCCTGTGGTGTGGTGGGCCCTGTGTGGTGGGCCCTGTGTGGTGGGCCCTGTGTGGTGGGCCCTGTGTGGTGGGCCCTGTGTGATGGGCCCTGTGTGGTGGGCCCTGTGTGGTGGGCCCTGTGTGGTGGGCCCTGTGTGTGGGGTGTGATGGGCCTGTGTGTGGGGGCCCTGTGTGGGTGGGTGATGGGCCCTGTGTGGTGGGGCCTGTGTGATGGGCCCTGTGTGATGGGCCCTGTGTGATGGGCCCTGTGTGATGGGCCCTGTGTGGTGGGCCCTGTGTGATGGCCCTGTGTGGTGGGGCCTGTGTGATGGGCACCGTGTGGTGGGCCCTGTGTGATGGGCACCGTGTGGTGCGTCTTGTGTGGTGGGCCCTGTGTGGTGGGCCCTATGTGGTGGGCCCTGTGTGATGGGCACCGTGTGGTGCGTCTTGTGTGGTGGGCCCTGTGTGGTAGGCCCTGTGTGGTGGGCCCTGTGTGGTAGGCCCTGTGTGATGGGCCCTGTGTGGTGGGCCCTGTGTGGTGGGCACCGTGTGGTGGGTCTTGTGTGGTGGGCCCTGTGTGGTGGGTGGGCCCTGTGTGATGGGCCCTGTGTGGTGGGCCCTGTGTGGTGGGCCCTGTGTGGTGGGCCCTGTGTGGTGGGGCCTGTGTGATGGGCCCTGTGTGGTGGGCCCTGTGTGATGGGCCCTGTGTGATGGGCCCTGTGTGATGGGCCCTGTGTGGTGGGGCCTGTGTGATGGGCCCTGTGTGATGGGCCCTGTGTGATGGGCCCTGTGTGATGGGCCCTGTGTGGTGGGCCCTGTGTGATGGGCCCTGTGTGGTGGGCCCTGTGTGGTGGGCCCTGTGTGATGGGCCCTGTGTGATGGGCCCTGTGTGGTGGGCCCTGTGTGATGGGCCCTGTGTGGTGGGCCCTGTGTGATGGGCACCGTGTGGTGGGTCTTGTGTGGTGGGCCCTGTGTGGTGGGCCCTGTGTGATGGGCCTGTGTGTGGGGCCCTGTGTGATGGGCCCTGTGTGTGGGGGCCTGTGTGGTGGGCCCTGTGTGGTGGGCCCTGTGTGGTGGGCCCTGTGTGATGGGCCCTGTGTGGTGGGCCCTGTGTGATGGGCACCGTGTGGTGGGTCTTGTGTGGTGGGCCCTGTGTGGTGGGCCCTGTGTGATGGGCCCTGTGTGTTGGGCCCTGTGTGATGGGCCTTGTGTGGTGGGCACTGTGTGGTGGGCCCTGTGTGGTGGGCCCTGTATGGTGGGGCCTGTGTGATGGGCCCTGTGTGATGGGCCCTGTGTGGTGATGTGGGGCCTGTGTGGTGGGCCTGTGTGGTGGGCCCTGTGTGATGGGCCCTGTGTGGGTGGGCCCTGTGTGGTGGGCCCTGTGTGGTGGGCCCTGTGTGGTGGGGGCCTGTGTGGGGGGCCTGTGTGATGGGCCCTGTGTGGTGGGCCCTGTGTGGTGGTGTCACCCCTGTGTGATGGGCCCTGTGTGATGGGCCCTGTGTGATGGGCCCTGTGTGATGGGCCCTGTGTGGGCCCTGTGTGGGGGCCCTGTGTGGTGGGCCCTGGGGGCCCTGTGTGATGGGCCCTGTGTGGTGGGATGGGCCCTGTGTGGTGGGCCCTGTGTGGTGGGCCCTGTGTGATGGGCACCGTGTGGTGGGTCTTGTGTGGTGGGCCCTGTGTGGTGGGCCCTGTGTGATGGGCCCTGTGTGGTGGGCCCTGTGTGATGGGCCCTGTGTGGTGGGCACCGTGTGATGGGACCTATGTGATGGGCCTTGTGTGGTGGGCACTGTGTGGTGGGCCCTGTGTGGTGGGCCCTGTGTGGTGGGCCCTGTGTGGTGGGCCCTGTGTGGTGGGACCTGTGTGATGGGCCTTGTGTGGTGGGCCCTGTGTGGTGGGCCCTGTGTGGTGGGCCCTGTGTGATGGGCCCTGTATGATGGGCCCTGTGTGGTGGGCCCTGTGTGGTGGGCCCTGTGTTGTGGGCCCTGTGTGATGGGCCCTGTGTGGTGGGCCCTGTGTGATGGGCCCTGTGTGGTGGGCCCTGTGTGGTGGGCCCTGTGTGATGGGCCCTGTGTGATGGGCCCTGTGTGGTGGGCCCTGTGTGGTGGGCCCTGTGTGGTGGGCCCTGTGTGGTGGGCCCTGTGTGATGGGCCCTGTGTGGTGGGCCCTGTGTGATGGGCCCTGTGTGATGGGCCCTGTGTGGTGGGCCCTTTGTGATGGGCCCTGTGTGGTGGGCCCTGTGTGGTGGGCCCTGTGTGGTGGGCTCTGTGTGGTCGGGCACGTGTGGTGGGGCAGGCACCCTCCTCCTAGGAACTGGAACAATCCACCTCCCAAGGACAGGCAGGCATCTCCTGATCTCTTGGCCTCACCCTCCCTTGATAATGATGAAAACAACTCTAAATCGCAGTGAGAGTGAGTGAGCTGAAGGTACATGCTATGACCACAGTTAGCCTCACAGAGGAGCTGAGCACAGGAGGCAGACAGAGGGGTAGCAGCGTGACCTGGAGTCCACGCGGCTCCTGTGAGTGTAACGACTGGAGGGGGCGCCAGAGAGACTGGGCGCTGGGCTGTGCTCCATGCTGCTGACAGCAGGGATGTGATCACTTTCTGGAAAAGGTATTCTTGTGATTTACTCACGATTTAGGCTCTTTTGGCTATGAGTGTTACACTTCAAATTATATTAGAAAAACTACTAGGACTCAGCCACAAGTCTCTCCAAAATAAAATAGCATTCCAAAATTAGAAAGAATAAAAATAAATTATTTAACATCTCATGGAATTCATCTTAAAATTAACATGAAAGGTTTAAAATGAACAATAACTAGGCAGTAGGGATACAGGAAGGAAAATAATCCATTAATTAGAGTAATACACAACAGAACTGATTAAACCAATGAGACCTAGCTTTTATCAATCAATAAAAAAAATCTGTGAAGTCTAAGGAGAAATAAAGGGAGCCAACACAAGTGCACAATAGTAGGGATGAAAAGAGAGATTTTTTTCATTATTTACTAGCAATGTATGTAGATTAACAATGAATTTGAAAGGGCCAATGATATGCAAGCTTTTCTGTAGATTACTAAAATGACTCAAGGAAATGTAAAAATCAGGAACGAAATTTTCCAAGATATCAAAGTAATAGCCCTTAAACCAACCACAAGCCGGTAATGTCACCTTAAGTTCTGTCCCGCTGTCCAAGGCTCTGTCCGCGCATGTTAGGAAGGGAGCGCGCCAGGTGTCACAAACGCCAGGGCCCTGCCGAGCAGGCAGCTGGGGGGAACCTCAAAGCCAGCTGCAATGATAGCAAAGCAATGGCCGTTCCACGAAAACGAGAAGCCAGGGTCAACTCCCGGGACAGGCGCCTGTTTTAAAAGGAGACGCACAGAGGAGCCACCCTTTCTTCCAGGTGCTGCTTCCCGGGCACAGCAGGTGAATGGCTACAGCCACGTGAGCTGAGCCAGCCCAGACCGTGCCCTGAGGAGACGAGGGAGAAGACGAGACAGAGACAGAGCCTTGGCCCTGGGCCCTCAGCCTCTGCATGGCCGACCCGGAGCCACCGAGCGGCAGGCC
This sequence comes from Ia io, assembly GCA_025583905.1. NCBI lineage: Eukaryota > Metazoa > Chordata > Mammalia > Chiroptera > Vespertilionidae > Ia > Ia io. Next base: position 61,065,823 of record JAJQQW010000012.1, on the reverse strand, counting down.
GCTTCTTCTGTGAGATGTTGAGTTTTCCTCATTATTTAACCCACTCGAGGCGAGCATTCTGTTACTTGCAGGCAAGTAGTCTCACAATGTGCAAAGATGAATTAAATTTAAGCTGAGAGTGAAAAATGTAGAGAAAAAAGAATTTTTTTACCCATGAGGAGATAAGTAAAAATTAGTAGAAAATATGAAAAAGGTGACATTCAATCAATGGGGAAAGGCAGGATTCTGGACAAATGGTAGTAGGAAACATTACTGAAAAATGTAAAAGCTAGGTCATCACACCACAACTTATCCCAAATCTCCTCAAGTGGATGGCAGATTTCACTGAAATAAAATCAAACCAAAAATAGTAATAATCACAATGGAAGAAAAAGTGGGGGAAAAGTATTTACTTTGCAAGTGAGGAATGACTTTCTAAGGAATACAAACACAAATTTCTAAATGTCTGTATATGAAAATCTTTTCTTAAGTCAAAGGCAAACAATCTATGAGTACAAAATATTTGACACAAAGGTGTATGAGTTGGTAAAAATTTCATCCCTGATATAAAAGAGCAAAGGACCTGAGGTATAAGTTATAAAATATGAACTTCAAATGACCAATGACTATATTTTTAAACATATAATCCCATAAGAAATATGTATATATATATATATATGTATATATATATATATATACATATATATATATATATATATATATATATATATATATATATATATACACACACACACACACTGAGTGGCCAGGTTATTATGCGTTCAGAGATCATAATAATCTGGCCACTCAGTGTATATCACTCAACTTTTTGAACATAGAATATAACAAACTTCCATATACTACTGGTGGATGTGAAAATTATTAAATCATTCTATAATCGATTTGAAAATATGTATCAAGTACAGAAAGTCTTAAGAATTATTATCTTTTGTTTGTCAATTGCACATCTTTACAATACAAGGAAATAAATACAGATGTAATAACATTGTGTATGTTCTGGGTATTCACTACAACACTATCTATATCTACATCTATAAAAAGCCGGTGTCTGTGACAACAGGATGACCAAACAACCGGTCACCATGAGGAGCATTGAGCACCTCTCGGTCCAGTTCCCCCTGCCCCCCACCCCCGGCCCTCAGGCTCCCATTGATCTGGGGATGGCTAATGGGGAACCAGGGTGAGTAGTGCTGCGGGGACTGGTGAGCAGGCGGAAGGCAGACCACTTTGTCCCTCCCCCGGCCTGCAGGATCCCATTGATCAGGGGATGGTTAACAGGGAACCTGAGTGTGTGGCATGGGGAACTGGAAGGCAGGCCTCTTGGTCCCTCCTCCTGGCCCTCAGACTCCAATCAATCGGTGGCGGAGGTGGGGCGGAACTGGGGACCGGCTTCCTTAGTAGTCCTGTAGGTTCAATCTCCAGAGGACAGGCCAGGCACCAATGGACCAGCGCCTCCGGCAGGATCCCGACAGCACTGCCGGCCTCCTGGAACTCGGCCTCGGGCACTGCGGCCGCTTCCCCTCCTTAGACGCTCCCCAAGGAAGAAAGGATACCGCCAGCAGCTCCAGGGGTGACCCGCGGTGACTGCTGTCCCCCTGCTTCCTCCAGGTCACTCGAGCCGGCCCCCGCCCGCCCCGCTCCAGATGAAGTGTGAGCACTGCACACGGAAGGAATGTAGTGAAAAAACAAAACCGATGACCAAGAGAATGCCGCAGTCAACGTCCGCAGTCCGGCTCAGGAGAACGGAGAAGGGAGACTTCCATAAGCTGGCCGAGGCCAAGGTATTTCTGAGCGACCGCCTGGCGTGTGGCAGTTGTGTGACCGCAGAGGAAGGGGTCCAAGTTTCTCAGCAGAACACCAAGGACTTCTTCCTGTTCTGAACCTTAATAAGAGATGTGATACCTCACAGCCAAGGTGCTGGCCGTGTCCGTGTGTCCTCAGTCTCCGTCTTATTTTGGGCTAAATCCAGCCTCGGTGTCACTGATGCCTCCAGAAGGCTCTGCGCTTCCTTAAAAGCGTCGGGGCGCACTGTCTTAACGTGAAGATGGCTGCAACGTCAGCATCCTGGAGGGTCAGAAGGAATCTGCGTCCGGACTGCCAGCACCGTGAGGAGGAGCCCCGGCTACCCATGCCGACCTTTTCCTGCCCCGGCTGGGACCGATATGCAGAGTGTGTGCTGGGTCACCCCATCACCCCCACCTCTGCACGGCCACGTCTCCCCAGCAGATCAAGGGGTCCCTGGTGAAGGATTACTTCGCCAGACGGCAGAACCTGTCCCCAGACAAGATTTTCCATGTCACTGTGGCCCCGGGTTGTGACAAGACACTGGAGGCCCTTCGAGAAGATGTTCCCACAGCTTGCATAGTTCCCGGGGTGCTGGCTGCGTGTTACCCTCAGGGGAACCTGTCCAGACAGTGGAGCAAAGTGACCTCGCCTCGAAGGACGCCGCCGTGGACACTCTGCTTGGAGACGTGACGGAGGAGGAGGTGAGGCTCCAGGAGGGTGCCAGCTCCGACGGGCACCTGGCGCACATCTTCCGGCACGTGGCCAAGGAGCTGTCCAGCGAGGACGTGCGGGTGCTCACCTGCCGCACCCTGAGGAACAGACTGCCAGGAGCTCACCCTTGAACGGGACGGAGAGGTTCTGCTGCGCTGTGAGGCTGCTTGCGGCTTTGGAACACCCAGAAGCGGTCCTGGAGCTGTCGAGGGCCAGTTCCCCTGCCACTTCGTGGAGGTCCTGGCCTGCGCCGGGGAGGCCTAAGCGGCAGGGGCCAGGCCCAGGCGAGGACGGGTGTGCAGACAGGGCGCTGCTGCGGTAGATGGAAGGCATCTACGCCGCCATCCCGGTGTGGCCCCCGGAGACCAGCGCCCATGTGCAGGAGCTGTACCAGGAGTGGCTGGGGGGGAGGGTGGTGACTCCCCCCGGGCCCAGGCGGCCCTGCACACCGCCTAGCAGGGCCCAGGGCAGCCTGCCAGGGCATCAGTGGTAAAGGTCCAGCAGACGCCCAGCCTGCAGGCGCCTGAGGAGGGGTGTCGACACGTGAAGGAAAGGCCTAGCATCTCTGTCATCGCTTTGGTTTTCAGAATCCCCTGCTCCCCGTCTGTCAGTTCCCTCCCTCTGACGGGCGCTGTCGTCCTCACATGGGTGCAACTGGAATATTGTATCTCGAGAGGATTGTCCCAATGTACGTATCCTTTTATCCGAGGATGAAAAAATCCCCAAGAACAAGGATGGAGACAGACTACTGTGTTTTAGGCTTAAACCCTGGAAGTGTCCTGCGAAGAGCTGAGACTGGGTTCTGTCCACGCCTCAGAGAGGTTGGATGCGGAAATGGCCCGGCTTGGCCCTGACTTTCCCCGCTTATGTTCCTCTTGAAGGTGTCTTTGCCGCAATGTGAATAAACCGCACCTTTTGGGACAGGGGCTCATACGGAAGTCTGCATTCCCACCTTTTCCTGAAACAGATCTGCGTTCTCAGCTGTGGCCACCGTCCTGAGACCAGGTCCTGTCGACCAGGTCCTGTCGCTGGGAATCAGGGGGCACTGGAGTGGAAGTCCCCCCACCCCGTGCCCTTTTACATTCAGGGATTGAGCTGAAGTCACATTGGGGGAGGGCTGGCCAGGGTGACAGGTGTCACAGATGGAAGGATGGAGAATGGAGAGGCAGACACCCTGCTCGGTCCCTCCCTGGGTGGGGTCAGGCAGATAAAGGCCGGCCGGCCCGCCCCACAATGGGGTGAGATAGCGTCCTCTGTGTCCACCTCTCACCCTGTGGGCCTGACCACTCCCCTCATCTCCAGGCAGCCCTCTGCGTTCCAGGACAGCACGCTCTGCCCTCACGTGCTGCTCGCCCTAAGTGAGAAGGAAGAGAGCAGTTGGCCCACAGATGACCACACAGACAGATCGCAGCCACCACAGAGCCCAGCACCCGTGCACGTTGGGGCCGTCCTGTGACGTGAGGCCTGTGGCCGGCCTGGGGTTGGTTTCTAGAGCACTTGGATTTAGTTACCATGGGGGTGACGTTCTTCTCAAGACCCTCGGCCTGTTAGATTTCCCTCATTCATGTGTGATTGCACCTGTGCACCATCTGGGTGATAACTGGGACACTGTGTGAAATTACCTATTCTCCGCTTTCAGTCTGCTTACAGTGGGGTTTCACCCTCTGCGGGAACATAGATCCATTTCTGATTATGGAATAAACAGTTGAAGTGTAAAAAAAAAAAAAAAAAAAAGTGGCTGCCAGGTGGCTCCTGACAACTGGTGGGAACGTCTGTGGGACGGATCCGGATCCCAGGCCAGCAAGGGCGTCCCACCACCCGCCCGGAGGGCCCATCGGGTCCTGGCTCTCCTCACCCTCCTTGGAACCCTACTTGTGCACGAATTCATGCACCGGGCCTCTAGTTCTATCATAATATGGTGAAAATGCCTGAACAGTCATCATATAGGAAGATAAAATAAGTGTAAGCTGAGTAACATGTTCCCATTAAAAATCATAGTGAAAAGATTAAAGAAATGAGGAAATGCTCCCAATGTAGCATTAAGTAGGAAAGTCAGGCTACAAATGTATGTGCAAAAAACAGCAATTTGAGAAACAGACCTATCACTATCTACCTGCATGCATAGAGGCGGGGAAACAAAATGCACCAGAAATGCTAACAGTATTTCTTCCTCGGTTCAGAAATTGAAGCTGACTTCTTATTCTTCTTTTCACTTATCTGTATTTTCTAAACATTCTACCCCAAATGAGCAGGTATTGCACTATCTCAAAAAATGACAAGTGCGATTTAAAATGAAATAGTACTTAATTGTATCTTTTCCCGGTCCCTTTCCTCGGGGGAAGCAGCAGGATTTGTTTGGGGTCTCGGCTCTGTTAAAAGCCGTTCTGCACAAGAGTTGGGAAGGGTAACATTTTCTGGGGAAATATGCTGCAAGGATGCTAATCCGTGACGGGCTGAAGTCTGCGGCGCACTGGGGAGTCTATAGAGCAGCTGAACAGACTCCACTCAGTTCTCGGCTGGACCCTCCCACCCAGCAGCACCCCTCCAGCCCTCAGCCACGGCCGGCTCCGGCCCGGGCCCAGCTGCTGGGCGTCCCCTGCACTCTGAGAGGAGCTCTGACTCCGTTACTGAGCGCACCCTGCCTGCGGGCCGTGCCTCTTCCGCCTGGCCTCGCCCTCAGAGCCCTGGGCCCTGGGACCGTGGGACACGGTAACGCAGGGTAGCAGACCTGGGCAAGAGTGCTGATGGCGGACGCACTCTGAGCCGAGGGCTGGGTCCCCGCCTGGCGGCCGCCACATGATGAGCAATCATCCCTCTCAATCAGCAGCAGCACGAGGCCTCCGGCGGACATGGCCCCAGGGAGCCTTTGATTCCCAGCAAAGCCGACCTGTACGAGGGCCAAACCCACAGAGGAAGCAGGAGGGCCTTAAGCCGGTGAGGAGAGGGAAGCCTCAGGTCCCCGGCGGGGCGTGGGGATGGAGTGGAAAGTGGGTGGAGGAGCATGAGGGAATTCAAGGAGGGTCCCCCCACCTCTTCCTTCCAGCCAGCTCAGCCACTACTTAGCCAAGCCTCTGCAGCCTCAGGGCCGCGGGTCCCAGCCGGCGCTGCTCAGCACCCGGAGACGGGCTGGCTGCTGGGCGGGGGCTCAGAACCCACCCGCACCCGCACCGCCTGCCTCTGCGCCAGGGAATGTGTGGTTCCGGACGCTTGTGCTGGGACAGACTTCCCAGGACGGGACAGAAGCTTGAAAACCACTGAACAGGTGCCTTCCCCGTCCCCTGGTGCCAACGCCATTCTCCTCCATGGAAAGCAGCAGCAAACAGCCTGTTCTCTCCTCGGGCCCTCTGCCCCCAGGCCTGCCCATGGCCGCCACACCCACCCCCTGCGGTGGGAATAAGGTTCAAAGGGCCTCAAGAAGTTGGCCCTCTTGCCCAGATTGCACGTACCAGGGACCCGTGTGAGCGGGAAGAGGGAGCGAGTCTCCCACGCCAGCAGCATCAGGACGTGGAAGGGCAGACGCCCTGGGCAACCTGCCAGGAGAGCAGGCTGTGCTGGGACTCCAGGCAAGTCACCCTCACGGGAAAAGAGGACCAAGTTGCCTCCTCCCACCGACCGCATCAAAGCAGCCTCCAGATGAAGCCTCGTCGAGGTGAAGCCAGGCCCTTCTGGGTCCTCAGTCGTGAGAAGGAGCTGACACCGGCTCGCAGCTGGGCACTGCCCAGGCACAGAGCCCTCCCGCCGCGGCCTGCCTGGTCTCGCCGCTCCTATGGGGTCTGGGCTAGAGGGCTCAGAGGAAGCCCCATCTGCCCAGCTACTGGCCCAGCTGCAAGGGGAGTGCCCACTGCCAGTCCTGCCTCAGGGCCACTGTCCGGCGCCCGGTCCAACCAGGAGCCCTGGCAGCTCCACCTTCCAAAGAAGGGAAGGGGCTGCTGAGTGTCAGGGCGGAGCCAGGAGCCACGCAGAGGCCCCCAAAGTGAGAAGGCAAGGCTGTGAGGCACCTCGGCCCACAGGGGGAGCTGCTGCCCCACTCAGCTCCCCTCTCCTGTCCTACACAGCTCCCCCTCCGCCTTCGGGACTTTCCCAGAGGGCCCCCCACGATGCGGCCCAGCTCACCATGTCATAAGCGAAGGACACCTGTGGGCCGAGGCCATGGGAAGCCCCTTCGGAGATTTCCGTCGGAACAAAGAGGAAGCCGATGGGAATGAAAGCCCCGCAGGAACAGCCTGCACCAGGGGGAATGCCGGCCGTGTCCTGGGAGCCGCCCTGCAGCCTCGCCTGCCCCTGCCAGCACTGCTGGGTGACCAGCCTGCTGGCAGCTCCAAGCAGACACAGACCAGGGCTGTGCTGCCCAGAGTTCACTGCGAGGCGGGCACGGGCCCGGGGCCACCCAGAACCCGCGGAGGAGAGCTCTTCCTGGAGGACTGAAGGAACCGGCCCAGCCCTGCGGGGGAGGGGTGGCCGCCCTCCATCCTCCCCAAGGGCTGAGTAAGCGCCCTCTCTCGGTGCCCCTGGACCTAAAACATCTGGGTGACTCTCCCTCCCTGAGACTCACCTCCAGAATATTTACTTTGAGAAAACATCCCTTTTCTCCCTAATTTAAATGAGCACTCTTGGTTTAAATCTTAAAGAAACTACTTGGTTTCTTGGGGTTTTGTGCCTGTGTTTGTTTGTTTGCTGTAGTTATTTTTAAATTAGCATATATATGTAGATAGAGAGATAGTAGATATAGATAGTAGATCGATAGGTAGACCGACAGACACAGACAGATGATACATAAATAACACATTAGAATACATGCACACAGTAAGATATATGTCATCCTTGAAGGACCCAACCCAGATCCCACGTGACAGCACCTGCCATCCATGCAGCTGGCTCCCCCAGCAGCTCCCCAGAACCACAGGAGGTGCCCCGCCTCCTCAGACGGACTGAACTTTGCATGCCTTTCTGTGCCCCACAGCCCTAATCCCACCCTCAAACCTGCTGCCCCCCCCCGCTTTATTTGTGTGCCACCCCAATTTCCCAGCCTATGCCTCACAGCCCACCTCCCACAAGAAGCCCAGCTCAGCCTGCCTTTATGTATGTATGTACTTATTTATAAATATGTTTTTGTTGATCTCAGAGAGGAAGGAAGAGGGAGATAGAAACATCAATGATGAGAGAGAATCATGGATTGGCTGCCTTCTGCACGCCCCACATTGGGGATCGAGCCAGTAACCCGGGCATGTGCCCTAACCAGGAATCAAACCATGACCTCCTGGTTCATAGGTCGGCACTCAACCACTGAGCCACGCCGGCCGGGCTCAGCCTGCCTTTAAAGGATGACCTTTAGCTGGGACGTGCTCGGCCCCAGGCCCTGTCCTCACTCCATCCTGAAACAACCAGGCCTTGCTCCAGTGAAATCCGGTCTGAATCACAAACATTGGCTAGGATAAACCCACTCCTGCTTTCCAGATAACTTCTCCTTAGCAGCGTTAAGCTGCCAGGCAGACGGATAACAACGGGGATGTGCAGTTATTAAGGGCAGATTTTAAAATGACAAAAGGGTGCATTTTAGAATAAAGCCCACTTGAAAATCAGCTTCTCTCCCAGCTCAGTCACATCCCACTCCCTGCTCAGAGGCTCCTTACCCTGGGTGTTGGAGGAGCGTTGCCGTGGCAACCAGAGGCCCAGGCACCTGAAGCAGGAAGTGGAGGGTGCTGCCTCCCCTTTCAGGCCCCTGGAGAGGCCAGCACAGCCCCCGTCAACTGCAGAGATGTGGCAAAGGTCCCACAGCCAACACTCCCACCCACTGCGGGGACCCTGGGTGAGCTAAGCTGAGGGGGCTGGCAGCCCAGGAGCCGCACACAGCCTGCCTGTCACCAACCTGAGCTGCCCGAGGCATGCTGGCAAGGACCTGCAGGCACGGATGTCGCTTCCGCAGGCAGCTGCACGCGGCAGGGGCCTTTCACATGTGACTAAGCGCCCATCCCGGGTTCCCTGACCAGGTGGGAGCCCAACCCAGGCAGGTCCTGGCCCAGGCCCAGCCCCCCCCGCCTCACCGCTCGGGCATCCCTCACTGGCATCCCAACACCCTGGACATTCCAGTGCACACCTGGCCCACTGGTGTCACACCGTCGACGTCCACCCTTTGTGGTGCCACAAACAAGCCTTTGAGCGTCAATGTCTTCAAACCACGTGGGTCGCCACTGCCTCTCAACCAGTTACTGAGCCTTCTGCCATCTTTACGACCAACCATGCCCTAACCTTCCGTCACAGATGGGCGGAGAGTCCTGCCCCATGGCACACGGACCCTCAGCCTCCCTGGGTCAGTCCCCGCCCACGCTGTGCCTGAGGGCTGCTCCTCAGTGCCACCAGATTCACACCCTCACCACACACGCCGTCCTCCGGCCAGGTCCCCAGGGAACACAGCCCGAGTCCCCTCACCGAGATCCTCAGCACCCATCGGAGGACCTTGCTGCCCTGCACTGCCCTCAGCCAGTGCCAGGAGCCAGGCAGAGACTCTGCCAGCTCTGCCTCGTCCTGCTGAGGGCGCGCCACGCTTCCCTTCCCGCAACTGTCCTTGGTAGAGACATCTTTCTCTCAAGCGCACAGAAAGTGTGTGACTGGGAGTGCACACGTGTGTGGGGCTGTGTGTGCACATGTGTGACTGTGTGTGCCTGTGTGCACCTGTGACTATGTGCACACATGTGTGACTGTGTGATTGGGTGTGTGCATGTGTGTGACAGAGTGCACACATGTGTGTGGCTGTGTGCAACTGAGGGTACACATGTGTGTGACTGTGTGCACATATGTGACTGTGTGTGCATATGTGTGGCTCTGTGTGTGACTGTGGCTGTATGTGTCCCTGTGTGTGACTGGGTGTGTGTGTAGCTGTGTGTCCCTGTGTGTGACTGGGTGTGAGTGTGGCTGTGGGTCCCTGTGTGTGTGTGACTGTGGCTGTGTGTCCCTGTGTGTGACTGGGTGTGTGTGTGGCTGTGGGTCCCTGTGTGTGTGTGACTGTGGCTGTGTGTCCCTGTGTGTGACTGGGTGTGTGTGGCTGTGGGTCCCTGTGTGTGTGTGACTGTGGCTGTATGTCCCTGTGTGTGACTGGGTGTGTGTGTGGCTGTGGGTCCCTGTGTGTGTGTGACTGTGGCTGTGTGTCCCTGTGTGTGACTGGGTGTGTGTGTGGCTGTGGGTCCCTGTGTGTATGTGACTGTGTGTGTGTGTCCCTGTGTGTGACTGGGTGTGTTTGTGGCTATGTGTCCCTGTGTGTCACTGGGTGTGTGTGTGGCTGTGGATCCCTGTGTGTGTGTGACTGTGTGTGTGTATCCCTGTGTGTGACTGGGTGTGTTTGTGGCTGTGTGTCCCTGTGTGTCACTGGGTGTGTGTGTGGCTGTGGGTCCCTGTGTGTGTGTGACTGTGTGTGTGTGTCCCTGTGTGTGACTGGGTGTGCATCCGAGCCGAGTGCGTGCAGGCTTTAATGCTGGTTAGAGGAGCCTGTGGCTCCTTCACGTCGTGAGCGCTTCCAGCGGTGGCTCAACCTTGGGGATTCCAGCCCTGGGCCCCAGCCAGCCCCGTGCTCCATCCTGAAACCCCCACAGAGAAGGAGAGGGTCACAGGGAGCCCAGGCCTGCCATTTGCATGAGCACCAAATAAAATGGACGAACCCCCGAGTTTGAGCACGCGTGCCCCTCGTTTCTCCCTACAGTGCCCAGCACGCGCTCCGCACCTCCCCCTGCTCGCTTGCCCGCTCATGGCCTTGTCCACTCCTGGACCGGAGGACACTCTCTGGCTGCACCGCTCCTGCCTCGGCCACCGGCACCCCGGGCCTGCCGCTGGCTGATCCCAGGGGCTGTGGAACGCGCGAGGCCCTCCCGCCTCACCGGCCGCAGGCTGCCCTCCAGCCCCACTGTGTGCAGGCCACACGAGCAGCTCTTGGGCTCTTTCTGGTTGACAGTCTCAGCCGCCTTCCCGCGGCCATGAACACCACGCAGGGCCTGGGCCCGCAGGGGGAGGAGGGCGCGGCGCGCTGCGGCTCACCTTACGCATGTCTTTGCCGAAGGTCTCACTGTAGGTTGTGCCGAGGATTTCAAACTGGACATAGGGGTTTGAGCGATCCTCCCGAAACTCCATCACCCCTGTGAGGCCGGTGATGTGACCCTGCAGAGAGAAGGACAAACATCGGAGAGTTGGCAGACATGGACGGGGGAAGGTGGGGAGCGGACCCCAAAGCAAGGGAGAGCAAAGTGGTCACCGAGAAGTGAGTAAGCACGGTCTGGGGGCATGCCTGCGGTCCTGGGCCTCCCGCGGGCCAGCCCTTCCCAGGCCCTTGCTCACGGGGAACCCCTCACGCCTGCGCCCGGCACTGATGCAGTCAGCAGGATTATAGGGCTGCCCCATGCCATACCCGGTGCTGGCGTGTCCCCTACCCCCTGGAGTTTACAGTCCCCCCAACCCTGCCCCACGGGCTCACTCAGCCCGAGCCAAGCAGGACACCCGAGGTCAATAGAGCCCACACACAGTCACACCCGCCCGACACATGGTGGGAGCTGCAGGGAAGCCAGCACAAGAACGAGGCTGTGCCCAGCTCAGGCCGGCATGGCCACCTGGGCCGCGTGCAAGTCACCTCCCACCTCCCCGCTTCAGCCTGGAGTGACCAGACCCCGTCAGGGGCTCTGGCAGCACAGAGAAGTCAGCACGGTGACTGCAGACGCGCAGGTGGGCGTGCCCAGCGCCTCTCCGTGGCTCAAGGGGCTCTGCAGGAGCAGACCGAGGCTGGTAGCCTGTGGTAAGCCCCCTTCTTCCTTCAAGTCTGGGAAGGGCTCTCATCCAGCCATGACCTCCCACAGACTGGGAGCTGGGAAGGTCCCAGAGACTGAGCTGGCCCAAGAGGCCCCCAGCCGCTGTAACAAACAGTGCCCACCGCTGCAGAAACCACGGCGGTTTGCTGTCATTAAGCTCCCAGCACAGGCGATGTCCTTAAATGCTTGTTAGAGGCCTCTAAAGCCAGTCCACCCTAACAAACCTCCGTGGATTAGCCAGTTCTCTTCCAATCCAGCCTGCCACTGGGGTGTGCTGCTCAGCATGCCATCACGGGTGCAGAGAACGTGCACATGCACACATGCGCACACACCCCAATGAGCATGCCCCCACATGTGTGCATGCATATGTGCACACATTAACATACACACCTACACACCGGGCTGAGCACAGACATGTGTGTACACACATGTGTACATGTGCGTGGGCACACATCCAGATGTCCACCTATGCCCATGTTTGCATATGTCCACATGCATCTGCACACACATACAGACATGCACACACATTCACACCCAGATGAATGCACCTGCATGCACATGTGTGTACGCACATATAGTAGTACATGCACACACATACACACAGCTGAGGTCCTGGCTGATTAGCACGTGCTGCCACTGAGTCAGCCTCTCTTGCAGACAGCACACATGGGAAAGCAGCTGCTTTTTCCTGGGAGCAGCCCCTGTCCACAGCGGTGCGGTCCAGACCGCAGTGATGCCCAAAGCCCTGGATAGGACCCAAGTCTGATATACCATGTTTTTCTATACATCCCCATACCTATGATAAAGTTTAATTGATAAATGAGTCACAATAAGAGACTAATAACAATAACTATAACAAGTAGAACAACTATAACAATACTAGTGACCCGGTGCATGAAATTCGTGCGCATTAAAAGGGGATTAATTAGAGGAAATAATTTAATATTGCTATTTGCCCTTTCTCTATAATAGAAGTGTCAGAGTTAAAAGAAAATTAGTAAAATGTATATGAAAACCTTCCTCCTGTCAGAGTCTGGGGCACACCATGGGACCCAGAGTCAAGTCCCCGCCCACCCACATGCACCTCAAAATCACGTGAGACCCAGACCCAGCCAGCCCCCTTCCCCCACATTGGGCTAGATCCAGACCCGGCCAGTCCCACCCTTGTCAAGCCCTGCCAGGCAGGGGGCGTAACCTCAGGTCCCCTGGCCCGGCGCAGGCCAGGAGGTGTGGCCTAAGTTCCCCCAGCCCAGACTGGAGTGGGGGCATGGCCTGAGGTCCCCCGTCAAGCCCAGCCAGGCAGGGGGGTGCAGCCTCAGGTCCCCTGGCCCAGCGCTGGGGTGGGGAGTGAGGCCTGAGGTCCCCTGTCAAGCCCTGCTGGGCGGGGGGCATGGCCTGAGGTCCCCCAGCCTGGCGCTGGGGTGGGGGGAGCAGCCTGAGTTCCCCTAGCCCAGCACCAGGACGGGAAGCGCACCTTGAGGTCCCCCGTCAAGCCCTGCTGGGTGGGGGGGTGCAGCCTGAGGTACCCTGTCAAGCCCTGCCAGGTGGGGGGCATGGCCTGAGGTCCCCTGTCCTGCCCCACAGGGGCAGGGGAGGGCGTAGCCTCAGGTCCCTGCTGATTGCTTGTTAAGGCTCCTTATGGGAACTTGGCCTCAGCTGTGGGTGCAGCCATCTTTGTGACAGAGTGATGGTCAATTAGCATATTCCCTCTTCATTAGATCGGACTAGTGCACTGCAATAGAAGTTATATAAAGGTGGTCTCTCTCTCTCAAAATACCTTCTTTTACTGCACGCACCTCCTCTTCACATGGCAATGTGAGGTGCTACAATGCCTCTGCGATGAGATGAAGCAGGCACCCAGAATGATGTGCAACTTACAATGTGCAAATGACTTATTTCTGGAACTTTCCATGTAATACTTTCCAACCTTTGTTGGCCACAGGTAAGTGAAACTGCTGGAAGTGAAGCTGTGGAGAAGGAGACTACTGTCTTTGTGCCCAGGGGAATTACTTCGCCTCTCCAGCCTCCTTATGTGAAAACAGAG